>OX402528.1:28693965-29293965 GCA_948098885.1 Drepanosiphum platanoidis | reverse complement strand
ATTTAGAATTTTTTAGCGGCAGTTGTCATTAGTTCTCCATTAGGTACACACGCGTGTTATATAGCCCCAAGACAAGCACAATTTCATATTTCTTGGTCGAGCTTAGATAGTTTGGAAAATAAGTCGTGCATGTATTTTATTACTTTCTAGAAAGATATGATATCCTCCTCGATCTCTCGACATTTTTTTTCATAAGTTCATACGCATGCTGACATTCAACTAAAAATTACTAATTAGTTACACTATTTTGACACGAGTGCGCATTTTTCCACATAAATTATTTAGCTGCAATAGTCTAACAATATAATATTTTAGAACACATCATAACTGATATGTATATTGTTATTATTTATTCAACAATAATTATATCAAATAAGAGCGACACGCGGTTCTTTATTTAATTTTTTGTTCACTTTCAAACTCATCGATAACCAAGTCGATATCTACGAGTTTATATTATATTTGTATTCAACCTAGCTATAGATTCAGTCGTAAAGTGCTTAAAATTGTTAATATTTTCCGGGTTGAAAACGGCGTTTCGTTGACATATTTGTATGTTATTGTAAAAAAAAAAGAAAAGTAAAAATATAAAAAGCTGGTGCTGCTTCGAGCGTTCGCCAACCATCCACTGTGTGAAATTAGTATATATTTCGCGAGGATATTGGTCGAAAGGCCGAAAACCGTATGGCCGACAGGATAATATTCGACGGGTAGGCAATTTAAATTCCGAAAATATAAATCCAGAAACCAAATACACCACGAAACGAGTTTAGTGTAAAGTAGAATTTACCTGACTGCGGGTGTCCTCTTGCCCGCCACCATAGGGATCGTTTCGGACACAGAAGACTTTATTTAAAAAACGGTTACGAAATAATAGAAAACAGAATTCTCCGTCCGGGTGGATTTCGCGTTTACAACACGAGTCCCTAAGCCTACGCACGACCCGAACGTTACAACGTTGTTTCGCAACGGTAGTTTGTTTTATATGTTTCGATGAGGAAAATTAAAAATTTCGCAGGTAAAACAATAGCGACGGAGGCGGAGATTTAGTCAAGTGTTAGGAAGTTGCTTCAATTTTTGATTAAAGTTTATACGCTTGAATAGAAACACACGCTTATCAACCATATCATCGCCAAAAACAGACTAAAATTGAGCCAAAAATTTATAAGCGGTTTTAAAATAAAACCTAATATCTTAACGATTTCAATATTCACTTATTACGAATTTCAAACGATTATAAATAACGTCGATGGTAAATAATATTATTACTTATTATTTAATACTAGTCGAATGAAGTCCGGCGAACAGTTTTGCTTTATACGAGATGTAAAAAACTAGTGAAATAAATAAAATCGACATATTTAAAAAAAAAAGTAAAATATTTCCCGTGTATTCGGAAAGGGGAAAAAACCCATAATGCACGCGCATATATACAGCCCCGACCATTGGTTATGTTTATACTACTCCTACTGGTCGGATGTGAGGATTTCGATGGATAAAAAAACTTTTTCCGGACAACCTCGACCATTTTGGAAAAAAAAAAAAAAAAACGTCCGTAAATCGATCCAGTAGTTTTCTAGTCCGTAGAGAACAAAGGGGGGAAAAAATGATTCATTTTTATGTATTATCGAATGAAAACGAATATCAAATCATTGTAGAATGTTGATTTACGTGTTCCCTTTAATCTCGTTAGGTTCGTGCTGTCGATCTATAGATCTATGTATAGGAAAATTTCGATTCGACGACATTTTTTCTCGGCCCCTTGAAATTCGTTACGTCACGTGTCGTAATCGGTCGATCTAAATTTTACACGTCCTGGAGGACTTACCGTCAGGTGTATGGCCGGCGGCAGGTGCGGTTTGTCGGCCGTGCACTCCTGGAACGACGCGCTCCGACTCCTCCGAGACACTTGTCGGATCATCCGGCGCCGGCGGACCATGATGAACGCCACGGACGCGCCGGCCAACACGGTGGCAGCCGACAGCGCGCCGACGAGCAGGCCGATCAGACGGTGACCGCCGCCGGTTTCGCCGCCCTCTCGGTTCTTCGTGTGTTGCGGCAGACCTGGAACGAGAAGAAATATTAATAAAAAATATAATATATAAAAAAAAAATGATAAAAATAAAAGAAGACCTCGTGAAACGAAACGACGACGACGAGCTACGGGATTATCGGTAAATTATGGCGCGGCATAAAATGGCACGTTCGATATCGACCGTTTTATCCTTGTTTATTTTTTCTCTGGCATCGCTCGAGGTGGGGTTATCGGGTTATTTTTTTCGAGGAAGAGAGACAGTGCAACAAATGACGAGCGCAAAACGAATTAGACGTCTTTTCCGCCGCCGCCGCCGCGCGGAAAAAAACATTGAACCGTGTACGTACGCATAATGTTTTTCTACGTTCTCTCATTTTTAAATTTATTTTCATTTTCAGTGACTAATGTGAACTGCACGAAATCGGGTTACGGGAAATAGCTGTCGCGCGAAAAATATTCAAGTATCCAGCTCGAAAAAACATATTTATGTTAAAACAATTCTATACAAGACGTTTCTTTGATGGTCGTTTTCGATTTATTAAATCGTTACGAATTTATCCTATTAGGTATTAGCGTATAGAAAATTTTATTGCGTTTTACAGATTACGAATTTGATTATGAACACGTTTCGCGATCCATATTCATATCATAAATACTTACCCAAAAAGCCTTTATTTTTTAAAAATACTTCAACAACAACTATTATTTGCCGTACATACTATTTACGTTTCGATTTGTTTTCTTTTTTTGTTTCTAATAATTAATCGATATAATTTTGTTTGTTTAAAAAACATTCATTATTTTGTTTTCCATTTGAGATCTTGGGATTTCGATACGTTGTATTTTTTTCTTCTAGTCAACAATACTACGTATGTACGTTAGAGTTTTTTTGAAGAAATTCTCTTTCAATTTTTCCACCAAGTCAATCGAAATCGGTATTATTTTAACCCGCGTTTTTCAAACCGGAACGTTCGACGGACTCGGATTATCCTTCGGGATACCAGGGCACAAGTCATGAAACCGGTATATTGCGTCTCGGCAAATCCGGAACGAACGGCAACCCTATTATGAGGAGACAAAAAACGGGGAAAAAATCTTTTAATTTAAGTCACGAGTGACTTTGTGTCCCGTCGACGGAGACGGTTTCACCTACGCGTTTTCGTCCTTTTTTCTCGATTCTCGCCCTCGCATTTGCGATACCGACTGCCTCTCCTCTAGTTATTTTTTCTTCGACTCTGTCGTCAAGGAGACCGTTATTGTCATAATTAGTTTCCAAATTCTTGTGTCCCGGTCGTTATTCAACGTTCAACAATAATATCGTGTCGGTTATTCGGAAACCAAAGAAGTCGAAGGGATCGGATTGAGGGGGTCGAACCGAAAACTATTATAAACGAACGTCGTAAATTCATAACCATAAATCGCGAGGAAAATATGAATTTATTTGTCATAAAGTTAGCTTTACAACACTGGAAATTATATTTTATAACATATGAGCATTGTAACGTATTTTTAAATTTTTTTTTTTTCATCATAAATGGCGTTTTATATGATATTCGGTTATGCTGCGATTGGGAATCGCCTTTATTTGTGTACGCGAGGTTTATGTGAGACGCGAATTCCGAAAACGGCGAAATGTAAAGTTCGACAAAATAATAATGTGCGAGAGAAAACTGCTCGGGAGAGGGAATGGAAGATATATATAAATTATATATTTATATATATTAGGGTAGATAGAGGAAAACGTTTAAAATAAAAGTCGCTTTAAATCGTAAATACTGCTATAACGTCCCGAAATGTCGACCAGGTGAGCTGTCCTATAGGAGTCTAAAAACGGGTACGGGGGGTTGTTTTAGCGTCTCTGGCGACCCTAAAGGATAAGCTACCGGCACACGAATCTGCTAAATTATTGCAGATACGTTTAAATAAATGGGTACGGTTAGGTTCTAGAGAAAAAAAAAAAATCAGCGTTTTCGATTTGTATACCATACTGCCAATAATTTTAGATGCCATTTTTCGATATCCAAAAGGTGACGTATAATTTCCTAAGGTCGATTGTTATTCGACTTGTTATTATTGTTATTATTATTTTTTTACTTCATTAGAGTTAATTGTTGAAAAAAAAAAAAACAAAACGACTAAAATATTATCACGACAATAACAATGTTGTTGAGAAATATTGTTGGTTGAAAACAAAAAAAAAAACATAACAGAAATTTTGATGTTTTATGTACTCGAGAATAATAGGTGAGCATTATAAATTAGTCTAAATATTCAGTCATACTAAATCTGGTACGCGCAAGCGTTATCTAATTTATTACGACATACACATTTATTTTTAGATTAATTATCATTAGGTGTTGTGTGTGTGTGTGTGTGTATTTTTTCTTTAAAGGCTGATGATCGGCGCGTCATCGTACGCGTCGAGTGCGCATGATAACGAATTATTATCAAACGCCGAGCAGTCCAACGTCGTCGTGTCGACCGTTTTACAATTCGTCGTGTTATTATATACCGTGTTCTCGACGCGCGGGCGTCACAAAACGTTTGTTACACCTCGCCGTGTCTTCGCTGCGACGCGTACAAAAAAAAAAAAACATAAACGTACGACCCCCGTACGACTGTATGAATAAAACGTGCGCGCGTACGTCCTGACGTAATGTCTTCATTTTCTACAAACCGGGTCCGTATTAGTCTTCATTAACATTTTTATAGCCTAGTGCAAGGCGAAACAGCGAAATGGAATTACAACGAACACTCGTTTTCGTTTTGTTGCACAACGTTTGGATGCCATATATCTGCTATACGTATATGTATACGCATATAAGTATACACCGTACACAATAAACATGTTATAAATATTTTATACGATTTCCTCGAGCATAAATATCGGGGAATTGCTCTCCTCGCGAATATATTTCTGTATTATAATACTTTCCTTCTTTTTTTTTTTCCTTCCCTCGGCCGAGAATTTCACCGCATAAATCAATAAAATCGTAGAAGAACATTTTACAGTCGGCCTAAAGCGGCGCGGCGGCGCGGGGAGCGGTAGATGCGGGTAAAAATTCGCATTTATTCTTCGCGTCCCTCGCCCATACGAAACGTTTTAATTACGCGAGAAACCACCAATCGAATACACGTGTCGCATATATAATTTTTTTGATTTTCGTCCGAACGAAATCGGTTCGGTGTACAGCGGTTCTGCGTTTGTCACTGCGGGGGCGCATGAATTAGATCTGAACGTTCGGACGTTTCCCTTCCTCGCGAGACCAACAGCTGATACAGAAATAACGCGTAATAAGTATAGGTGGCGAGAAAAACGATAATAACTAAAAAACGAATTTTGTCGTTTTTCCGAGGTCAATCGATCATTTTAACAGTACCTAATCATTAGCAGTGTGATATTTAATTATTATACTATTATTTAATGTTTAATATATTTTATTTGATCATTGCCTGGTACAACATATTTTATCGTGAAACTATCCATATGTCTGATTTCTTACCGATTATGAAAAAAATTAAAAACGGTCGATACGGGCCAAAGAGCTGAAATTCGAAAACCCTAGCTTGGACCAAGCACGTGTCTCTAAATTCGTTCTCTGTACAGTAGCATATTATCTACAAACACGCAGCACGGCTGTAATTAATTATTTCGGCAATAAAAACAGCGGAAAATTTCAAAACACGAGAAAACCAGTGGCGATACGAACGCGCAGTCTTGGACGCGTGTGGATTTCAAAGAGATCGAGCCGATAAATTTCCCGTGTGGAATTAAAGCCTAACAAATCAGAGCTCGTGACGATAATACGGCGGCGGCGGCGCGTCGGCGGCGGCTCGCACGCGCGTGTCTCTCGGCACTAGCCGTAGTTATAAATTTAAAAGATTTGTTCCTTCGGCTCTGCGAGGGGTTTCGCGCGGCGCGAAAGCTCGCGGGGAAGCCGTTTTTATACCCGATTTACATAAATATGAATATCGCATTATAATAATCTTCGAAATTGCTTCTTACGCGGATCAGTTTGAACTTCTCCGAATATAATAACAATAATGCGACCGCGTCGTCGTCGAGCGCGAATAAATCACACGCCGACGTGACGACACTGTTTGTACGCGCGGTTATTCTATTACGGTGGTCGCGCGCACCGCCGTTTTTAATCGAACGTTTCGGTAAAATATTAATGACGATCAGAGCCGTATCGGTGAAATTTCTGACCCAGGACGCTCCAAGGATACAAAAAAAAAAGAAAGTCGATTCGAACGTGTTTGAATAAGTAAAAATAACACGATTCGATTATTGTGTGTCGTGTGTGACTCGATAACGATACGATTATTCGCTCAAAATATTGTTCAGTCTGTTGAAATATTGTTTAAACGAGCGTCGCGCGGGACGTGTTTTAAAAAGGAAGCAAACGGAAGTAGTCGAGGACACGTATGCGGAAGAAATGGGGTAAGCGGGAAAATAGAAAATGAGGTCGAGCGAGGCGCGGGAAAAGAGGACGCGAGTGAAAATCTAGGACCGCCGGCGGCGACCGACTCCGAATAGATGGGAAAGAAAGCGAGAGAGTAGAAGAAGATTTAAATGAATTTACGTGTGAGTACATACATACTTTAAAATATCTTTTTTTTTAAACATTGTAAGTATTGATTGCGTTTTTTTTTTTTAAAAACCGTATCTAATGAATCTAAAAAAAGTCTAGGTCCCAACAGTTTTCTAGCGTCCTTTTTACGGGGGAGGGAGGATATATTCCTAATTTTTATCCGGTTCTGATAATAATATTAGTACTCCGAACAAAATATAATGTGTTCGGCCGCGACGGTCAGTACACTACTCCGTTGGCAAATCGCGGTTCGATAGTTTTCATCCTCAGTATAACATACCCATACTTAACATATATATATATTTGTGTGTGTTATATACATAAAGTGCATTGTATACACGTGGTATATATATATAATAAAGTGGGATTATTCGCGATATTGGGGTCATGGAAACGCACGTATATATATATTCGTCCCGACACGAAATCGTATGCAAAAATTTTACGGTCGTAAAAGTTTTAAAAGTATTAAAAGCTATATAAACGTTGAACGTATCCGGGGAGAAAAGGAGGATAAGGGTACAGATATTTTCATTTATATGTATTTATTGATTATAAAAGAACGCTAAGACCCGTAAAGATAACAAATTTATCGACGCTCGACATATATTCGACCTCGGTGCAGAGCGTACGACGACGCCGGCGCGCGTTTTTATTCGTATCCGAGTATACGACTACCTTCTACTGTACGCCATGTGTTACTCCGCAGTTTGCCGTGTTTCGGTCGTAAACGTGTGATACGCGAAACATTTGGGACTCTTGAGAGAAAAAATAAAAAAATAAAATCGGCGCTCATAATATTGTCGGATCTTTTTTCGACAAAACTATTACTCTTAAAAGGCTATTAGCATATTTTAAACAACGGTCGGTTTGGTGCTAATACTATCGCGACGCTACTCGTAATATTCGATATTAAAAAAAAACCCCGTTTTAAAATACGAGTACGATTAGAATTTCATATAGATCTTACTTTGACTAATTGATATCGAAATGTTTTCGTGTTTAGAATGTTACACTTATTTAATTTACACCGAACTGAAGTTTAGCAGGTGTGGCGGAAGATTATTTTAGACGTCCAACTCTAAAACTCGGGTGGAAATTTATGATGGGCCCATTTTTCGAAAAACATTGTCTCCGTCTTATATCTAACAACATAATAAAGTCTACGGTAAATAATAATTGTATTCTATTAATACGAATATGACATTTTGTTTATGCGCAAAGTTTTAATTTGATACTATTTTCATAGATTGTATTTTCTTTTTTAAAAATTATTTTAACTTTATCCAAGCTTTTTATTTTTATTTTTTCAAAAGTAGCAACGTTAGGAAACACTTTTTTACTACCCTCGTAACTCTCATGGTTACTGTACTATTTAGATTAAACAATTATCTGTTTTTGACTTTCTAAAAGCAATCTGTATTATAAGAATTCCTTAAATTAATAATCCTTTTTTTTCTCGCGGAATATGGCATTGAAATTTATGTTTTGTATTTACAGGTAAGGTTTTGGCAGCTTTTCAGTGTTTGATCGTCTTACGAGACGACGCTATTGCATTTTCTTTTATTTTAAGACCAGAACAATGGTATAAACCACGCGGTGATACAAATCCATAGTTCGTTTTGCCTTGACATAAGCCGAGTGTTATAAAATTATCGAATTATTACTTAGATATACAATCAAATTATTTTGAGCGAAAAATCGATTAAAAAAAAAATAAAACGTATTTCGCCACGAAACTTTAAATAGAAATCTCATATCCGTTTGGAAATAAATATTACTTAGCTTTCTCGTCGTTTATACGGCTAAGATCGAAATTAAACTTAATAAATCATACGGTCGTTTTACTTCATTTTTTCGAATATGTTCGTAATTCGTTCGTCTTTAATAATTCAAGATCGATTAATTAATTAAATTAATTAAACGTTTATTATTTAATCAATGAAGTCAAACACATGACCTATTATTCGATCGAATAATTTTTGGACCTTTGGCACGATGCAACGCAGTTCTCGCGAGTTCGAAATCAGATTCAACATTATTACACTTGAACGTATTGATCCTTTCTGGAACGGCATCGCGTCCTGTAAGACTCGGTATATGCGTTTGATGTAAATCGAATAATAATGCGAGTAACATTACTATAATGGCTAATAGCTAAAGCGATGTCGTAAATAATTCGTACAATTTAATAAATGGACGAGAGGAATACGTTTATAAACGATTGGACACGCTAAAATAATACGGTTTTATCAATAGAGTGAATCGGTAATTTGCCCATTATATATTTCGCGTGAAAGTTTTTCAAAACCCGAACAGAGCGCGCAGCAGTTGAGTCGCGGATCACGGTGATTTCGCCGATCGTCATCGGACAGTGTACTGTTTGTGACGAGTGGATTTTTCGAATTCAACGATAAACCATTGTTGCGTTCGAGAAACGCGAAAATCGGTGTGGTAAATTTTAACTCGAAACGTTCACAATCGGTCGGTATGATTTTCACGAAACTTGTTGGGTACTTAGTAAAAGTATATACGCGTCGTTTTATTCAACAAACCGTGAAAACCCCAATAAACGTGCGGGGTTATTGTTTTAAATAAAACTACAGTGACGAAAAAAATAAACCCGAAAATCTCTCAAATTCTACCGTTTTCCTACTCGCGGGTACCGTTAATAATCTAGGTAATTTTGAACTATAGGTTAAACCACTATTATGTTAAAGTATCGTCGTCGTAGCTCACCGTTTTTTTCTCTACTGTTGATCGTTACGAAAAAAAAACCAACAGACACCGGGACCAGCTGTTTTATTATTATTATTTGTTTTTCATATAAAATCCTAATAGTTTACATTGTGTTTGAATTTGTCAGAGCATCGCAATTTTCTCCCGTCGAACAATAACATCTAGGAAAACGTTTGTGACACACAATGGTAATTTTAAAATATGATATTATCGATTATTTCGGTTATGACTAGGGAACGGATTTAAATGCTCTAAAAAACAAGAAAAATGCCTTAAAAAAATGCTTTAACATCAAAAAATGCACTAAAAAAATGCCCTTAAAAACTTTAAAAATGGGTTTATATTCAATAAAACCAAAATTTTTAATTTAAAACTTATAAAAAAACACATTATTATAAAAAACGTTAATGACGAGGCTATACGCGATACTAAACGATGAAGTAATGACTCAATTCAACAGTGCAATACAAAATTACAATTTAGATAAATAGTTTATCGTATCTTATCTTTACCTTAATGTGGGTAATAATCTGTTGTAACTTGTATGTATATATTTTATGTCTACACGTGTCAACAATAATTTCGTAATTTCGTAACATAATTCATATTTAGGTATTTTAATTTTTTTTAGAATGGACGTGGAAAAAATGACTTAAAAACCACAAAATGCACTAAAAATACTCTAAAAATGCTCTAAAAATGCATTAAAGTCTTAAAAATGCGAAAAAATGCAAAATAAAAGTTACATTTTTTAATTCTTTGATGTATGAAATGAACTTTTTGCTTGGAAACCAATGTTTTCGGACATTCAGAAAAAAATGCAATTTGCATTCAAATCCGTTCCCTAGCTTATGACGTTCTAGTTATACCGCGGTAATCATAAACACACACCAATAATTCGCGTAGTGCACGCGAAGGTATAACCACCCCGTAGATATATAATATTATTTTACATCAGTGACGGTCGACCTTGAAAACAAAGTATGCATCCCTCAAAAAATGGATAATATACGTAATAGATTTTAATAAAAAAAAAAAAAAAACAACTTAAAATGAAATTTGACGTGAACGTACGAATATAATAATATCCTTTAATTCGTATTCACTTCTCGAGTCGTGCAGATTTTATTTTCGTATAGTAGACACGAAGGAACGAAACTCCTCCTCTGAAGATATTACTCGAGAGATAGTACCGCGTGGGCGTCGATGATTTTTTTTCTTTTTAAATTTCACATTTCTAACGCGGTTTATCGCGCGGCGGCACCCGTCGCAATAGGTTTTAAAATCACAAACATACGTTTACGAGACCGGGGGGGCGCGAGTCGCCGCGTGCCCCGGACGCGGTAATAACTAATAATAAAGCGCTTTTGCACCGGTCGCGGTCCACCTTAAACTCGTCTATTTTACTAGCGCTTCAAAAATGCATTAAACTCTGACGCTCGCACGGATGCCCGCTGGACAGTACACCCAGAGGAGTTGTTGCCCTTAAAGTAGATCAACGTTACGCCTTACGCGCGTACCCGTGAAATAACAATTCGGTAAACTCTGAAATTTAAATTATACGCGCGCGCGCGTATTATACGACTCGCGCCGGTACGTCGGATTCCTCTCCGGCCGTGGCGTTTTCGTGAAAAATAAATTCAACGGCCGTACGCCATTTACGGGGTATAAATTATTTATTTACTTTTAGTTAGGTTAGCATACACACGTATTATATTACTTATTATTTTATTATATATTATGTGTTGTAAACAGCACGTGGCGTTTATCGTTAATTTTATGCACATACATTATTATTTCAAAACTTCGCGGTGATAAATCAACGGTATTATTGTGTTAGTTTCGGTCGTTTTAAATAATAATAAATTATTATGTACGCGAAATCGCGAGGGGGCACACACACACAATGACGCGCGAAAACGACACAAAAGTAATAATAATAATACAAATTAAATCGAAAAGATTTTGACTTTTCGTCATGTTCGGCGATGCACAAAGTTCGGTAATTGTTATATTTGTTTAATATTCTTGTAATCGGACGCCTCGGCTCCGCGAACGCGTTACGTTATTTATACGCCCCGTAGTTATTTCGTTTTAATAACTATCACTTAACGTTTTTTTTTTTTTTCATTTTGCCAATTAAACTTTTCTCGATCCAGCTTAATTAAAAACAACAACAACAACAACACTACGCAAAGCCCGTACAATTAATTTCAGCAAAATGCACAAAAACACTCGTAATATTATATACAATATAATATATAATACAATGATCGTTAAAAAAAAAAAAAAAAAACATTCTCTAACTCTGTTATTAAATTTTGACAACTGCAGTTCTCTCGCAAACGTCATTTCAGCTGTTTGTCGAGTCGAATGTTCAAAACGTATTATAATTCATAACGCAGTTAAAAATTAATTTCCGAGCTCCGGTCGAAATCCATCGAACACACATAGTTCAAAGTCGCGAAAAGTTTAATACAACTGCGACGAGTGTATGCTTTGGAGAGAATTCCGGCTGACGAGAATAATAATATCACTACGCCGCGGATAGTATTGAATCGCGGATAATGACATTTGCGATCGTTATTTTACAACTTATTCGGTAATTAAAACATTAGCCAACGGGAATCGAGCGCGTCGAAAAAAAATTCGTTAAATATTATAAACATATAACACTGTTTTACTATGTTCTCGGTCGGTTGCTAAGCCGAGTTAAATATTTTAATTAAAAATATCACGACGACGTATGTTGATAAATTTTCGTAGATAAGGATAACATTTTTTTTTGAAGTATGCGTTCGATTATAATCCTTAAGGTCTATTCTATTAAACGGTCTGAATTTTTTTTTTTTAATTCCTCTCAAGACTCAACTCGATTAAAGGAGCCCTCCATTAAAATTGGGGAAAAAAAAAAACAAGAAACTGCAGACTAAAACCACGCCTCCCACGAGATGTCTTTTTATCTCCACAATCATCATCATCATCATCATCATCAGTATCTGAACCCGAATCTTCGTAATCACTCTCAACATTTCAACGTACAAATTTTACTTTTACCAGTTCTCTATTCGTGTTTCTTGTCTCCAATGTAAACCACAAAAAACCAAAAAATTTTGTTGAAACAATTGATTTCATAAATAAAAATTAAAAAGAATTTTATTTCGACTTTCTACTCGATAAATGATAACGAGTAAACTATTGTGATTAGAAATCAATAATTGTATATAAAGTAAAAAACCGCGACCAAGTGTAATGAGTTTCTTTCTTTTGTTTTTTTCAAATACTTAATTCCAATGATTCCGAGTACTCTCGACAATGTCAAACATTAACCAACTTCATTTGGTAACGTCGAGTTTACCAGGGTAACGACAGTGTTACCCGAGCGTCGGACGTCGCCCGCGAAATGTGTACATTGTTGTTGAGACGAGTTCGCGGGTCGTCGCGAAAAAGACACGGCGAGTACTTGGAAACTCGGCGCCACGCCAGGAGAACGTCTGAACGAAAGATAATAATCGATTTTAACGGATCGTGGAACGGCGCGACATGCTATTATCTAAACGTCGAGATTCCGGGTATTATTTGAAAAGTGCTCGTGTTGTGTGAACTAAATGTCGGCTCGAATATCCCGTCCGGAGCGGTGCGCGACGGAGGTTGCCGGAGGAGACCATGCACGTCCTCGGAACGGGTTTCGCGCTAAACGCGGGCGCATCGTCTGCCGAATTTTTAATTGGAATTTTCGTTATCCGTCCGGCGAACAATATTTCGAATCGGCGAAGAATTCGACAAGCCCCGCGATCATATTAATAATCCGATCCCGACCGGAGCGAGGAACGCATTGATTGTGTGCAGACCAGTGATTTTGTCTTTCTCGCGTTCCGTGAACGCGATACGTGATTTCGAATGGGTTATGATGATGAGTCGAACGCAGCGACTATTTTACTCGGAAAATCAAAAGTTTACGAGTCTTAGATTTTCTTAGCGCGCGAGAAAAATTCCGCGAAAAAAAGGAGAATTTCTTCACCACGGAGAAATTACACAAAACGTTGTTTCTCTATTGATCGGAAAATTAACGTTTACTTCCGAACCGAAAGCGCACCGAAAACTTGCACGCCCCGCCGTGACGACGACGTCTAAGTTTGTCGGTTTGTTAGTCGCCTCCGAATGTTTCTAACGTTCTGGAATATAAATTGGTCGCGAGAAATCGTCGTATTTCGTATTCACCGTACGACGACGTTTTAATAAACTGATTTTCGTCGAGAACGTTTTTTTTCTCGATTTTTAGTACGGTACAATATTTTACTCCCAGATTCAAGACGACCGTTCCGGTAATGCCTCGAAATTTTCGTATTCCACCGGACCGTTTTCGTCGCGTTCGGTCGTTTTATACCCCAAAAACCACCGTACGTTCATCGTACTTACATAGAACCTCGTACATATCGTATTATAAATATTCATATGATATCGTCGACGAGCCGGTCAGCGGAGTAAGGATTTTTTTTCTTCTATCGACTCGACAGAAATTGTGGGGCTCGCCGTTTCCAGTACCGGCGCATATCAACGTATATAATCATCATTATCGATAATCGTCGATTTTTGGCCGCAGAGAACGGGAGGCTTGTTGTTGTTTGTACACAGTCGATCGTATTTTTCATTCGTGACATCGGTCGCTATCCGCCGCGATGATATATACGTATACACACACGCGCGCACACACGCACAAACACATTAATACGACGAAATCCTACGAGATAATTCACGTCCTAATCCATCTCGAACAGAGCTACTATAATATAAACGAGGCGCCGTAGTACGATGTTTTGGACAAAATAAAAATACGACTTCATTAGTCGGCTTGTTTCGGCTCATTGAAAGCCATTTACTATCTCACACCCTCCTCCGGCCAACCCACACATATACATAGTGTGATTACTCGCATGCGCACAACGATCGTATGTATGTGTGTATATATATATATATTTATATATAATATACCTCCTGTCTACAGCGCGAATCATTAATCCGATGACCATTGTCTGTTTCGAATGTGCTCTGAATCCCTACACCGTACCATATACTTAATGTCCTGAATAATTCAATTCAATTAATGGCGACTCCTACGCACACGCACGCACGCACGTACGTATAAATGCGCGTGTCCTCGGCTGTCCTTCGGTCTCTCTAATACACTATCATCCTTTAATGGGTTAACGCGTTATAATAATGCGCTCGGGCCGCATGTAGCGCCGCGGCTCGTTGTTTCCAATTATATTAGATTTGGACGCGGGTATAAAATATTCCCTAATAAAATAAAACGACTGCGCGCGTTCGTACGCGAGCACGCGCCCGAACGTAATAGGGGTTACATAATGTTTTGCACCTGTCCTCGTATACAAGACGAGTGTGTACGTATATAGGCAGTGGAGGTACTATTACGCACAGGGGTGAAAGAAAGCTACCGAACAGTCGGATCGGGGCAAAGGGGGGGGGTGGTGAAATTCGTATTATTTATTCATTATTATATCTATATATGCGCACTAAGTATTATGAAAAGCAAATACCTCCAACAGGTGTGTTTCGCTCTTCTTTATGGTCGGCCGATTTGACTTCGTCCCTCTGCAATTCGTTGCCTCCGTTGTTCGACTTGACGCTATTATCGTTCGGGAAGAAAATCGGTTCTTCCGCTTCCTCCGGAGGCCACTCTCCGGGCAACACCACTGCAACAATACGAAAAAAAAAAAAAAAAAAAAAAACTCGCAATGTATTACACTGATGAAATTTAAAATATTTAGTTTCTTTATTCTTCCGCTCGCGTTACCCAACCGCGCCATTGCGGCGTAGTGTGCACACCGCGCGGTGACTTTAAGCCCGTCTTAGGCGCCGGAGAAGAAATATTCCAATTAAATGTCTCGCAAAAGTATCCACCAAAGTTAATACACACACTATTCGGTCGATAAAGTTTCTCGACTTTCCATCGTTTCGGAAACGTTTTTAATTTAGGCGACGCCGCAAAATGAATTTTTTATTCGATCGGTATAAATATTTATATTGGCGCACTGTATCGAAAATAAATTCGCAGTGACGTCGTACCCATCGATATTCAACTATTTTATAATATAACGTTGTAAAAAATAAAATCTATTTTATTGAAAATAAAAGTTTAACGATTGTTGATATTTTAATATTGAATGTGAATAATGTACAACGTACCGCATATAAAGGTCCGAAATAACAGTCCGATTTTATGTAAAAAAAAAAAAGTAATTTATTTCAAATTTCACACAAGACCCACCGAAAGTTCAATTGAGATTCACTCTAAGAATACGTCTCATAGTCTGGAAACCTTATGCTTTATGGAAAAAAAAATTAGACGGGAACCCAAACACGTATTAAACATTGGCGTTTCCAAAACACTTAAACGTGTTGTGTCGACTGAATATACCGAATATCCGAAATATCTCCAAACATTAAAAAAATAAATAAATTCAAGAGTTTTTTTTTTTTGTACCAAACAAATAAAAAACCCAAGTAATAACAATTTACAAGTTATAATATAGAAAAAAAAAAACCTAAATATAAACAAAGACCCCGTGTCAATCTGCATAATTCTATTCGTCGCTTGTGTATATAATTGTATATAATATATACTCGTATTTACATAATATATACTATAACTATGTGACCAGAGTATACATAAGCCGACGAGATCTTAGAAATATTAACCTCTGGTACGACTAAAGTTTCGAGAAACTTCCGAGAGGAGTTGCGCGGAAACACAACGAGATAACACACAAAGCGATATAATACGTCGGGACGGCGAAGTTGACGAGCCGGAGAAAAATTATCCTAGAAGGTCGCCGTAATGCAATAATATTGCGGTGCACAATAAAAACGGAACGTTCGAGTGTACGGAAATAATTGTTAACTGGATAAATACAATCGGCAATAGTGCTCGAACGCTCCGCGCCGAGGGGTACCGAGAACGCGGGCGAGGTTCGCGTGGGCAATCGAATAAATACAACGCGTATCACTTTTTACAAAATAATATTGGTTTTGACCGTTATATTGGTTTGCGAGTGGTTCTCGGCGAACCGATCGGATGTTATTATATTAAACTCCGCGCGCGAGGGGGGAGGGGGGCAGGAAACTACGTACGAACGAAATACCTGGTGCCCAGCGCCGCAACGATTTAGTTTCGAGGCTCGCGTACAAGGGCTCGTTTCGAAATCCCCTTCAATTTACGTTCGGTCTTGTTCGATTGTGTTAAAATCTATATCTACCAATATATATAATATAATATAATATCTAAACCTATCTAAATAAATTCAAACTATTAAATTGAATAGTAGTTGTATAGTTATACAAAAGCTAATACTAAAGGTATCGTCCACGGGCATCACTAATATGTTCGTCACTTCGATAAAGATAATGTTCGTTACGATGGGAAATAGTTTTTTTTTTTTTTGGCACGCGTTTAAATACGTAAATATTACATAAATATTAACGAGGACCAAAGTTTTCCATTTTCCACTGCATTTCGAATAAAAGTCTGTAGCGACCAGTGGCGTACTCGGACGAAGACGGGCTTCGTGCATTTTTCAAAGTCATTTAAACGCATTAAACAAAGAAACTCGGTAAAATCGTTTTTCTTTCGCAGCGCAAGTCAAATGGACTTTCATTTTCATTTTCACTAAAAATACTGGCAAATTATCTTTACGAAAATAACCCCACCGTTTCCAACGATCGGACAAACGATCGCGAAACGCAATATTAATACGCAATAATATTGTAAAACGGAAGATTATTTACTACGCGGTTTCAAGTTGCGTTACTTTTCGTGTCTCGCGTATTAATATTAACGCGCTTTCTATTATGAAAGTACGTTCAGTAATATAATCAAGTCGAAGAGAAAAATTAAAAAAGGCACGACGTTCTAATGGAATAACAAAACGCGATGTTTATATCGTATCCGTGCGCTGTGAAAATCGGCGGCGTGTTATCGCTTATCGTTTTTCGCAATGTTCCACGCAATACGAACGGGGCTGCGACGATAACTCCGTGTTTCTCGGGAAACATTGACGTCGTCGCGTATCATAAAAAAACAAAAAAAAAAAAACATCGGCTAATTAAAACGTATCCGCGCGTCTCGGGGCGAAATTCGCATAATGTACGCGCGCCGAGTGTCGTGCGTTTCGTATATAATACATTTAACGGTCATAAATAATAGCACACTTCGGGTTAATTAATTTCGAATTCGCATTTCCACCGACGACGCTTTGTTCGCCGACGAGGTGGCGGTTCGGCGTGACGGGACGGTCGCCGCCGCAGCACACCGTATTATATAGTATACGTATATAACTGTCGATATTTAATTCTACCGAGGGAAAAACGTTTGCGACTGAAGCGCCGGTCGTAAAACACGAATTCGCACTTCCGGGATTTTGTTTTTTCGTATTTTTACTTTTTTTCCTCGTCACCTCGTCCTTTTGTTTGATATCGTTCGAGCGCGCGACGGTCTTGACAATCGCGTTCTCGGCGCGCGAAACATACCACGACGTCCGGATTTAGGGCCTCGGGAGCCCCACAGAGCCCCCACAGTGGCCGAAGATTTTTTTTTCTCAAAGATAATGAATTTTTTTTCATCGCGAATCTTTATCCGTGAAAATTGTTATGTTACGCGTCGACCGTTTTCCGTCTTCTTCACGAATCGTTCGTCGATCGACCGCCTTCGAAAAACGATTCCGAACGAAACACAGCCGCAGATGACCTTTGTTTATATATTTAGTTTCCGTCGTAAATAGTTTATAAATGATATTATTAGCGATTTCTCGATTCGGAGAAGTACGATGAACGAACTTTCGACGAAAACTTAAATCGCGTTTAATGAAAAATCGTCGTTTTTCGTTTTAATAACCAATCTCGTCAAAGTTTGATTTCCGAACGCTCATAAAAGTTGGTAGTGACTTTTCCGCTATCATACACCAATATTATATAAGTTGTAGAAACTCACGAGGACTTTGGAAAACAATTTTCAGGTCTCCGTAATAGGAAATGAAAATGTCATTAATTTTTAATTACATTATGGCTTACAATTATTTTTCATTTTTTTTTTTTTTACGATTTTATCTGCAGTTGACACATTCGAACGGGAAATAAAAATGAAAATTAAGCCTTCGCATGATTACTATCGAAACAATATTTTTGTGCTTCAAATATCACGCGTTAGATAAAATCATAAAAGATTTACCGTCTACCGATGATATTACAATTTTTTAATCGATTTAATTAATATTAATTTGACACAAATCATTTCGTCAAGTTAAAACTTAATACGATTTTTAATTTATCAAAACTGTGATGTCAAATAACAAAATACCATGTGATAGTATTCAATATATGAATATTATACAGGTATTAAGTTTTTCAGTTGGCCTGTCTCCGATAAATTTTCTAATTATTGTACACATACTACACATTACGGTTTATTGTATGTAAAAAAAGATAAAAATTTGTGTGTACATTTATAATATCTTTATATATATAACTAGCTGAATCTACCCGTCTTTGGAGCGTTTAAGTATAAAAAATGTGTATGGCCCAAATTATGTGCGTATGTGTGTGTGTGTGTTAAAAACTAACTAACTTACTAACTAACTAACTAACTAAACTAACACGTAAAAACGGGAACCGAGGTATACTGCTGGCCTTATTTGATACTCAAAGCTCCGGCGGTTCCGGTCAGGCGAATTTTTCTAGTTTCACCTTTTTTACCGTTTTTAAAACCCTTAGGGGTGGAATTTTCAAAAATCCCTTCTTAGTGCGCGTTATCGCATACGCATAAAATTTGCAATTTACATCCAAATATTATGTACTGTTATAATTAACTATCGACGGAGTGTGTGTTAAAAACTCAAATACAAATAAATAAAGCCGACGACGGTATTAGACGCGAAATGTTGTCATCGACGCGCATTGAGGACGTTCGACTATGATTACGATTACCGAAACTGTTCACATTTGAACGCGTGGACATATGAAGAGATAAATCGGAACTTTATCCATCGTTTTATTACAATATTGAACACTGTCTAATAATAATGCAACACTACTATAATATACCTTTTTATAATATTGTCATTAATATTGACTGGCAAATTGTTATTTATTATTTTTTTCAACCGGAACCGAGCAACTGTCCGACCAACCATGAGCAAATGTTACATATTACTGGCGATTATAATTTTGTAATTCATTTGTGAATAAGCGCTCGCGTTATTAACCTAAGCGACCAGAAACCAGATCCACGTGGGCAATTGATAAAGTAATCTTTCCAATAATCTTCAATGAACATCGTCAACTCTTTTAACCAAATGTTAATAATTCGGTTTTGTGTGCGAATGGTTTTATGGTCTTATCGAAGATGGATACAACCGTGATATTCGCGATGGCCAGGCTATGCCCGGCGTTCCGGGCGATGACGCTGGAGGACCGCGCGGATCCGACGCCGTCGGTCAAACGTCGCGCGACCGCAGAGCCCGACTGCGTCGTCCTGTGTTCGGCCGGTCGCCGGAGCAGACGTCGCGAAAGGGCGTCGCGCCAGGAGTAAGTCGAACGTGTAACGATCATCAAACGTCGCGCGACGGTGGCGTAATTCGTCTCGAAATTTCACGTTAAACTTGGTTTTTTTTAATTTTTATTTTTGCAGAAGAACCAGCCGAAGATCATTCAAGGGTATTGTTTTCCTCTCGACAAAGTCTCCTCCCGCGTGTTCAAACTAAACGTGCGGGGTTTTTTTATTTTTTATTTCTT
Organism: Drepanosiphum platanoidis; assembly: GCA_948098885.1. NCBI lineage: Eukaryota > Metazoa > Arthropoda > Insecta > Hemiptera > Aphididae > Drepanosiphum > Drepanosiphum platanoidis. Next base: position 29,273,790 of record OX402528.1, on the reverse strand, counting down.
ACAGCTCCGACTCGGCCGAAAAACAAAAAGAGAAAAAGGTCGCCGAGTCCGGATTATCCAGGTACACCTACAACACGCTATATTATTACGTTCGCGCGTATAGACGTAACACGTCGTGTCGTTTTGCGGACGGTCGTACTCTAATATTATTCGGAAACTTTTGCGTTTTTTTTTTTTTTTTTCAGCGCAATCGGAAGAAGACGCGATCGCCAGGTTTTTGTAAGTTTTCGTTCGACATAATTTCATCACGCCGCCGACGAGACTGATCGACGAACAGTGGACGAAATCTTTATCGCGCGGATTTAAATCGTTTTTCTCGTTTGTACATTTTCAGGGAAACTGTCATGTGCCAAAGGTACGGGCCCGGAGGCAATTTTGAGCTGCACGAGAGTTTGAGGAAAAATAAAAGAAACAGACGTAATGTCAAAATCTGATAAAATTGTCGGCGAAACGTTAATAATTATTATATATTCCATGTTTTATTACAGTGAATTAACTCGTTGTACGCCGCGCCGATGAAGGACGCCGAAGAAAAACGCGCCGAAGATATTTCGGACTGTTTTTTCTTCTTCTTTTTTTAACTTTTTTGTTTGTATGTACACTATCCGTACCCTTTTTTTATTCTTTTTTTAATTATTTCGGCCAACTTTGTTTACGATTATATTTTTTCGCCGAAAATACATTTCTTTTTTCTATTCCTCCTTCGAATACGAACGTAATAATATTATACTTTATTCCGGTGTATAAATACCAAGACGTATACGTTACAAACGATATAGGGTCGTGGTGCGTTTCGTCGAGAGAGAAGGAAGGAAAAAAATAAAATAAATACAAAAGCCGCGCGCGCGTATTATGTGCAGAACGCGTTATCCCGCTGGTGTAGTATCCGCGCGCGATCGATTCCGATGAGTGTCCATATAAATAATTTGAAACAACGGAAAAATCGTTAGGTCGGGGGGAATACGTATTATCAAAAACTCGAATACACAAAACACCCGGAGTCGTGATGTATGCGCGACCGCGATTGTTCGGAAACGACCGATATACGCGCGCACGACGATAATAATAACAACAACAGTCGTATTATTCAATCGTGAAAAAAAATACAATGATATTCGTTAGACCGAAACGATATTCTCGGATGTGATATCTACGACCGTGCGCGTGGCAAAAACGCGAAAACATATCGTAATAATTGCCGCAGCACTTTGTCGCGACTATGCGGTGAGTTGTTTTTTTTTTTTTTTTGTCAACCGCCTCCCGGGCTTTACCTGCTGCGAGAAACGATGGAATTTTTGTTTTTTTTTTTTTTTTTTGGATATCACCACCCTCTCGCCCTATACCATTCCCACTAAAATATCGAATTTCGTTTTACTAAATGGAAGCGAATATACTAACTTTTATTCGCGATTCTGAAAAAAAAAAACGATTAAATAGTCTTATACGAGGACCTATACGTACACGTTAAGCGTGTAATAAAATATAATGTACGGGATCGACTCCCGAGGGCGCGATATAAACGATTTTTAAGTGATTTCGTGTAGGCAATTTCACGCGAAATTCAAACTCGAATCAGTCGGAGGATACGTTTTTTTTTTTTAAACCTCAATTATTAAGTTCTGCATATTATTTCGTGTTGATGTTGATTGATGGTTTTGAATTCGTTCGGGTACTTGGAGCAATTCATTGTACACAGAGCGTATAAACATTTTCTACGAATAAGTGCGATCTTTTTTGCAGCAGCATTTTCTTATTTTCGCGACCGTAGTCCGAAAAAATCGAGTTTATAAGATCGAATTCACGAAGGATATTCAATAAATAAAACGTATGATATTCCGACCGCCGCGCCGTGCCGCGAGTAGTGTCGCGATAAATCACAAGACCACGAATACTTCTGTGCGCGGGGAGCGTTGAGAAAATATGAACAATACCGAAATCGTTTCGTAAAATCAAAAAATACACGGAGCTGACGTTATATTTATCGCGTCACAGCCAATAATATCGTCCTTAGTACTACTGCGCGATCGATTATTCGATTTTCAGCAGTCGGTATACATCACGTCGTCGTATTATTTTCGTACGCGAATTGTTTGCTCCCTTTCTCCGTCTCGCGGTTTTTAGTTTATTATTTTTTTTTTTGCGGCCGGCATGAAAAACGAAACGGAGAGGACGAAAAATAACCCGACGACGCGGGTGAAACGCCCGAAGCGTTAAACAACCCGACTTTTCGGTCCGTAAGTATAATATGCAAATGGGCGCTCGCGCGCGCGCGCTCCCGGTTTTAATGACAAAAGGTCGGCCACTACGTCGGCCCGCGTCAATTTCTGGCGGCGGCGGCGGGCGGAGGAAAAAAATCGGATCACTGATGAATACGTGACGGGAATATTGGCTTTGGGAAAAAATTCGCATTCGTCTCACGCCCTAGTGGTAAAAGTAAGAATCGGCGGAGGAATAAAATATAAAAAAGAAAAAAAAAAAAAACCGGAGAAAAAAGAAAATGTTCCGAGGAGCAATTTCTCTAAGCTTCTTTTCTTCGGCGGCGGGTTCATTATTAAATTAAGTTCTCTCCGGTTCCGTTTTAATGTGAATTCGATTTCTCCGGGGGTCGCGTAGTCACGACGACCGGGGGCACAAAGAACGTACAATATACTTTACGCTGCCGCGATTCTGGGAAAGCGTGACGCGACGATTTCTTTATTTTTTTTTTCTTTTTCCTTTCCTTTTCTCGCCTCCTCCCGAGACAAGAATATTTGACTTTATGATTACGTCTTTCCGGCCAATAAAAGCACCCACTGCGGGGTGCGGGCAGAGTACACTCTCCTTTGACACCGAGAATTATTATTATTTCCACTTCCTGGAAATCAAACGCAATAAAAACGCGCGCGTCGAACGACGAGAGGCGTACACGATAGTGTACTCGCAAAAATGCTCGCGATTCGACGGCCAACCCCGCGGCGCGAAATAAATCGTCTCCAAACGACGGCGGTGTTATATTTTATCATACCGTTCGCGTGCGCAACAGAAAACACTACTACGTCGTCCTCCTAACGCGCGTCTCTACGGCCGGACAGTCCGAACGGACATATCGTCACGGTCGTGTACCTACGCGACCCACGCGATCGTTTCCAAAGTACCCCGAAGGTCCGGCGGGACCCTCCGCGTGCGTCCTATCCCACATCGATCGAGCGACATTATAGAATTTCGAAAGCGTTTTTGAAATTCGCCAGACGAGTTGCGAGTTCCATTAAAATCGAATTTCAACCGAATCAAATCGCCGATCGACTCGTCGTATTACACAACAACCCGCGTAAAGTCGAGTACACACGACGATCGGTGTAACTTTTCATTGTATAACGATTCTCGGTAACTGCCCGGGACAACAAACGATTTTTAAGCGGAATTATACAGAGCGCAATCAACAGTCGTCGTCGATTTCGTTTATTCGTTTATTTTACTCGAACCGTCCGGTTGGTCTGCGTACGCGACGTGACTCAAACTGCCCTTGCTGTCGTCCTGATTTATATCGACTCCGGTCTCCAATATTATCCGAAAACGTTTCACGCGCTCTGCGCGAGTACACAAAGTGTATAAAACCACGTGCAATAAGCGTATAGTGAATCACCAAGAAAAAACCAAGACAGTTAAAAATACCGAATAACCGTACATTGTGATTTAGTACCTTGAAAAAAAAAAAAAAAACAATTGAAGTCGAAGTAGTCACATTTTCAATGTGTAGTTTTAATTATTTTCGGGAGAAAACCGACGTTCTTTGTTTTCGTGTTAAAATTACGATTAGTTTATTGGAAATTGCATTGGAAAAGGCTTGACAGAAAAGCAATTGGACAAAGATCATGTGACAATTTAGAAAATGCCGACTAGTGTTACGACGAATTAGTTACCCCAACGACAATTATAATTGTTTTTTCATCGTATTATGTCACTTTTATCTGTTGTTTTACACGTTCTGAATTTACTCATAGGTTTTCTTATATTCGATAGTGAGTAGTCTCCGAACTTAATAATGATAAGTGAATTTTAATCGTAAGCTCGCGCCGTTTCGTATCGATTTCTTTTGATACAATTTTTCGAGTCGTACCGGTACCAACTGCCGTTGTACACCTACTCATCGGGGCGTCTTGTGTCGTAATAATTCGTCAGACTATTTTAACGAGGATTCTTAGACGATGAATCTGGGTAATTCGATTTTTTTCTCGCAAACGCGTGGCGTAACCGCGCGGTCCTGCCGCAGATATCGCCGCCGTCGGTCGAGTCGACTGGAAATATTACAATTACGACCGGAAACCCAAACGGCAACTCGTGTTCCGGGGGATTAGCGAAACGCCGCCGCCGCCACAGTAGTTATCGTCGTCATTATTCTCGGTTTCGAGTCGAATCGGATCGGGTAAAAACACGCGAGCAGTCGTAGTTTTACGGGCGCGCGAAAAGAGCCCGAGAAGAGTGACGCGGCTATAAGAATGCGCTCGACGACCTTTTTTCTTTCTCCGCCTTTCTCGACCGCGGACGGACGATAATAATAATTACTTTCCCCGCGAAACGAGAGAACACACCGCTGCATAATGTATAGCGAAAATATTATATCGTGCGCGCCGATCACCACGGTAACGGCGTGCCGTCGTCGTCGTCGTCGCAAAAGCGATTGGGTTATAATATTGAAAATATATTAACCGTAGGTACCAGACTTTACACACGACAGCGCGGCGGCGTTTCCCGTAAAATAATATCTATATAATACACACGTTGTGTGTATATACACTGTACACACATAAACATATACGTATATACGCGCCGAAATATTGGGGTACGTCGTTATTAGTTTACATCAAACGCGCGTTGAGCTTTTGACCCGGTTGCGATAATAACGCCGTCGCCTCTGCACGGCGCAAACCCGCGGCGACCGCGGACGGGTGGCGGCACCCGTCTCCAGATACTTATCGATAATTAGAATTTGCAGCCGAGCCACCGTTATTGTGATGTGTGCGAGCGAGAGCGCGCGCGCGCGCAGGATAAACGGTTCGGTCGGATTCGATTAAAATCTAAAGTGTCTCTCCCTCGGAGCGAACGCGTTTTTCTATAGCACGAAATAATAATAATAATAATAAAAAAAAACCGTTCGACGTATAAAAAATAAAACTTAACGACGCCTCGCACGCCACCGCCGCCGCCGCCGCAGAGATAAACGGCTATACCGTACGACGACGAAGCCGAAGTTCCCGTTCGGCCGTTTCCTTCGGGGACGAGGACGGAAGGGAGGGGGAGGGATTAGAAGAAGGATAGCCGTGCGGACGGGAAATGACAAAAAATAAAAAACAATAATAAAATATACCTCGTTTATATTTTCGACGACGACGACGACGACGTCCGAAACTGCTGTTGCGGCGAATCCGTTTTGTGATCTGATATTCGCGTCATCCGCCATTCCAGATCGACTGCCGAGCGAAACGGGCGTTTATTTCGATCTGAACTCATTTCGTCTTGGAACTCTCCGTCTAATCGCCCGATCGTTTTATCGGACGACAGCCTGTTATTTGCCCTTCGAGCGTCGTACACGTTATTTAGCGTTTTCCTCGTTGTCGAGGTGTTATTTTTCAGCGACCACATTCAGGTCGGGCGCGCGTCGGACGAGATGATACGGCCAAGGGTGCACACTGCTGACGGGCGCTTCTCGCAACGGATTTCTTCCCTCACCGAACGTTGCGACCGAGCGAGCGTGTTGCGTTGCGTCGACGATGGCGTCGGTATATTATACGTCTTATTTCGTAGTCGTAGACAGGCGCGTAGTTCGTAGTTTTTTTTCTTCTGAAGGGTGTAGCACGTAATAAAAAAAAAAAAGAAGAAAAACTCACGAGGGTTTTCGCCCCGCACACACTTTCCACAATCAATACAACGTGTACGCCGTCGACGTACGTCGCGTTTTAAACTCACACGTATCCACACGAAAATGAATCTCTCGTTGTACCCACATCGGTCGGTGCGGGCGGCCGCGTGTAATAGAATCGCACGAGGCCTAAAATTTTCAATTTTTCTCACTACACGTTTAAATATTAAATAAGCGATGTACTATAGGTCGAAGATTGGTTCCCTTTTAAAAAACCGTGATTTAAATATTATACTATAGAAACCATTATTATTATAAAACCATTACCAGTATCGTTTTCCTCGAACTACCGAAAATATACTGACAAACCGTTACAAACACGATTCTATCGTTTGAATCGGATAGCATTTGTAACATTTATACAATTAAAATGAAAACAAAAACGGAATTATTTATTTACCACACACTTTCAAATCGTAAAATACCCACTTCATTTATTGAACTACTCGATCAAAACGTGTCGTGGTATACACAACTTGTAATAGTCGTGGTACGATTGAGATTTCGCGGTTAGAACACACGCAGACGATTTTCTAATACGGTAATATTAAATCGTCTATATAGAGTTTAATGTCGCGTGGACGGTCAAATATAATGATTGATTACGGCGCGCTATTATGTCCTTTAATTTTTCAATTTTATCGATAGAACGAGGACAAGAGAATCGCGTACAAAACGCGAAACGTTTCGTTGATAATCATTATCAGTCACGATATTTGTCAGTCGAGTATTTATCACGAGTTGAAAAACGGACGAACAAGTTAAGCATACAATAAGTAAGCGGAATGAAAAGATTTTAAATCGAAATCATATAACATTACGAACACAGTGGTGTTTCTCGATTTGAAAACCTGTACGTGATAGAAATATTACTCGCGAACAACAACGAGTGTTCGACACGGAACACACGTCCGCTCTACATGTCTACGGTCGTAGAAACAGAGGTAAAATTATATGGAGATGGGCGAGTTTTTTACGTAATTGTAAAATTATATTATTGTTCGTTCGATTAAAATGTAATATAATTAGATTAACTAGATGTGTTTTCTAGTGAATCGATCGACTCCCGATTTTCGAGATTCGACGAATAAAACGAATTTTCCTTCTCCCCTGTTTGACAACCCCTAGATGAATCCGCAACCGAACGGACACGAGCAGTCGTATGTACGTGCACATAAAGGAGAAGAGAGTTCCGGTTAAATTCCCCCTAAGGCCAAGAAATACAGTCCTCATAAAATATTAAAACAGACGGAATGAAATCAATACTTAATTTTTAATCGTACCGCGTGATTGCAATTTTAGATAAAAAATGTATATCTTTTATAATATATAATAAAGGCTTTTGAAAAACAAAAAAACAAAAATCTTACGACCAAAAACATTGTATTTTCGTCTTCTAACCATATTATACTTAAATGTGCTGTGGAAATCAATGTTTATTTATAATATATATCTCAATTTCTAGACGGTTTTTCGAAATCAGCGTCCCATACTTTATCTCCACTGTACCGTTTCTCTGACAAACGTTAAACTGACCATCGTTTGGTCGCGTTCATTGAAATGCATTTCAAACCAATATCTTTGAATTATTGAGAAATCATACGAAAACGAATCTCGCTGTCCGGAGATATTTGGCCGCTGCTGCTGCGAGAGGTTTCAGAGCGTAAAACGACTATAAAAAACACGTGTACGTCCGGGGGGCGCGCACCAAAAACGCGAGCGACAGGGCCGTCGAACGGTTTCGCGATCCCGGGCCAAAGGCGATCCGGTTCGTCCCTGCGGCTGTTACGATAACGCCGTGGCGGGCAAGCCCTTCGCAAACGTTCGCACGTGTCGTGTCGAATCCTGCGGTCCTCCGCCGGCAAGGAAAATCGAACGTGCGCCGCCGTCGAACGAACGGGAGATACGAGGCAGACGTCGGGCGGCCGATAAGAGTCGCGGGGTAGGTGCGCGCCTCTTCCTGCTACCTGTGCGAGCGCGCGCGCGCGTTTGACGTTAAGGAGATAAATGTACGGGCGACGTGACGTTATGAATGGATTCGAAGTGTCGGGCAATAGAATGGAAACGGAAGTTTGGCGAATGCTGCTGCTCACCGCGGTAATGATAAGACTCTGACACGAGGCGGCGGCGGCGGCGGCGTCGGAAAGGGTTTCAAAAAGGATAATACAGACGTATTAAATATAGCGATACTTCGGCGCGAGTTCAAAAGTGACAATAACTCAGAGGAGCCTACGGCCGCGCCGCCGCGACGACAATTTATTAGACTAACTAATAAATTTTAATCATTCGGGCCGTTGCTCCGGGGGGGAGGGGCAGGGGGCGAGTACCTGCTCATACGCCGCCGCCGCCGGAGACCCGACGTGTTGATTAATCGTACTGATTATTATTCAATTACCGCGAGCGTACCTGTTTTACACGCGCGAGCGGAAACGAATGACGCGGCGCGTGTAAAAGATACGTAATATTTCCAAGCGAACAGACGGCGCTGGTTGTTTTTTTTTTTTTTGTTTTTAAACTCGAACGGACGTTGTCGCGCGGAAGAGATCGATATTTTGGACCATTAAACGTTATTCCTGTACTCGACTTGACAGCAACTAGAAACACGAATTTCGCTTCGTCCAAGTAGTCGTCCAAGGGCCTCTTAGATCACAGATTCGTCACGAAAGTATCCGACTTGTATTTTTAAACGAATTATATAGTTCTACATTTTTATACCACTCGACCATAGTATAACATACGTAAACAGACAAGATTATCGGTTCGTCGCAAACGTTGTCGAGAGTATGAAAGTTATCGACGACTGTTTGTCGAAAGAGAGTCTGAGCGGTCCTAATTCAGAGTTACGACAATGTAGTATAGCTAAAACTATGGAACAAAAGGAACGCCTACGGAAATAGTTCCAACTGTTGAAGATCGTAGAGAGAGGTTTTCTAATACTCGAAAGTCAACAATTACTTTATGTATTTTATTTTTTTTTTTGTGACGCGATTATTATAATAAATTCATTTTTTTCATTTTTGACAATCGACGATTGTAACTATGTAAAATTAAAATTTTTTTTTTTTATAGTACGTACATAATACGGAGTATATTTCATTTTGATAATTTATCATCAATTATACGATTATTCGATATTTTTGTAGAATAATTTAATTGAAATCGGAAATCAGAAAATATAGTAATAAAATGATTTATCCGTGAAAAATATCCAAAACATATATGCGTTTTAAAAGCAATTTAATTTTAAAATAATTTTATCACATTCCATCGTGTTTCCAACCGTTCGTCGAAAATATTTAAATAAACACAAATCATTCATTTCGCCGAACAAATGGAACATTTTGCCGTTTTATTATTTTTCTAGAACAATAATGAGTTAATCAAACATAAAATAAAAATGTATTATAGTTTTAATATTGATTTCTATAACAGTACTTGTATTCATTTTTGTAACACAAGCTTAATCAGTCGAACGTGGAAAACAATGAAAAAGTTAGTCTTTCGAAATTTTTCAACCATTTTATGACACGGTTATTTAATATCCTGAATTTAAAAATAAGGACTACCCTAATAATATATATATATAGAGAGAGACCGGATTTGTATGTTTTTGCATATTTTTTTAAATAATAGTAATAAAAGGACTACGCAAAGTATTATTGGGCGAAGAGTTTCAACTAGATGAAAAATCTATCAGTGATTTTAATCTCTTTTGAATATGCTCCGACAACTTCTGTAAATGTTGAACGATCATTTTCGATACACGAGTAATTTATATTAACAGATAGACGGCAAAGTTTCGCCGAAGAAAAACTCGTATATCGTTTAATAGTTTAATTTTAACAATTAAGAATAAAAACATAAATAATAAAGAGAAAAAATAATAAAGAATATACGTATATATATTTTATTTTATTATACTGAACAGAAATATTTAAATTTATTTAACGTAAGTGTGTTCTGTAATATTTATGTTCTTTTTTTACCTTATACCTACGTACAATTTTTAATTTTAATTATAAAATATGTTTTTTATTGCATATTTTTTGCATATTTTAAACATTTTTACTGCATATTTTGATACTTTGTAGTGCATAAGTATCCGCGCTCTCTCTCTACCTACATATATGTGTGTGTGTATTTTAAGTTTATAATTTATTGGAATGTAATACATATTTAATATTGTTTATTATCCCCTACTATTAATCGATCGTGAAAAATGTGTATAAAATTAAAATCGTACGATAATAATTATAATAACGTTGTATTAGCACCCTCGTCATGTCAAAGGATTTCCGCTTACGGTCTCTCTTCCCCCCGAAAAAAAAAAATCTTAGACCCGCCGCCACTGGTTGCCGCCGATCACGTGGCACGCGTTCATCGCATAATAAAATAATGAACGTCGTCGTTGCAATGCGAGGGGACGTATTATACTCCGTAGGGGTAGATTATCGGAATCCTTGATTCGCGGGCGATCAGACACGAAATCGTACAAAGTGACGCGCGGACGTTTCGATTCGTTTATAATATTTTAATTTCATGTAACTGCAGTATAGGAGGGGCAGAAGCACTATTTACGGTCGCGACGGACGCGATGAAACGATATTATTTCGAATTCTCTACACCGTTCCCTCGTCTGCTCGTCTTCCGCGTCATTGTCGTCTGAGCGGCGCGGCGGCTTTATCGGTAAGTCAAGGAACTCGTTGTCGTCGTCGTCATAGACCGCGAGAAATCGTTTCGGTCGTCCCGCGTATGCAACGTGTCGCACAAATATCTCCGTCGTTTCATCCGATCCTCGCGAACTCCAAACGGGAAAATCTGACGCAAATATTTCGACTACATTTCCTAGTAATAAGGCTGAGCCTCTCTCCCCGATTTCCGTCCGTCGGACGTGGCCGGGCCTCGTAAACTTTTGCTCTATCAATTTTCCAATAACATCCGAGCGTTTCGCCCCGCTTCACGGGACTTTTGTTTTTGTAAACTTTTCGAGAACTCCGTCCGCCGTCGTCCGCGCACCGCTCCGAGTAAAAAGACCGTTCGTCAAGACTTGCAGTGCACGAGAGTCGGGCGTTTGTTATGCAATAATTATTAGAACGTTATAACTTTTAATTGGCTCACTGCACCGTGACGGTTTGTTGCCCGCGCCCACGTAAAGTCGCAGAAAACCTTTCTTGACGCGACCGCGGCCGGCAAAGATATGACGATTATTGTCGACGCATTACGTCGAAACCGTTTTTTTCCCCCTCTAACTATCGCCGTCGAGTGTGTTTTGATAATCGCATTTTTCCATTTGAACGTCTCCGGACGGTGTGATTGGACGACGGCGGGAAAGAGTCAAAACATATTTCAGTCGAATCAAAACTTTTTCTTAGACCATTTTTCACTCGACAACGCGACGTGAAATTTTAAGACTATTATACCGACAACGATATACAGACTGTTGGTTGAAATTCATTTTGTATTGATGAAATAAAAGCCACGCGCGCCTGTAAATATTTGTAGTTTCGTTTATTTATTCATCGGCTGTATTACTGTCAACAAATACATCAAACCTTAACGTGCCCTATCCAAAATTATATTTTCTTTTGTAGGGTTTTGATACGTGGGAAATAATTGGTTTTCGCATGCAAATACAGTTTGCCGTTTTATAAACTCTCAGGTATTCGGGTTTTATTATTATTATTATCATCGTTTTTACTACTTTGCCTTCTTTTGAACATCGTATTTATTTTATATGAGGTTTCCGTCAAAATGCAAACAAAAATCGCTATCGATATTTATTTACATTGCCTCGGCCGTCATTATCGAACCACGTTGTTATTATAATTAGTAACGATCGTTATTTACTTTTTACTAACAGTAATTTATATTTAGTGACGCGTGTTCATCGAACATATTTATGAGTACGGCAAGTAAATGAAAAGCGTTATTGTTAAAGATAAAATAATAGAGGATTTTTTTTTTTGTTTTTCAATTATCTTCGTACCCATTATACATTATTCGACTCTACTCGGACTGGCTTTTAGTTTGAAACGTAAGAACAACGTCGATTACAAAAATCATAATACACTAAAATTATCTTAGAAAAAAATATCTTTTGTACTACGTATATTTCTTTGATTTATTTCAATAATTAGATGCACGAGTATAAAGTGCAAACGTGCAAAATCGCGTTTTGTCGTGACCGCATTGAATTGCTATTGTACGCGAACCACTCGCGACTGTTCAAAATAAATTATAATGCCAATTGAAGAGACATCGATGCGAGCGTTTTCCCATCGTACACTATATTGTGTCATATTGATCGCTCGACCGTGACATTGGAACGGAATTCGATGGCACGCAATAAAAGTTGGCGAACTCGTAGAGACCAAACGATACGCGAGTTGCAGTCGAATCGGCCGACGCGGTCTGTGCAGTAAACATGCGATCCCGACGAACGTAAGCCGCCGCCGCCGCCGCCGCAACAAGAATATTTATATCGATCGACTCGGTGGCGGAAGAAAACGCAATTTTCCGGCGTGTGGCCGTATTTCGCGGCGCAGTAAATGCCAAGACGCTAAAATAGATGACACGACGACGCGAAAGCCTCACAGAATTCCCCGCGGGAGCCAGCAAAACTTTACTTCAGTATAATACACAGTCGAGACATCGTCACCGGTTTCATTACCGATTTTCATACACGTCGCTCTCTTATTTCCGCCGGTGCCGTTTCTCCCTTTATTCGCGGGCCTCTCCTCTTTTCCAAACGCGCGCGCGGTTTATTGCTGGTTTTTATTTTTCAAATACGCGCGCGCTTCAATGCCGATGTTTCCGATTTCCGTGAGAAATCTCCGCGGCCAAGGCACCTTCCCTAGGGTGACCATACGTCCTGTTTTATACAGGATTGTCCTTTATTTCGGCTTCGTGTCCTGTTATCCTGACAAACGTCACTCAGGACGCTTTTTATCCCGTAATTTCAAGTCTGGTCCCTTATTAATTCTTTTTTTGTCCTACTTACTGTTAATTCGTAAAATTTTGAAATTGATTTTATTGTCAATATTTTTGTGTTTTCGGGCGGCCAGATAGTTCGACGCAGCGCCGCCGCGCCGTGACGTTTCAAAATAAAGTTTTATGTATTTTAATTTTAATCTTTAATAGTTAAATATTGTATTTTTTACGATTAAAAATCAAAAAAAAAAATGTACGAGTAATAAATACTTATTAATTTAAAAATATTATGGATATTATTTTTGTCCTGTATTTTATTTTTTTAGAAATGGTCACCCACCCTAGCCTACCCGCCACGACTATAGTATACTGTATAGTAAAAACTGTACGTAAACCGCGTCAAAATTACCCTTTTCTCTCTCTCTCTCTAAAAGTCGATACGTAAACTATAATATATTATGGCAAAAAGGAAAAATAAATAAATATCATTCGAACTGCGACCGCAACACGATAAGACACATTCTACAAACTACGAGACGATTTGTTTTAAAAGCGTTGTCCCAGTTCGACGAAAAAACAAACCAATAAAAAAACCAGTTTTTTTATATCTCGTACATCGAGAAAAAAAAATCCAATTTAGCCGGATCCCATTTTGTCGAAGAAAATCGAAGAAGTTTATATTCTTATCAGAGTGTATAATATAGTTACTGTAGATAATAATAATTTGCAATTTTCGTTTTTGTAACTTTTGCGAATCCGTCGACAAAAGTTTACCAGTTTTTATCTCTACAGATATTACAAATATTACACTTATGAGTAACGATGAGTTCTAAATGTCGTGGGATAAAAGTAAAGAATATTGAATGCGCTCATTCGTATACGGACGGAAACCTTACGAATTTTATACGCCTGCAGTCAGTGGAAGTGAAATTATTTTTCGTATTTTACTTAATAAATTCAAAGAAATCCCAAACATAGCATTCAGATGACTACGTCGCGCACCCGAGTGTTTTTTTTTTTGTTGGATTTATCAAAACGAAAATTTAGTATTTCTGAGGAGGGGAAAAGAAACTGTTTCGACGAGGAGGAATGATATTACGTACATGCAATTTATGTGCTCGGAAGTTGTAAAGCGCAAATATTTGCGTCGCCTAAAGTAGGCGTATCGATGGTTTTTTTTTTGATATAAAGTAAAAACTCGTCGTCGCGTGTTTGTGTTTCGAAAACGAGCGAACCGAATTATTGGAGATTAGGCGGGCGACACGGCGCATTTCTAATAAACGCGGTTTTCGCGCGATGATTTTACGAGACACGCGGATGTAAGCGTGCTCGAGTCCGTACGCGAAAAGGCGGAAAAAAAACCGCGGTCGATCGCGCACAATGACCGTCGGCGATATTATTGTCGCACGGCGCTTTTCGCTCGTCCAATTCAGCTCGCGCGTGTTATTTAATTAACACTCGGCGGTCCGGGAAACGTGCGCGCGTCGGCGGATAATGAACTTTTACGCGCGCGCTGTGCGTAACGTTCTTTTTTTCATCGCGCCCCCTCGTCGTCGTCGTCGTTGTTGTTTTTTTTCTTTATTTATTTCGTCGCTCGGGACGCGCGCATTATATTGTGTTTCGAGGAGGAAAATGACAAGACACGGCGCGAAACTATACGCGTGTATATATATATATGGCGTGTATACGGCCCTTTTCGTTATTAATAACATCTACACACAGATAGCTGATGCTGAATGCCTCGCGCACGACTATTGTAATGTACAGAGACCGGGGGGGTGGTCCGCTATATATACTTTACGGCTCGAAACACCCTCTCGTCCTTTTGTCGGTTCGGCACATTATTATTGTAGGCGCTGCCGTTAAAACAGAACTTTGCGCGCGACGAGCCGTTCGTATGTATGTATATTTTATATGTATTACGCAATTTATATACATATTATATCGCGTGCGCGTGTATAACGTTGACGTTCAAAGTCTCGCGCGAGCAGTCGACTCTCGGAACTCGTATAATATGAATACCGTACGAGAGCGCGTACGAGCTTTTTTGGTCCGCGTTTCTTTACAATAACGATATACTATGACACTGCGGGACCCGTGCCTAATTGGCGTCGACGCGCGCGTTTTTCCGTGCGACGGCGAACGCGTCTCGTCGTCGCAGAAACGCGCGCAGCAAAACAGAACGCGGCGGACCGACGACGGGCGCGAATAACGGGAGAAACGAGTTTTATTTTTTTTTTTTTTTTTCAAATCTAGAGAAATACAACACACACGCACAGTGTTTTGCATAATATAATATAGCTTCTGTTTTTAGGGTTAGCCCGCTTGGAGGCGCACGGGTCACGAGGAAAAAAAAAAAAACATTTCGGCCGGATGAAATATTAATATTTTCTCTGGGATATAAACATGATATATAGACATATTATGTGCGCGGGTGGGTATATTATTATTATTATTATTATATTTTTTCCTTTTCGCCCGAAATCCAATACTCCTCGGCAAAATCTGTACGAGCGACATTAATCATTTTCGAAAAGTCAAAACGACTTGAGATTTGCGCGCTCGGCACATGCACACGTTATTATTATTTCCCCGTCATTTATTGGTTTACATATTTACCTGCGCGCGCGGGCAAGTTCAATATTGAATCGAACAAACACAATCTACTCGGCGAGACAAAATTGAATTTCCATCGTTTCTTCTTCTTACTCTTTTTTTTCTTTTTCCCCTGCCCGTTGAAAATAACGACGACGACGACGACGACGACTACTACTACTACTACTACTACTCGACGAGTTTAAACTATTTATGTCAATTTATATATATATATATATATATATATATATATATATATATATGTGTATATAATGTATACTATATTTGCCGACGCGAGATCGAGTCTCTCTTTCAAAAGTTAATAAATAAAAACGTTCCACGGTTTTAATGTCGCGAACGTCTTATACACCGTCGCTGTATCGGGGTAAAACGATTTCGTAGAACTATCCGATAAATTGATTAGCTTTTTCTATTTGTTTTCAATTTTCAAGGGGAGATTCCACTTTCGCCGTTCCTTTTTAATTTTGCTATAAAAAAAAGTATTACATTTTTTCCTTCCAACGGTCGTCTATACGTTATTTGATAATTATTATACACCAGTAAATATAATAAAGTACCTATTTATTAATTTCTGTCGATACATATTCGAGCGTCGAGAGCGAAATATTGAATTACAACGAGAGGTCGCGTTCTTCAAAGCGCAAAACATTTTATCTATTTATATCCGTAATATCCGTCGGCGCATTGCATTTGAAAGTCAATAAAATCGGAAAAAGAAAAATTCGGTCTTGTCGAAGAACACGTGCACATGCAACGGGCTATTGCATCAAAGGTATTTTCGTCTCTTTATCGGCGTCGTTTCGGAGAAGTTTTCCGAGCGTTTAAAGTTTCGAGTGTAAAACGAGAGACTTGCGTCAATATCACTACTATAATACGAATCGTGAATGCGATCGACAAAAATTGTAAGAAATTGTTTCTTTGGCTTTTGTTGTTTTTTTTTTAGCGTTATCGTTGGTAATTATGTGATTACGGCCGAGCGATCTTCGTAGGTTTCGAGTAATAAGAAAAAACTGGCGAGCTTTGCATAATACTTGAATGACTTCTATCGACGAGGGTATTTGAAAATATTCGAACGAAAAAATGAACGTTTCGTTGTGATCTACAATTTATAGATACAGAGTGGCTAACGGTAACATCTCGATGGAAATATTATTTGAAAAAAAGAATTTAAATAGTTTTGGTACAGTTTTACTTAGTGGAGAGTCCACGTTAAACGCTTACGGTCAAAATTTCGTATTC
This sequence comes from Drepanosiphum platanoidis, assembly GCA_948098885.1. Classification (NCBI taxonomy): domain Eukaryota; kingdom Metazoa; phylum Arthropoda; class Insecta; order Hemiptera; family Aphididae; genus Drepanosiphum; species Drepanosiphum platanoidis. Next base: position 29,257,109 of record OX402528.1, on the reverse strand, counting down.
GAGACCCTTACAACGACTGGGAAAAATAACTTTTGATTTTTTTTCATTTCTATAAAATTGCAAAGTAGCAGCTGTCCTTCGGTCCGAATCGATCGAGAAAAGTTTCAAGAGTATCGCAATTGAAAAAAATCGAATAATTGTTTTTTTTTTTTGTTTTGTAATTATACGCAGCTAATCTAAGTTTATCGAAGAGTATCTCTAGTAGTGTATCCGATAGTTGTAATAAATTAGTATAAATTAGCTAACGTTTTCAATGACAATGACTTTACGGCCGTCGTTCGTTACTGCGATAGTACGTGCAGATAGACAGTGCCGTACGGCCGTATAAACGCCTCGGTATTATATTAAGACTTGAAACGTTAAAATATGTTATCTGATTTATACTAATTCATTAACTAGCAAACTATCAGATCTATTAACTAATATAACTACAAGTCACGTTCACTATTTCCTATAGAGACTTAGATTTTCTATGATTACGAGACTCGTTATTCGATTTTCAATTGCAATGATTTGAAATTTTCACTTGTACGAAAAAAAAAAACGATCTTCAAGCGATCTCGCATGGAAATAACAATTAAAACGTTTTCTTTTTTTCTGAGCCGATTAAGAGGTGAAAATATAAATTTGCATTTTAAATACGACACACTTCAATAAAGTCGTACTCAAACAAAAAAAAAAAAAAATAGAAAAAAAGATTAATATCTCAACATATAGACATTTCCATCGGGACACCAATGTGGCCGTCTTGTATAAATATATTAATATTACTGTCATACTGTTTAAAATAACGTTTAAATTAAATATTACGAAACAAATACCGGTCCGTTTGGGGGGAAAAAAAATATAAAAATCAATATCGATTGAGCCTGCTATGTTCGTTTGAATTTGCTTTTGACAAAATATCATCGGTTTTATTCGCGAACATCGCCTTTTGTATAAATTAAAAATACTTGGAATTGGACTAATCAATTTTACCGTGCGTGGAATAGCAGCTGAATAAAAATTAAAACGCGCGGGTGTATTTCAAAATACATTTTCCAATCTCGGAGTAAAGGCGAACATTATGTTGTTTTTATAGTTTTAACTACCTAGTCATAAATTAAATATAATAATTTAACGTTTCATAAACACGTACTGTTTATATAAAAAAAAAAAAAAATGCAATGGCACTTTTTTTTTTCTTCACAAAAGTCAATTAAAATTGCAACAACAAAATGTTGTACACAAACTCTAGTCCGCATTCGGTTGGAAATCAAACGTCACGGCGACCTTAAGGATTTCAAAAAGATTTACCCTTTGTAAACTTAAAATAAAAATCTTTTGATTACATTTTTCTCAAAATCCGACTATTTTTATTTCATTTTATTGTAGAAGCCAGGAGCCAATATAAACTTTATCCCCCTTCCATATCCTGTTTAAAGTTTTAAAAAATTTAAATATAATTCATCAGCGGTTATTCGAGTTTTGTGTCTTGCACTCGGAAAACTTTGAAAATCATAATTAATGTTTTTATTTATGTAACGTTAAAGCTTGTAAAGTTTTCAACACGAAATACTATTTATTCATTCATATAAGCCATATTTTAATATAGCCGCGTGTTTGTCTTTAAATGCATAAAAAGTGGCGAGCGCCGGGCGACGGGTGTCGCGCAAACATTTGCAAATTTCAATCCGACTAATGTAGATGAAAATACTTTCCTATCGTAGACAAAATTGCCGCTTTTTGTTTATTAATTTATTTACGTTCTTGTAGGAGGAGTATTGTTTGAAAGTTTTATACACTCGGTCATATATAATATGTCGAAAATGTAGCAGGTAATGCTAACAAATTAAATTGTTTTTTTTTGATTTTCTAAAAACGAAAAACCTAAATTGACGGAACACCCGGAATATTTAATCGAATTTTATTTTCATCGAATCCAGCGTACGGTTTTCAAAGCATAATAATCGAATTCTCGGTTAGGTTATCTGTTCAGGAAGTCCGCCGAAGCACTTGTCGAAAAAAAATAAAAATATACTATTTATCGGCCGACTCGAGTTGTTGAAAATCAAAAAAAATAAATATCCTCGTAGACGCGTTCACCGAATTGAATGAATAATAAGTACCGTATAAATTATTATAATATCGTCGGAAATCTAAACAACACTCGATTGTTCACGCTAGTCGGCTGATATCGCGCTCGTTATTATATTTTCGTAGACGAAAACTCGTCCGACCACCACCACCACCACCACCACCACCAATGTTCTCACACGCGTGACTCGACATTCAATTTCGTTCTTAAACAACGGGACGGTATATTCGAACGCAAAACGGTTTCTCGATTACCAGCAGCAAAACGTACTGTGCGTGCGCCACGACGACGACGGAAGTTTATAGTAGTATTTTTATAAGACCGAAGTCGTAAGTTAGTCGGCACCGAGGACTAGGTAAAATTGATACATTATAAATGTAACGTTAACCGCGGCATCGAAAAAGTTATAGTTCGACGAGGAAACTTGGACGGTTTTAAAATACGGCGGAAAAAAATGAAGAAGAAGAAGAAAAAAAGTAGTCGTATCGTTGAAAAATGCAATAATGTTATCGAGAGAATATTTTTAAAACTTTTTTGTTTTCACTTCAACGAGCTATAATATGGGCACCGCCGTTCGGTGAATATTGCTCTCTCGATTTGCGATTTACGCGTCCGTTATTATATATAGTCATCGGCGTTACGCGGAAACTTTTAATAGTTATATGCGCGGCATTAGCGGATCTCCTACTGCATTGGCCCACGTGTTATTTTCGCTTTTAACAATAGAAATCGTGGCTAAATAATAATTGTAGGTTTAGAAATATTGAAAAAATAATTATCACGCAATAACCGTTGCGGCGAATTTTCCGAGCTTCCGTTTTTAGAACATTTATATATCGGACGATTTCAAAAATCTCGTAGACGACGACCGCCGAAAATTATTAGAGTTGAAATCTCGACGATTAGTCGTCGGTTTGAAAATTTTTCCTCGTGATTCACAAAAATTCGTTATCTCGAAAATCGTCGATCACAATATTATTCTCACGTCGTCGTAGGCTCGTTGGAGTTTTTTTTATTGAACGTGTCGTTTTGGATTTCAAACTGAAAGTGCATTGTTATTATTCTCAAACCCGTGTACAAAAATTAACATAAAATCAATAACCAGAAATTATATTACACTACGGGCTCCACTCAGAAACGGTTTTTAATTGCAGTGATTTATCATTGCTTTTAAACCCAGACACACCCTTTCCAGTTAACTACCGAACACTTACCTCACCCATCTTCCGTATCAGCACTTTTCCAAATTAATATATTCCACGGAAACACAGTGGATAAAACAAATATTTTATTTTCGATAAAAAAAATAAATACACATATACATAATATTATGTCCTGCGCGTAATACATACGATAAAATCATACAATTTCGGTACGATTTTTTTTCAGACAACCGACGGGATATTGAAACTCGAGAAATACGAAAACGCTTCGCGTTTTAACGTCGCGAACGTTTGTGAAGTTGCGTATTTACGCTTTATGAATGTAATAAATTTCCCGACCCCCGCCGGGAATATGAAAAACACACACACACACACACACAATCGATAGTCTTAACGCGATAATAACAACGTCGCGATAAACAGCCGATGCTTTCGAGTGCCCTTTTTCCACGCTGTTATTGTCGTTATATTATTGTTTTTAAAATTATTATGCGTCGAAGGCGATCGTGGACACCACGTAGTCACTTGACGCGAATCGCCGCGGATAATTATTATTACTATCATACTCCGGCCCGTGTCGTCCTGCGGCGTTCGAAACGATTTCATATTTGCCCGAATCGATCGCAACAGGCGGACCGACGGGAATGTCGAAACCGTCGTCGCCGCGTTCGTCGCCAACACGATGTGTACACACGCGGAAATGGGTTAGCACACACGGTTTTGATGCGGCGGATCGAATCGTGAGCGTTTGCTCTCGGTTTGAAACGCAAACACGCCCCTCGCTGTTATCATTACCGGGTAAACGAGTATTATATTACCGCAGTCGTCGCGTACTGCTGCTCGTCACAGCGAGTCGGTGGCGGATTAGAGGAAAAGCAAATGAAATCCGTCCGATATTAAATTTAGTATCGTTCGACAGTGTCGTCCGTGTGTACCCCGACACTTTTCTCGCACAGTGACATCGACGCTCTATATCGGGCACAGATTATGTGTCGGAAACACGTTCATTTTACACGCTCGTGCGGCGAACAATAATATTATTACGTTTTACCGCGAGATCGCGGGATCCGTTTGACGCGATTTACAGGGCGAAAATATCAAATCTAGCCAAACGATTATCGTACACGTACAATACACACGCGCGGTTTAATAATAATTGAATAATTATCAAACGAGGTCACTCGTATTCGACACAACGGGGGCATTACGCCAATAAAGCATACAATTGTTATGAAAATATTAATTTAAAAAATTTAAATGCATTCGGACCATTCCGTTTTGTTTTTTAATCTAAAAATATGACGTGTTGTCAACGCTCAGATGTAATGAGACTTAATGGGACACACGGTCGATGTATTTTTACCTCTCGCGCCCTCGAATCCGCCACTGAATATTTACGTCGCACCCGCAGTAATATAACCGCGCGGCCGACCGGCATTTCGCGCGTCGTCGATTCGCAAAAAAAAAAACTGTCTAGTACGGCGATACGGTTCGCAATACGAGAGCATAGTGCGCAGACGAGCACTCGTGAATATCGGTACTTAACCGATAGAGAAAAACAAAAACAAAATTTCTAAATAAAAGGCGTTACGGGGCGGGCGAAACCCATTGTTTTACCTATTGTCGCGAAGAAATCGAAAGTATATTTCGGCTAAACGGCGCGTAAAATATTAATAATTAAAATTAGGCTTTGTCGTAAACTCGGAGATTAAAACTTTCTCGTTTTTTTTTGCCCCCCCTCCCCCGTTACTTATTTTTCAAACAGCGCACGCCCGCCGCGCGCACAATGGGATCTACCGCGCGCACAAATGATTATTATTGTTACGGCTGTTATTTCGTTAAAATAACGGCATTATAATACGTTTAATTTTTTTTTTTTAATTTAATTAATGCGACAAAACGCGCGAAAACAACGCGCGATACTAAATCACGCGCGGGTATATTGTGTAATTAACAACGGACATAAAATAGCGAGCGGCGGTAATAAGAAACCGAAACGACGTTATCAAATTCGCCGGCTTATCGTATTCGAGCACAATGTGTAGTAATAATATATGATCACACAGACTGCGGCTGTGTTAACGAATATGCCACCTGGGGGCAGATTTTAAAATATCGCCCTTTGGGTCATGTCGACTATCCTTCTACGCGGCAGTAGTCAAAATTTTTCATGTATTATAGGGGAGGCAGCTTTATTTTTCCAAACTTACATTCGAGAATCGGCAAACGATATCAACTCTAAACGCGATTATTTCAAAAACAATAGTATAAATCTTTCTAAAATCACGTTTTATTATGTTTTTATATTACGTAATTCGTTACATTTTAATGTGCTTGTTATTGACGGTTCGTCTTGAAAACCGGTGTAAATTACAAAAAATTACAAGGTTTTGTTTCACCTTTAAAAAATTGCCAACAAAAAAAGCAGCATCCTCTCTTACCTCTCTCTCGACACGGCGGCATTCATAGGCGCGTAAACAGGTGGGGGGGGGGGTCGGCGACTCTTCGTTTCCCTATGGGCTACGAGACGACATTGTAAATTAAGAAATAAATTAACATCGCCGAAAGGACAAAGAACGGGCGATTATTTGCGTTTCGTTAAAGTATTTCAATTTATTCGGAAAAATACGACGTGATTACTAGGACGTGGATTTCAAAACGTTGAAAAATAACCTTTGTGAAAACAATTATATATCACATATTTAAATTCTATGATACGCGAAACGTCTGTTTCGTTCGTCACGACGAATCGAGTATTCGCGATTATTATTTCCCGAGTTAAAATATGATTATAAAAAATTTCCGCCGTCTAATCAACTCGTCGAGCATTTTTTCTATTCCAAACACCCAGGCAAGACGCCGCGCCGTTGTCTTTCGTCGTCGTCGCCTACAAAGCCGAAGACGACGTGTTTACCTGTGTTTATGCGTAAAATCATTTGGCAGCGACTCGTCCATTTATCAAAACGCATTAGCATTCCCACGTGGGAAAAGAAGCCGTTTCCACGCGAAGTGGGATTAAAACATTAATAATAGTCCGACTGTATTTGTCTACACTGTCTCGTAACAGGTATGCGTTAAAAATGCATATACTACGCGCGCGTTATAAACGCATACGTTTGTTTTCAGTGACCCGAGATTAATAAAAACGATTATCGCGATTTAATCTACAAGTACGGTATGTCTGTGCTAATTTATAATACACGCTGACAGCATCGTCCGATACGAGAATGAGTTATCTTTGAATTAATAGAGTGTAGAAATAAACGTATTAATCTCAATTTTCAAATCTCCATAGCGGTAACTCAATTTTAGTTTCAACAAAACATATAATACATTATAAATCCTACATAATAGAAAGGTAATAAATCGTAAACTTGTGAAATTTTTACATTAAATTTAGCCGTTTTTCACGATTACATACTTTGAAACTCGATGGAAATAATGCTATATTCTGTAAATTGTAGTAGTACGTAGTAGGGCACCTCCTACAATGCGAGTATAATAAAAATACTTTCTAATTTATTGACGTTAGGCGGTTTTTTTTTTTTTTTTTATAAGCTCCTTATCCGTTAAAAAATTACCTTCTGCCGTGACGTTTTACCAAAAGAACAGAATAACGCGTGTCGAGTACGTTGCGATATGGTCGGTTTTCAATCGATAGCCTTCTGGCATGGCAATAATTAATGAAAAAGGCGGAGAACGTACTTTTAAACAAACGCGCGCGAATGAGAGCCATTTAGATATAATATAGGTAATCATAAAGCCACTAGAAATTTAAAACAAAGGACATAACAATAGAGACTAAATTTTATTTAACGTGTATAACAATGTATAACACAATAGAAAAAAGTCTTGAAAATGTGTCTTTCAGCGGGGAATTGTGAAAAAATAATAAACGAAACGCTGTTTGAATTATCGCGCAGTAATTCCAAAATTCCAAAATTCTCACTACAACGTGAAACGAAGATTTTAAGGATAAAGATTTCGTCGATTTTCCGTAAATTTTCAATGTATTCAGAGCAATACGAGCAGATCAAACGAGGCTCTGCGAGACACTCTTGGAAAATGTTTCAAAACGCATTTTGCGAACGCGAAAACGAGAGAGAGAGTGTGAGAGAACCCGATGAGGTACAGGGGACAACGGGTGATCGATATCGGGAGAATTTACAAGTCATTTAAATTGATCGATCGAGGAAAAAGTGTGCTAAAAAGTTCTCGGTTAGCCGGGAGAACACGGTAACACGTAAATATTGCATTTTCGGCAGTAATTATATTTTGTAGTGTACGTGGCAGATTTCTCCTTCGACCGATCTAATTAAATAACTTGTAAATAATATATACGTATATATATATATATATTATCGCGTAAAACCGATACTTTTCGTCTCGAGACCGGTAACCGCGGAATGAATTAAATTACGTCGCCATAGCGACCGAGCCGGCGACGTAAATCCGTAACGAATTTCGTGACGCGGCGCGTCGTAACGAATTTCGCCTCGTCCCCCGAAAAACACGTTATCCGCGCGGAAAAGAAAAAAAACCTACGCCGCTGCAGGTATTCTGCATCGGCGGCGACACACATACGTATGCGTATAATATAATAACGCGGTTTCGCGCGCGCGCGTGTCGCACGCCGGTGACCTTTTCGCCGTTGGAAACGCGCCCGCGACCCGTTTTTCTTCGCCATTCGTTCGAATACATTACACACGCTCGCGCCGAGAATCGCGCGTATCCTTGCAATTTACATAATTGTACCGCCGCCTTCGCCGCGACGACGACGGTAAAATACAAACCTCGCCGCCGTACACGGAGCCAGTAATACGTATGTAAATGTACGCGCGTGTGTGTGTGTGTCTCGTCACAGACGTGTACGCGCGCACACAGACACGGCCGCAGTAATAACCTAGATGCGTTACTCGCGTTTCCCGTGGGGAAATCGACCAAAATGAAAAGCAGAAATATCCATTCAGGTGCAGCCGCCCCGGCACACACCCCCCCCGGCCGTCCACTCGAAACCGTCGTCGTCGTCGCCGTCGCCGCCACCGCCGCCGCCGCAGAGCGTATCCATTGTTATTAATGATTAAAATTCACCCTATACAGTTCAATCAATGCCCATTGTGTATATATGATAGGCGGCGGCGCGGCCGTTTCCTCCGCGCCGCGCTCTCGTCGACGACGACGATGACAAACGCGCGCCGCCCCCATACCTGAATCAGACGGACCGCGAAGGACTCGACTGACCGCGAACGCATAATAGGACTTGTGCGGGACCGACCGGGCGGCTTTATATCCCGTGCAGTGTGCGTGCGCGTGTACAACACCCGTTTGTGATACGTATAAGTCGGCATTTGATATTATGGTAGTGCGATAAAATTGATTTTGAAGGGACAGCGGTCACACGCCTCCCTCCACCTGTCGCGGGCGAGTATTAAATCTGTGATAATATGAAATGTGATTAATATCGCCGATATTGATGATCGTTTTAATCCAGTGGTTCGCAATCGGTCAGTCGGAATTTATCGAACAGTTAAAGGACGTAATAATATCATCGAACTCAACGCCGCCGCCGAGAATTATCACACGCACACAGTCCACCGTCTACTGTCGTTCCCAAAAAAAAAAGGCTCACGTAATATCGCGTCGGAATTGTCGATCGGATGATATTTCTCTTCGAACATAATTGTATATGATTTTCCAAATACATAAAGAAATACAGACTATATTATTATAATAATATAACGATCCCCGTTTAGGTATACTACGTATAACAACGAGTATAATGTTGCAAATTTCGTTTTGAAACGTATACGTAGGGAGTGTGCTCGTGGCACGTGGATTTAGAGATGTAGAGAGGGTTGTCGTGCGACTCGAGTCTGAAATACGTCGGATTCGCCGAGGGGAATTCGTGCCTAGCGTCCGCGACGTCGTCGTCGTAACAGTCGTATACACGGCGTTTTTCCGATAAATGATGGAAAGCCGTCTTTATTAACGGGCCAAATCGATATGGCGTAACACGCGATTGCGGAAAATACGTATCGAAGTGACGCGGTACGATAGGTATACACTACGGCGTGATATAATATTGTGTGTATTGCTGCACGTACGTGGGGGGTTTGTGTATAGTGTGTACGGTTTACGTATTCGGGGGACGACTATCGCCGAGGTTGTTATGTTCGATATGCGAATACTCTCGACGTTTTTGGATTGGCCGTTTTAAAAAAAATAATCGGGTATTCGTGTTGTACATACTCGTATTATATACTATTACCCCTATCGCGGCTTCGTCGACTATACACTATACACAATATTATTATCGCGTTACTCACAGCAAAATAAAAGTTTACGAACTACCTAATGTTTTATTTCAGTTCATCGCGAGAACGTAATATCAGTGACTCGAGATAAACGACAACAATGCTACAATATGCTACCATGGTGACATTTTTTTGACGATGATGATCATCGGTAATTCGTCGATCGAGTTTCGGTTCAATAAATAATTGTAATTTACTTCTGAAAACCGGCCACGAGGCTCAATTATAGAACTTAGACTTTGTCGTCGTCAGCAAATCGATTTTATGAACCTTACTCGATGCGGAAAATTCACGATTTTTTACACGGACGATATAGGACCACCGGAATACTAACGCGCGAAAGCGCTACGGATTAGACGCTAAACGTACAGCGCGATACGATCAGAAAAACATTGTTTACGAGAGGAATTGGTCGCGGTGACAATCGGGGCCAGACACCCTGTATTGCACACACGTATACGACACGATATACCGTTGGCGGTATCGGTATAAATATATATTATACGTGTGTGTGTGTGTGTGTGTGTAGGGACGATGCAATTAACGTAATGGCATCGAAGCCGAGCAATAGTGCTGTGTATTTGTACTCCGAATATACTCTGTTCGCCGGTATTCGTTATTTTTGCCACACCGGTGAACAAATCATCTACCAGATACCTACACCCAATAATAATAATAATAATACGAACGAAGTAAGTTTTATTGCGCAGCGCGCACACGTGGCAAACGTGCGATATTCCTATCGTAAATATACGGCGCGATTGCTTTATTTTTTCTATTTTTTTCACCCGATCCATTCGCGAGACGACTGTTGGGTTCGTTTTTTACCACCGACGTTTTTTTTTCTTTTCGTTTTCTCAGTAGCTTCGAATACCGCGCGGCCACTATACGATAATGTGTATTACTGCGACGCGCGACGAGATACGTCTAGAAGCGGGCCGATTTTTTCCGCTCGAAATGTGGACGACACTATACCTCACTGCTGCCGGGCGAATTAAATCTGCAACACTGCTCGACATTACGATATTATGTACTTTACAAGGTGACTTTTCGAGCGCGCTCAGATTTTATTTTTTATTTTCCATACTCGAATCGGACATTTATTCCGAACTCCGGTAAACCTATGCGTCATAGAAGTATAAATGATTATTTGCGAACGAATTGCGTTCCAATTCGAGTTATGCGAATCGACACCGTCATCACTCCTCGAGATGTAAAACTATGAAAATAGTTTATATATTTATATTTACTATGAAAATACATTTTCGAATCCGAATAAATCCATAATTTTTCGTTCAAAAAAATAGCGCGCGTAAGAAAATCTCGCAGTTCACGTATATTATAAATTTATAACTGACGTTCCGTCCGGCGATCGTATCGGAGAGTGTCACGGACACCACACCCGCCGTCGTTTCACCAGTCAACCCCACACACCAACGTGTCCGATAGAAACTTCGATTCATGCCAAGTCTCGCGCGGACCGTTTCGCGGGTCCGTCTATTGGCAGTCCATTATTATTATTATTATCGACCGTCGTCGTCCTAAATCATTTTGTTGTTATCGTTCGTATATAAAAAAAAAAATGAAATGAAAATATATCGAACGATTTATTTATTTTCACGACAGTATGAATTATATTTTTATTAATTAATTCGCTGTGGAGAGTTTTTACTATATCTTAATTAATTCCAACAGTTTTGGAAAAATCATCCATTATTGATAAAATATCCGTTCAAAGGGAAACTAAGTAATACACATTATAGTATATGTATAACGCGGAGATATTTATTATTTATTTATTTGTTTATTTTATTTACTCGACGGAGAAAACTCCATTTGTTTATTTATTCATTTATTTTTATAAATAAAATTCTAGAAAACAAAATTAAACATTTATTGCCAGCATTATCATGTGAACAATTTTAAGTTTACGGTGAAACATGCGTTGTTTCGTTTTGTATTTGATTTGGCGAAAATAAGACTCATCAAAATCCATAAAAAAAAAACAAGGAAACCCGATTAAAAACTTAGAGTAACGATTAATTTTCACATAACGCTTTTAACGCTACGGGTAGGTCGCGGGTGTACGACGCGAACCGTAACCCGGGTACCGGTATGGAGTGGCGCCGTCGACCGATGCCGATCTCGTTCGGTCGTTTGAAACGCGTCGCGGCGGCGGCGTAAAGCCTTCGTTATCGCGCGGCCGAAGCGTTCGCGGGGACCAACGGTGGTGCATAATATTAATCGGCCGGGCTTTTTCGGTGTAATCGACCTGAACGTAGCCGCCTCGGAACGATTTCTGGTCCGACGTGTTTCGCGGGGCCGGCGTATAAAATAATATGGACCTCTATGGTTCGCATGGGTAAATTATTAAATACGCCGCCAGCGATCGCGTGCGGGACGCGCGGTCAACGGATGGCGTAGACGCGGGGGAAGTTTTAAATCCATGTAATTCCGAAAAATAAAAAAACCTACTCGATTAAAAGCGCGAATAAACGAATATATTGAAATTCCGGCGCGACCGAACCGATGAAAATCCCGCGCACTGAAATATTACAATAATGTCCGTATAATATGAGTGCGATTTGCGAGCGTAGTCGATCGCGCTGTCGACGATTTGTCGTTTTCACGAAACGTGCGATATCGATATTTTATCGTTTCGAACAGACGAAATGAAACGGTCGATCGCGCCCGTCTCGTCGGTCCGGGAAAAGTTGAAAAAAAAAACGGATTTTTCACTATAAAACGTCGGCGTTAAAAGAAATTAGAAAAATGTATTTATATTTTCTCCGTTGAAAATTCCGAGAACTCCTGCTGGACAAAAGAATCGCGCGCGGAACGACGACGTGACGATATCGATACGATTTTATCGAGTTTTCCTAGACGAGATAAAACGGCGGATAATCACACCGCGTCGTCGGTCGGAGTTCTCGACGAGAATATCGACATCGTCGTCAAACGAAAAGCGGATTTCATTCTATAAAAGTGATAAACAAAATAAAACCCTATTGGCGTTTGAAGGGAAAACGTATTGTTCATTCTTCGTCGAATGGCGCGCGAGAGCATAGGAAAAAACAAATAAAATAAAAATCGATACATTTTCAAAACGCGTTTTCAACGATTCCGCAAATCGAACGTACGAAATCCGAAAACTCCTGTCGGCAGGAAAAACAAAAAAAAAAAAAACACCCGACGCGTCACGTGATATATATTCGGCACACCGTAATCCGATCACACGCGACGGGGTCGGCGGAATAACTCGCGCGGGGCCGTACCGCCTCGCACGTCCTCGCCGGTCGCGAGACGTAAAACCACCTTAATTGGAATCGCGAGCCCATAAATAGAGTATTAGCGTTTTGCGGAACGTTCGGCGGAGAGGGGGGCTTAGTGAAATAGCGCGTTTCCGGTTTACCCGCCGCGGCGGCGCGGCTACAGCGTTTCCCGCGCGTGTCGCAAAGCCGCGGCGGTATCGCGTTTAATCTGTCGCCGATCGAGCGCGGATATCCGGAGCCGCCGAAGGTCCGGGGCTAGACGGCCTGGACTAGGATAAATCACGCTCACGCGCGCGTTTCGATATCGTTTACCGCGTCCGGGCGTAAGCCTGTTTCGAAGACTGTTGGAAAATCATTATATGGCCGTCGAAATCACCTCGACGGAAGGGCCACGCCACGACTTATTATCGTGAAAAAAAAAGAAAGGGCGCTGAGTAAAAAAAAAAGAGACCGAGGACATATTATCGCAATACATTGGTACGCGCGCGCGCAACGTCGGATAGTTAAATAATATATTATCTAATAATGTGAAACGAGCCCAAAGACCAAAATCGAGCGGATACGACGCAGAAAGAAACATCGCCCGCGGGCGCTTTGTGGTTGGTTTACGCACGGCCGCGTCGACTTCACAGGATCGCGAGATTGAAATATTTAAGATTCCCGATTAATTGAAACGCCGGTATACCTGATGTATACACGTGCGGCGGCTGCGGAGAGAGTTATCGCAACGATGAGTTGTAATCGATTTCCGAACGTCCGCCAACCGCGTCGTGCTTTATCCCCTCGTAGACGACGCGTGCCGGGACGACAAATGAAAAAGAAAAAAGAAAACCGAACTGAAAGCACGACGAACGTCGCGTTATTTTTAAAAAAAAAGTCTGAATAAAACGACGACGCGAACCTCAATCAAATAAGTACATAATATTAATATCGTCCGTGTACATCACAAAATGTTATCGATAGGAATCTATATTCAATAGAACACAAACGAATATTTAATATCATGTTTTATCTTCGTCACGTTTTCTATTAAGTTAATTGAAAGAAAAAAAAAAGAAAGAAAGAAAGAAAGAATAATAATTAATAACCTCGTGGTTATTACTCGCCACCATAACCAGGTGAAAAAGTCAACGGACTTTTATTTAAGACCGCGACTATGAAAAACTCATAGTCAAAAGCGACTTTTGTTTATATGATTGATTGTAGATCAAACTAAGAATACTCATTGTTATTCGCACAACAAATAACTTTTGTTACATTATTTTACATTCGATAAATAAAAATTACATAATGATTTTCCATATGCGTTACAACAGAAACTACCGAATGTGTAATACTAATTGCGTTCGAGGGGAAAAAAGTCATCGTTTGTATTGTCGATGTGAATAAACTATGTCTATCTATACTTTGTGAGTTGGACGCGTATTCAGATTAGGCCGATAAATGCGAGTTCACGGTTTAATTTGATTAATAACATTTTTCTTTTAACCGACACCGGTTTGAATACTTAATGATTTGTATATATTATATTTTTACGAACATTTAGTCTACATTCGACGTTTGTATTTTGACGTGCATGTTAAATCCATCGAGATCTGATCGTTCTTTAGATTTTCAAAATATTCAACTATGAATTATTCGAATCGAATTCAGATTTGAGGAAAATTGTTACAACGGCGCGGCGCGGCGTGTCAAAAAGAGCAGCTGGCAAAGCCCGTTTATATTCTATCGTACGGTGAAATATAGGCTCGGCTATCGGTACGATTGATGGCAGAGCGTGGCGATAGTAATTTCGTATTTTTATACGTCATAAAGTTTGAATTAGATTGATCGACACTCCTTTTCAATATTTAATCCTCTTCGCGATCCTTAATATCCGCTCGAACACGGGGGAAAATCCGATCAAATATTAAAATCTTGTGTGGAAAAAAATAAAATAAAAACAATCAATAAACGCGTCCGGCGCCGGAGCGGCGCGGCGCGGCGGGAAATTCCTCAGCCGATCTAAATCTGGTTTGGGAATTAAAATTGAATTAACGGCCTATCGTTTGCAGAAACACACGATAATAATGCTTTTTATTTATTTATTTCCGTGTGAAATCGACTTGATCGCCGTTATGTATTATTTATGTTCACGCGTGAGCGGTTGAGCTTTATTTTCAGAATCGAATGACGGCCCCGCGGGGGCGATCGTCTTTATTCAATCGTCGTATGACATATCGACACCGCTACAATGTGCAAACACTGGCAGTGTCGTCGGACTAATTATATTTGTGGCATAATCAATCGTATAGTTATGCTTATGGTTAAGGCTGAGATTTTGATTTGATGTCAATTTTTTCGGTTGACGAAAAAAATGAAAAAAATGAAAAAATGCGATATTAAATCGAATTTTTTCGTCAAAAAATACCCATACGGTTTTCATATTGGCTGCGAACATCTCGTCGTCTCTAGTTGGTATTCAGTTTGAATTACGTTTATGATTTTGGATGGAAATTGACTATCGCACTTACTCGGCGCAGAGTAAACTTAGTTCGGAGTTTCCATTGTTATCCGAGGCAAGTCGCGTTTAGTGGCGTACAGAGTGCTACGGAACGCGCAGTTTCAACTCTCCGACGAGCGGTAACGCGTATCATATTTCAACCTCACTTCCTGATAGTATGTTCAAGCGTTTGAACATTGTTTTCGATAAATTTAAACGCGCCGTTGGAAAATTGAATTCAAACAATTTTCAACTATGATAAATCCGCGGCGAACAGAGCCCCAAACGACGAGGAACAAAAACGCCGCGCGCCGAACGCAACGTAATATTTTTTAGTTTGGTGCGTTCGCTACATAAAAAGCGCGCGATGATCTGTTTCGATAACGATATGATAATGTGAACGCTTTTCAGTATCCACTAGACCTGTTTCCCATTACACCGCGATTTTATGTAATCGAAAGAAGAAGAAGAAAAAAAAAATAATACGTTAAACTGAATAAACTGAAAATATTTAACGACATTTTGCGTTATACTTTCTCTCTTTTTCTTTCTTTTTTTTTTCTTTTTTTTTATTGTTATTCTGGAAAGCTTTCATTATAAAAACCTTAGTAGTTTACGGTGGATGTGTTATGGGGCTGCATTATGTGTTTAGAGTGCTTTTAAAAATTGTACTAACAATGAGAAATAACAAAGAGGTAATCATGAAAACGTCAACTGGTGTCTCATAAGCAATTTACCCTGTTAAATTATGTTTAAAAGACGAGACAAAGATGACATAACCAGAGGTCGAGAGCACAAAGACTATTTCAATTATTATACGCCAAAGTTCGCATAAAAAATTTTACGGCCGAAAGGAAGGGGAAAAAATTCGAAAAGAAAACGGAAAGATAAGATACGAAACAAGTTTATAACGCAAAGCCCGGCGTCGTGGCAATAACTTTTTTCCTTTTTTCCCTTTTTTTTCTTACAGAAATTTAATTGCGAGGGGAACGACTTGATAATAAAATTAGGACCGTTTTGAATTGGCTCCGTTAAGACAATACTGCGGGTCTCTTGAAATATAAGTTTGCCTGGGAAAAATAAATAATGTGACGAAGAAGCCACAACAATAATAATAATAAAAACAAATTGTTTATTATTTTCTGGCCGTTTTATTTTATCATTATAAATATTTCACTCTCCCCCGCCGCCGCGCCAATCAATACCCGGCGTATTCCGCGGCGGCGGCGGCGGTATAATAATATCAACACAAGTATACCTCTAAACAATATAATAATATGATAATAATAATTATTATTATCGTTTTAATACAAAACGGCACGATATTATTTTTCGTTTCGGCGGCGGCGGACCGACTCTTAATGACCGTAATATAACAATAATTATATATATATACGTATTTCGTCCGAGGTAACAATTACGCGGACCTCGGTCGGCGCGTCCCGAATTCGTTTCCGCGTGTAATTCATACGTTTAACAGCCGAAACATAATAGCACGAAATGGAATTTCGCTGTATCCACTTTAATTTCGGTTCCGTACGGACATTCCTGCGTTCGTCGAGACGGACGGACGGAGGAATAAACAGCGACAGGACGCGGGCGCCGCCGCCGACCCACGGCTGCGCGGTCGCTTCGAACCCGACAAACCGGACGACTGCCGGAGGCCTCTTTTATAGGCCGTACGTTTATATAATCCTAACGGGAAAATATCTATCGGAAAACCGTCGCGTCGGGCCCTGATGACGATTTCGTCACGTTATTAGGACACGTTGAGATAAAATCGAATTCCTACGAAAAAGTATCGAAACAATATTGGTTTGTCGACGACGTGTGGAACGAACGTTGACCGTTCGTAGTATACCCAGTACGACGCATATTACAGATCGCTTAGGACACGCACGCTCGTCGTCCTGAACGTTTTTAACGCGCCATAACGTTTTTTCGTCGAGAATAAAATACAGACTAAACGCGAGATTTAAAAACACTCGATATTTTGTCGAAAACGTGACGCGTCACGTGCGGGGTAAATATAAGAGTGTAAATCGTATGTAAAAATGTTATCGAACGCGATCGCGGTCTGCATTTTCCAGATTTTGCCGTGGCCTCGTAAATTCTCAAGACGCTACGCTTACTCCGTGCCCGCCCTATCGCGCGCACATTTCACGCGGCTAATTGATTTCCTGTGCAGTGCTCCTCCGGTGAGTTGGCGCGTTCGAATATCATAATATCGTAATCTTACGTCCTGACGGAACGGACCGCCGCCGCGCGCCGTTCTAATCGAAATTCTAAACGTTTCCACCAATCGCCGCGATACCGGGAGCGTAATATTAGTTTCCCCGAAGACCTACGTATTCTAAGCCCCTGTCCCACAAATCACGTCTGTATTATTTATATCGAGCGTATAATACCGAGTTGCATAATATATTATTACGTATTTTTTAAAATTTTTTACCACGCAATTTACAATATGTTACTATAGTAGTTAGGACAACAAGTAAAAGAGATGAGTTGATTTTTGTGGCTCGAAAAGAGACGTATTAAAGAAGCCTTCCAGTAAAGGCACTTTGTGCATATGTTACATGACGTACTGCATAATTAAGTACCGACGGTTTTTAACAACAATACAATATTATATATTTTATCGCCAATTTACTAAAAGAAATAAATATCGTTTTACATTATCGTTCTACGTATAAAATTTACGATATTATGAAATATTTTTCGGGGCTTTAGAGCAACACCCCCCCCCCCGCACACACACACACACGGGTGTTACACCTTTAAGTACGCCCCTGCGTTACACACGGCCGTCTGGCGGAGAGACGCGATCGATATCGTGGCGTGCCTAAAACGGTCAGCGGTGTATATTATGAATGTATACGTAGTACATGTATTGTTCGCCACTCGGCGTGATATTATTATTACGTGCGCGCGCGGCGGCATTCGCCGAATATTGCAGAACGCCGATTATTTTCACCGACGACCCGCGCGCGAAACTATTTCCACGGCTTTTTCGCGACACACGATTTCGAACGAATTACACGAGGGGGGTAGGATGGGGAGAGAGGGGGTAAACTTCCGGGTTGTTCCGTTCCGCCCGGTTCTTCTACCGCGAGTTCAGGTTCGACGTTTGAGAAATGTATATTCGGGACGCCCGAATATTTTAAAACTTTACGACGACGCGTAGAAATGATTGATAAAAAAAAAATAAAATAAATAAAAACCCGCCCCCTCCCTCCCACAAGTCCAAACTACGCGCGGTGTCGTCGAGACGTGATGAAAAGGAAATAAAAGAAAAAAAAAGAAAAGAAAATTACGAACCGCGGAAACTCGTATTATCGACTTTGGCGAAACGATTGCGAATCGAACACCATCGACTGTAGAGTCGTGTAGGCGTTATACGTGTCGTCGTCGTCAGCTCAATAGAACACTTGAAAAGGTCACGTGGATATTGTGGTGCCTGTTCCATTCAAACACATCGGACGAGTCGCTATGGAAAACGTGTCGTAGACCATACAAGAACGGTCGGACACGAAAATATATATCGCCGAACTGTATGGGGTACTACTGTAAATTCAAATAATAATGAATTATCGCTCGTAAAATATTCTGCGTCGTAAGTTCTCCGAGAGCAATTCAAAAAAAAAGATAAAAAAATTTAAATGCGAAACACTGTCGTCGGTACTACTATAGAGGTTACCGTCGCGCGTGTATATAACAACAAAATGATAAACGAGAGCAGTCCGGATTATCATTGTGCTTACGAATTTTAAAAGCTTGCGAACGAAAATAATCGATACTAGAGGTATTTTAGATCATATATTATCATGTACAATTTTGGTTCGACGTTCGTGTACGTTGCATTAAAATATTTTATGATTTTAAGTCAAACCGTTGGCAAATAAGAACGTACTATGTTAAATTTAGTGTCTTAAAAAAATAATACGTTCGAATACACTAGCCGAATTGATTCGGACAAATTTAATATAGTACATTTACAATCTGTTAAACAATTTAAAAATAATTTACCGGTATAATTCATCCGTAAAAATCGTCGAACCTCTATATCGAACTAAATACGAGTACAAAGTGCAATCAGATTTAAAGGAAATTCGGTAAAAGACGATTGGACTCCTGCACACATTTTTCATACTCGTCAACTAAAGTTACCAACTATCCAACGTTATACTCTACAATAGTATTTATAATATTCTACTAGTCTAAAGATTGATTTCGAGGATTTTCGAAAGTCGTAATCGGTAAAAACTTTATAAGGTCTTTATAAAAAATAGAAATATACTTATGAAAACTTTCAAACCGTCACTGTGCAACGTAATCAACGATACCCACGTATAGCATACGAACGCGATTATGCTGTTGCGTTATTAATAATTATTATCTCTACATTATTGTCTACATTGATTACAGCAGAAGGTACGTTTGTTTCAATTGCCAATAAACATTATACCACTCGACCAGCCCCATAAATAATGTATTATCTCTAAAACATTACATATATTATATCCACAAAATATTATCGGTCAAATCATTACTTCGCCGGCCCGACGAGTTTCCCTCGGTATAACTCGCCGGCACACCTATCCGGAACAACTGGCCGATACGGGGATATCGTTATCGAGCGTACGCGCCGATAAATCGACGGCGGATACGGCACACCGACGCGCGTGCCGAGTTAAAATACGTTCGAAATCGGGAATACTAACGCTTTTTTTTTTTTTTTGAATCCGCCGTGCGTTTACCCGACTAGTTACTAAAGAATTCCAACGACGACCTCGTCAAAGGTATGCCCGCAATCGATCATTTGGTTTTCGTGTGCGTTTTAGAACACACCGTATCTCTGAATCACGCGAAAATATAACGCCGAAAGTGGACGATTCGTGATCGTTTAAACAAAATTCGTTCCTCGCTCTACTCGACGGCATCTGTTTCGAATCAAAACGAACGTGTTCGCAATAAAAAAAATCGGTTTAAACCAAATACGGGCATCGACTCGAGTGGCCGTAATACATCGTCCTCGCAGGCAGGTATACCTCTCCGACCACGACACGACGATCGGTGTCTATAATTTTCAAGAATAATCATTGAAAGTTTTGCTAATCGTTTCGCGTTTTCCTCGCGCCGCGCCGGGGGGAGTGGCAGTGCCAATTATTCGAGTACGCGGCATTACGACGAACCGCGAGTACACTCGATGGATGTCGATCGCCGTTAATTTATTGTGCACTGCGAGCGGAACACATTCGAGCACACGAAGTGTACGTCTCGATTGTGTGCCGGTCCCTTTTGTTACGAGCACAATAACATGTAAATGAGAAAAAAAAAATTGAGAAATTTCTTATTTCCGAGAAAAAACACGGTCGGCAATGAAATCGCGCGTAGGTGTAGGTGGTGCCTCCATCGACAATACCGCGAGTTCTCGAAATCGTTGAAAACCAAAATAAGGAAAAGAGAAGACGTAATAATATCACGGACGCGATATAATTGTTCTATTACGCGCGCGCGAATATAACCCGTCTAACGACGCCAGTAATAATTACTCTGTAATCGCAACGATGTAAATACGATTCATATTTTTCGGCGTAGATACACAGTTTAGGTCCTAATTCCGGTTACCAATAAGACGTTTTGAGAAGTGAATAATATACAAAATAATAACGATTCCTTCGTGACGACGGAAAATCGATTTTACGCGTTCGGGTTTTCATACGCATACCGTTGTCGCGTGCACAGCTCCAGTGTGCATATTATTATTACGCCCGGCTATACATATGTACAGCGGCGATTGGAATGAGCAAACGAGACTTCTTTCAACTATATATTAACGTGACGGACGGAATACAATCGATTACGATGTTATTGATACATCAATAAATTATCATGTACCTAATTGATTCGTCCAATGTTGGCTAAATAACATCCAGTATAATCGATGAACAAGAATTCAAACTCAGACACAAAGGATCCGCGAGTACGTACGTTGCGTCTAACTAATCAAAAAGTTTAAGCCACGGCCAACGATTATTATTTTTAGCTTATTAATCATAATAAGTTTGTTATATTTATTCGTTTAAAAGTAACTTTATGACCTAGAAGTCCGTTTGCGCGCGTCAGTCGAGACGGAATCGACCCGCCACGAATTATTATTTCCGAGATATTTCGATAAAATATATTACGACGAATGTGACGATTTTTTGCGCGACGCGAGGTGAATAGAGATAATTGGATTTTATCACTTATTTAGTGCGACAACGTGGAAAATATAAACACATATTCCGTCTGAGTTCGTAATACCACGTAGATTCTTTATGAAATTATACTAATAATAATATTCGTACACGATAGTATAATTGATTTTATTAATCAATTATAATTAATAATGGAAATAAATTCGTACACTATGGTATATGTATAGAAGGCAAAGAGGGCGTACCTACAGGAGTAGCATTGATTATAAACGTTATAATAGTTTGTTTATAATTATACCTATATACTAATTACCTATGTATATATATATATATATATATATATATATATATACATTATAATCATTATAATATAATGTATATACTAAAAACATGCAATGTAAATTTGTCTTACCTGACTCGAACGATATTTCACTGATCATCATCCATTTGTTGGCGAAAAACAATTGCAGTTTGAGGAACCTGCCGGTTCGGTGATGCAGTTTTACTGTGATGTTTCTGGCCTCGCGCATAATCGTGTCCGCGGGATATGTGTAGGACACGGGCTCCGGGAAAAAGTGTTCGCCGCCCACGCTGAAATATGCTTTGGCGTGCGAAAATACCTGAAAACAAATATACCATCATTTACAGTTCTCAGGAAAAATTCGTATGTGTGCGTGCGTGCGTCACGGGTAAATCGCGAAATCGAAAGAATCCCATTGGTCGTTGTCGAATTTCGTATACGTAGGCGGACGAAAACTGCGACGTGCAATCAGAATGCAGTAAAACGTATCCCCGACCCCTAAGTGCAAGTAACAAAACAAAATAGACGTGGAAAAAAATACGACGATAAAAGTCGTTCACAGCCAACATTCGGGACGTGACCGTCGTTGTCGAGAATCATAACGTGTTTATTTTTCAACCGTTAAAATAACACTGCGATCGCAGGACGCGGCGACAAAACGAAAAACTCTTATCGTCCGACACTCGCCGAAAACAAAAAGTGAACGCGCACAGCGATTGTCGATGGACATTAATAGATATCGTTCTAATGGCGAAGCTTTCTTCCAACTAAAACGGCAATTATAGAAGTATACTCGGATGTGTAGAAAGCCGATGTTCGCGACGTATCTTTTCGTACGGATTGCGGTCGGAAAAACGCGATCGTCGCGACGCGATTTCTAATCGAACACGTCGTATTCGACAAAAAACCGTCGGGAGCTCTACGTATGTTTGGTTTTCGGGATTTGCCCGGGACCGTCGACGAACGAGCGTATCGCTGCGCGGCGCGGTTCGACAGGATTTCGGGATTTACTCGTAATATTTACACAACAACGCGCCCGTACATTTATGTACAGCGCGCGTTATTATAATAGAGTGTTGCGCAGCGTCGGATCCGGCGCGTGATTCGAAAAAGCGCGCGGGCGGGTGGGTAGGTTACACACACGCAGGTATACGTAGCGGCGTGTGCGAGCCGCGCACACACGATTCGGCAATAATCGCTGGGCAAATAATAACGCGTGATATTTGTTGGTGTTTGTGTTTCCAATGGAACGAGAAAAACGGCGTAAAAGCGGAGACCCGAGAGTAAAGGGATCCCGTGTATATAATACAATACGGACAATGGCGTTGTTGTGCCGCGCGGCGACGCGACCCCAGAACTCGTTTTGGAGGGCGATTCGAGAATTGAAAAAACGCGGACGGCGAGTAAAGTCTTAAGGGAACGAATTAGTCGACTTCTTCGCCCCGGTATCGATCGACGACTGCGGGCAAACAGACGGATCGGATCGAAAGACGTTGGAAAATCGACGAAGTTTATATAAAATCAGGCATAACCCGTTCGGTATCCGAAACGATACTGGTCGTAATAAAACCGCGCGGTTTCTCAATCAGTCGTCACGTGTGCGCTTAGATCGCGCGATTCGAGTACGTACGCCTCGGGAAAAACAACACATTTCATTTAAATATCACACTTTAGTCGTTTATACTACCGTCGTCGGTATATACTAAAACTCATTATCAGGTAACTACGTATTAGTCGCGTGTTTGAAAAAAACCTACCGAACAGATCGAGGCCAAGTCTGAAAAGCAACAAATAAAATATGCCAATAATACGTAGGAATAGTAAAAAAAAAAAAAAATCTCTCGTTCCAGGGGAGGGCATCGAGACTCCAAACCCTCCCCCGGCCGCGCACCGCTGGTTTTGCCGGGACGGAGTGGCAAAAGTAACGCTCGTTTTCCCTTCGAACTTTTCGATAAATACCTTTGGAACTCTCTATATACGTACACACACGAACACACGTAGCACATATATATATCGGGATGACGCGCACACACGGTCGCGTGTAAATGCATAACGAGCGTTCGCGGAACTTTGCATATATATTGGGCGGACGCGCGCACATTTAAAACAGCGCACGTATCGCCCGGCCGTCGTCGGCTCGTTTCTTATTCGATTTGCCGTCAGTGGATTTCAATATGTTTCGCGAGAAATAGACTAGAATCCATTTACACGGCCGGCGGACACGACGACGACGACGACGACGACGAAGGAAGGCTAATCGGTCGCGGAAGCCGTCTGCAGACGGTAATTCGATTTTAATCGTCTTTGCGAGGCGACGACGGGAAGAAGAGGAGGCCGCCGCCGCCGCGGTGTTACGCGTAATATAATATTATGTAAAGCCCGCGTCGGAGAGCTAAAGAGAGAAAAAAAAATACTCAAATTCCCTTCAATTTTTTCTTTCTATCAATAAGTGTAAAAAAAAACGTTCTCGGAATTCACTTAAATAATTTAACGGTTTTCGATCAATTTTTTTTTTTTGTATCGACTAATAATGTACACGTAAAGTGAACAGTATCGGTGTTGAGTTGCAGACGACGCGGTCGTAAATGAAAAATATAAATACATTTTACACGCTTACGAGTCAATGTGATAGTTAGACGATAGTTCTTTTTATTTTTTTTTACAATTTAACGGTGGAGAATAATTTTCAATAAACTGAAATTACAGAAAAATCACTTCCGAATACCGAAAACGTCCTGAAAATCGGTTTATTGTAATCACCCCCTTTTTAGCTCGAAAACATCTTCTCAAACGTTTTATTAATTAATAAAATAAACAAAAATGCTTAAAGTCGTCGACGTCCGGATGGCTCTAGTAATGTGGGCTTTACTATTTTATACTTTTATATTTTGTATTCTTAAAGGCTGGACAAAGCAAAGAAGGTACTAAATAATATAGTCAATAGACCAAGACCGAACAATTAATGTTACAAACCATCCAACAATGAACATTTGGTTTGAGGTTTTTTAATTTATTTACGATTTTTCAAGATACCTGACCGCTGAATTTGCAAACATCGATTCGTAGTAATAACCGTAGATTAACCGTGAAAATGTAATATTTTGTTCAAATGTATTTATTACCAAAATAATGCTTCAGCACTCGGTAAGTAGCAAATGTATACCTATACTCGTTGGAAATAAATCGATTTCGCGTATAGAGTATTGTTAAATATTTGCGTTTTCAACTCGGAATCGAAATTAATTTTCAAAAATACATTTTAGCCTACACCGCTGGTTACAATGAAACCCGTCATTTGCGATTCCGTGATTAAATCAAGCTAACTAATAATTCATTTAGCAGGCATGCGAAAAAAAATGAAAAATAAATACCATGACTGACGAAATAATAAAATAATTATAGGTATTTGGATTGGCCACACGGAATGCAATAATTCCCGCCGGAATACCGAATTTCACTGTTCAATTAGTATTTTTCGGTATCGATTTTAACATTATACAACGCAATAATGTCCCGGCGGCAGCATGAACGAATATTTTATTAACGTCACATCTCGCTCGCACAGCCGCCGCGCCGTTTTCCAAATATTATGTTTTCCAAGACGGTTCGTCACAACACAGTCGGGATTATATTATACTCGCGAGTTATTACGTATATTAGAGCGTAGATTGCCATCGACGTTTGTGTTGGTTAAAAATCATCGAGCGAATCCATTGGGGCGATTGTTCTTTTAAAAAAGATAACATTGACGTATTTTAGCGTGACGTCGCGCGACGGCCATATTATAAAAGCGTTCGAAAAAAGTAGAACGCCATCAAAAGATCGTTTTAGCCTGTTTATAAAATTAAACGGTTATCCGAACAAAACGCGCGGACGAACACGTACGCATATATATTAACATTTATCTTTTGATACGTTCCTTCGTGACAATACAACAGTTACAATATCTCGTATTGTCGTAGGCTTTTTGTTTCGTCGAATAAAAAAAACCAACTCGGTACACGTACTTAGAGTTATAATGACCGCGCGTGAGATATTAGAATATCGGTCAGGTATGAATGTGTTTTTAAACGTATCACATTAAAAACGCATTATACAGACATTAAACGTGGAGAGAAAAAAAAAATTAAAATTATAAAACCGGTACGATTCGAATGCAGTTCACAAATCACCCGGTGGATTTTTCGTTATACGAAGAACACGAGTGGACACGTGTGTTGATCTCGGTTTTCTACAAAAATGTTGGTGGCAAATTTTCGAGAGAAAAAAAATTCCCGTTCGAGTGCAAAGTTTAACGGAAATCAATACGCGCGGTTTACCCACATTGTTGATAAAAAGAACTCTTTGTTTAATTTTGGTCTGAGTTGAAATTATTCACAACTAAAATGGGCGGCTCACGAATGCTCGAAGAAAACGAACGATTCGGCTGTTTAAGAGTTTGTCGAAAAGCAGACGATCCGCAACGATCGAATGTTTCGTGCGTGTTTAAGTTGAAAATAAAATCTCGACACATACGTCGTCGGTGTTTAAGCGAGTACGAGAAAACGGCAAACAACAACGCGGCCCGACAGTAATAATAATACGTGAAAATTACGATTTAGATAGAGAGTATTGGTCAGGAGTTTTATAAAACAATGCTCGTAAATAATAAAAATAAGGCTCGTCGCGTACGAATTCGACAACAACGGCTAGGGAGACGCGTGCGCGCGAAAATCCACTCACCTGAACGCCCTGGTGAAAATCGTTGTTGGAATACACGTACAGCGCGGTGAAGTTCCTGACGACGTCGAACTCGAAAGTCATCTCCACCGACGACCCGTAGCCCATCGTGTCGTTTTTCCATCCGACCCATTCGTTGTACTCTGCGGAAAAAGATAAGTTTTCGTTAACACACGCATGCATAATATACGCGCTTGGGAAATCGACACGTCGACAACGGATCGACGCGGAAACGAACAAACTTAATTATTACCATTACTACTATTCTGAAAATTCAAAAACATATTATCAACGATTTAGGAATTACTCTTTCGGGTGACCTCTGTTTCTCCAGACATTCTGTAAAATATATTGTAATAGAGTAATGCGAACGCTAGAATTCATGGTACGGAGAAACGGTCGAGAGTTCACCGAACGATGTCGGAAAATATTACGTTGTCATTTTCGGAATATGGATCTGCATTGATAAATAAATTAGAAAAAGTTCAAAATAATTGAATCGCTTATTGCAGCAGCCCCATAAGTGACGGAAATTGTTAAACAACTTTCTTATTATTCTATACCCCTTCCCTTCGACCTTGGTGAGTATACGAGTATTGAATATATTCGCTGTTGTGTATGTGAACCTTCCTCTGCTTTCAGGAATGGAAAAAAAAAAACTTTAACGAAAATGATAAGTTTTTATTAATTTCTCGAAAGTTTAAAACGTATGTGTCACTTATGGGGTTTCTGCAATAAGCGATTCAATTCCTCGCGTAAACTTTGTTATAGATTTAATAGTTCGGTCGCGTTTGATTACTCCTCCTCGAGATTAGGCGTAAACTGTTTACTAGCATTGAGAAGAATAAATATTTAGACATTTGTTTTGTTTATGTGATCTAGTAAATTGTAAAATAGATTGTCCACGTTTCTTAGGAGGTATATCTTGTGCCATATCTTTGAATAATCCTAGAATAAACTATATACCTCCTATACGTCACACGCCACCATCGGAATTTCAGTAATTTCGGGTTATCAAACAGAATGCTCACGAACGCTAATGGAAATTTCGATTTCATTTCCCGCGATGTCCATCGGTCGCGAGATGGGTTCCGCGTCGTAATGGGGGACGGACGTCTTACTGTTGCGCGGTTGTTCAGTGTCCATTATAGTAATGTTATTTTTTTTTTATGAAATTTTCATTTATTATTATCGTGATATTTTTACATTAATTTATTTGAGTTCTTTCGTCTTTCGAGAAGTGAAATAAAATATTGTTACCATTATTATTATTATTACTATAATAACAAACGCTCACTTTTCACGAACGGCTCGTCGACTCCGTGTCGACCGTCGCACAGTTGTCCGACGCCGCCGACCAGTATGCCGCCTTCCTCTCGGCCGTCGTAACCCGCGTCTTTTATATCACCCTGTATTACCGAGTAACTGATTACGCCTTCTGTAACAAAATACGAATCGGGTCCGGTCAATAAACCGTTTGATTAAAAATAATATTGCGCGCGGCGACGAAAACGCACCGTTCGTTTCGCGAGGCCTATATAACGTTTTTAGAGACGTAACGCATACGTATATCAATCATTCCGTTTCCAGACTATGTCGTAATTATTATTACCGCAGTGAAACGAGACGAACATTTTAATACCTCTGGAAGACGCGCTCGACGCCGCGCCGTGTCTCGCTCACCGCATAATAAACCGAAACTAAACACTAAAACACCGATTGCTCGGCGAGCGAAACACATCGCAGTCACATCGAGAGTACATTTTATACGTCACACCGACTGCTCTGCACGTCGTCGTCGTCGTAACCATCGCTCCAGCTGTCGTTCCTCTCGTTCGATGATCCATCCGAGTTGGTTTTTATTTTCTTAATTGACAATCGTACTTTGAGCAGTGGTAAAAATGATTACGTTTTCGCGAATTACAACGCGGCCGCGGCTGTTTTGATTCGTACGAAATCCTAAATTGTATCTCCGAGGCGCTCGCCTTTTAAATGCAATTTTGTTTGCGCGTCATATTCGGTGGAATTTAATTTTTTTCTTTTCGTTATTCAAATAACGATTACAAAACCCGCCATGTTTCTGAATAATTGGTGATTTTTTTTTTTTGTTTAGACAAAGAAAAATAAATAAAACACGAAATAAGTATCGATTAAAATACGTAATACGCGCTCGTATTTATTATAATCGACGTAGTAAGTACGTTTATATTATTACGACTTTTATAGTTATTTGAATACATCTCGAACGAGTTTTTTCTTCAGCGTGTGATTTATTCGAATCGCAACTGTACGAGAGACGATAGATGTGTATTCATAATTGTGTACGTTACGTCGTCCTTTGCTCTTTGTCGTCTTACGATTAGAACGTGATGACTCGTCGTGGCTTTCGAATAGTGTTGGCCAACGATATCGATAATTCGATACGATATCGATATCGTGGGTATTTTCTTAATCATTTCGATAAATGTCGATATCTAAAAATAATCGCGATATCGATAAAAAATATTTCACATGTTTGTATAACAATTGATTTTTGGACGTCACTGGCAAATCATAGTTATTTAGGTGTAACTTGTCATTATTTAGAAAAGTGGTGTTTACGTACACGCATTTTAGAAACAGTAGAAGTTCCTGAGTCCCACACTTCAATAAATATCGTCAACAATTTAAAATCTATTCTTAAATTTTGGAACATTGAAAATAAAGTTAGTGCTGTTGTATGTGATAATGCTTTGTGAATATGCTTCGATATCGATATCGGTATTTTTCCGATATCGCAATACGATATCGGGGAAAAAAATACGATATCGATATTGAAAATTATATCGTTGGCCAACACTACTTTCGAACGCATTCGAGCGATATCATAAATAAAACACAGTCACGCCGCCGCGCCGCAGTGATAGATCAACCAACACGGTTTACACGCGCGCCGCCGTGGTGCGCCGAACACCGATTAGAGGTATGCAGTCCGATGTTAGGACGCGATACATATAAGGCTTCAGCGTATACGATTCCCGTGTCTCGTCTCGAGGAAAGCCGTCTCTTTAATTCGTTTTTAATCGACGGAGAAAAACGTCATCGCAGCAGTGACTGTTGGGGTTCGCAGCCGCGTGTATTCGGACCGCGGCGCGCGCCGCGCCGTGTCGAAATCCGTCTCGTAGAATTCAATTTGTCCGAAAAGAGTTTAGAAGGGGATTTAAGGTTAAATGGATTTTACAAATTGTTTTCACGTCGAAAGAGTATCGACGAGCCCCAGTCAGAAGTTTCGAGTTGTATTCAAATAATAAATAGTTGAAACTTAAAAACGACTGTAAGTATAAGTCGTCAAAGTTTTTATTATTTCTTTTTTTTTTTTATATACGCATTTGAAGACCGGGGATAATACGTATTTTAAACAGTATCGTTTCGAAATCTGCGAACCGTTATCGCGCGACGATTATTTATCGGCGTACGACAATAATTATTATTTAATATAAGTTTCAAAGGATTTGGAATTCGATAAATCGGTCTTGAACAAAAATGCTATATATATGCGTAATTTATAACAGCTTCTTTAACCGACGGGAAAACGGCGTCAGCGCTCAAGTTATTTACATAAGAAGAAGAAGAAGAAAAAACCACTCGTTTCGCGAGCGGCAAATTCGTCCTCGAAGTGCGGAAGAACCGAATTTGTTTAATCTAGACGGATGAGCGAATCCGAACGGTCTGAAACTCGATATAACAACGTCGATATAATATTGTATGTATGTAGTATTGAATTATTGTAAAAACGGTAATCATTTTTCAAAATCGGTTGTAGAAATTAATGTTGTTTTTTTTTTTACGTAAAGCTCTCGCTCGCTCGCGTGTGAAATTTTTGAGACGAAGAAAACTTATAATCACATCGATCAGTCTTACACTGAACGACCGTTTTTAGTTCGAAAATCTGATTATATTCAAAAACGTTTCGATAGCGACAAAATGTTATTTTATTGAGTCGTAAACTGTGGTGATTCTATACAGACAGTCGTAATAATAATAATTAGGTCGTAATTCGATACGTACATAATTCAACGGTCTCCGATAGTCGTGCGTGACTAGAGCGTCAAAACTAAGATATATATACGTTATATGGTTGTCGAGGATTGTTTATCGATTTTTAACGATTTGTTGTAAAAAAAAAAAAAAACCGAGTGACGCACAACATATTTTGTGAATCGCAGAGACGGCTTGAACGCACTTCAAAGAGCAACTGCAATTTCAAAAATTATGAATGGGTGGCGTGGTCACATGTATATATATTTTAATTAATGTCTCAATCGTCATTAATTTTTTTTGTATTTTTCTAAATTAAATAGTAGTAGTGGTGGTGGTTGTGGTATTTAAAATTTAGGTTGGTCGATCAACTTTTCAACGTCTACACTCCCGAAATCAATAATGGTCTTTGGTAAATCGTAACCCGGTGCATGTATAACTATAAAACTGTATTCAATCGTACGCGTGAAAAATAGTGACGAAAATTTCCGGTGCTGGTCAGACGGGATTTGTTTGATGAGACGTTTCGAGTACGTTTCTTCGTCGCTGCGCATATAAAGAGAGTAAGTTATCGATTGAAACGTCCGTGTTTGTTTTGAGATTAGACTGTTTTCCAGTGCTTTACGGGTGATGGATTCCGCGAGTTAAAATGCGTATTAGAAGAGTTTTGTAGAACAATAATTTCTACTTCAAAGTGACGATCCAAGTGTTTATACCCCTAACGGGGGTATTAAGGGATTGACGTCTGACGTTTGGCAAATGTCGTTATTGTTTTTTATTTGATCTGATCAATACGGCCGTGTCCGTTCGTTCTACAAACTGAACGCTGTGTTATATTTTTTCGGGGTTGAAATAGTAAAGTTCAACATATTGAAATAGTAAACGGTGCTCTTTTATTATTATTATTATTATTATCGACGTGGAATATTATGTCCATCTTGCAAACGGAGAAAAAAATAAAGGAATTATTTTTACCTGTCATAAAGAGTAGGGGTAAATAAATTTGAAATAGAGAAATTATTCACATCGAGTATATCATCATCACTAAAACCCGCAGATTACGAGAGCTGTAGTTTATTTTACGATCGGCGGCAGTCAGTGTTTGCATATCCATCGCAACGCATTAAATTCGTAATAACAAAACGCAATAAACGGCGCATTCGAAACTTTATACCCATAAAATCTCTAAAACTGTATGCATACCGGTATTACGGCATCGGCGGCGTGGTTTTAAAAAAATAAATTGAATATACATTTTTAAAACGCTATTGTACCGTCGTTGGTTGGCGAGACGCCTATAAGGCTAGGATAGACGCACTTTATATTATTTCCCTTTAAATCTATCAAACGTTACGGACATACAAACGTATAATATGAGACGGCGGCGGACCCGTAAAAGTTTCGCAAACAAATCTCAAATAAAATGAAAACATTTCAATCGCAAGTGTGCGATGATGTGCTCTAGCCTAGGTGAACAGGTTGTTTGATGAGAAAAAGTCGATCAATTATTGGGTAGAGTTATCGATACGATTCATCACTTATATGATTCTCCAAAAAACCACGTCGATTAAGTTTAAAATGAAACGATTATGTAACACATCGAGTTTTAAAATAAACCCTACGGTTTGTCATATTACACATTTTATGTTTACGCGTATTGTATTTGTTTGATTTTTTAAGAGAGCGTTTGTATTCGATTTAATAAAATTATCGTCCTATAAATCAAAAATTACCATTAAATGACGATTTAATTTTTAAAAATCTGAAGTTCCTGCATCGCGGGAGTATTACGTGAATAAATGGTCAAGGATCCGCCTATGTTTATGTGTTTAAAGCGATAATGCTCAGGAGGAAGGCAATTTACTTTGATTTGTATTTGTATTTTTTTTTTATTCGTACAGCGGTCTGAAATAGGGCGAGGCACGGGACTTTATGGTAAATCACAGTTATTATTTATGAAGTTTCGGGTGTTGAAATAATAATTTTCAGAAGTCCTTTGTACACGTACTAACTTCCACGGAGAAACGTATGTCAAATATTTGATTTGTATTTTGATTAACACAACTAGAGTATATAATGTTTTCTGAAGACTTCCGTGAAAATAATTTACTTTTGAAATAAACTTTTACTCTACTTACATATTTAATAAACTTCTGTAATAATCGTTAAAAAGAAAAAAATGGGCGATCGATTTCCGCGTGTATAAAGCGCAAACATAGCTATTGATTACAGTACGGTTTGAATACTAAAATTGCCGAAATGTAACGTCGAAGGCGTTACTTTTAATAATATTAAACGAGTATATTTTAATTAGCGAGGATATTTTAATGGGTTTTTTTTTTAATGTACGACGTAACAATAATATTGTTTTGAGGATCACAAGATTGAAACGAGAATAGTTTCGGGTCTTTTGTCGCCAAATCGATTATCGTCGTACTCGATCATTATATTTTATAATAGATGTTGACACGTGAGCATTACCGACGACGCTGTACGTTTAAGATTATCAAATCTTCTGTTTCTACAGAATATGATTAAAATATTGACGGGAAACGGAACAGGTGAACCTTTTTTTTCATTCAAAGTAATACGATTTTATTTATATAGAAATTAATTCCGCTCCATTGCGCTCTGAATTATTCATAATCAAAATGTACGTATACACGTGTGTGACGCATTTATAACGTTCAACGCCGATAAATTCGAATTCAAATTTAATTCGCAATTTTATTAGAATACATGGGCGCGAATCGATATTATCCAGATGGAATTAAAACGCCGGCGATCGAAAAACACGACGTCGCGTCGCGTCGGGTCGGTCGATACGCGTCGAAATTATTAACGTCATTAAAATCTCGAGTTTTCGAAAAAAAAAAAAAAAACCATTCAATTACGAACGCGTCGTTTTCCGCAAACGACACGCGTCAATGACGTTTAATCGGTCGTATCTGCGATGCGGGGAAAATAAAAATAAAATATAAAAAAAATAAATACGTTCCATACGTGTTCAGACTTTGTCGGGGAAAGTGAAAACGCGCTCCTGCCGCGTATAGGAAAAACCAAACTTTATTTATAAATGTAAAGTTTGGCTTTTCACAGTTTGTTTTGCGCTGATTAGAAAACATTGCGGGATAAAAACGGGGGAAAAAAACCACCGAGAGGCAAAAAAAAAAAAATAGACGACTTCCGTCGCGATAAAGTTTTTCCTTTTAGCGACCGCCGAAAAAGCGCACGGTCTCGATGCTCGGAACGTGATTGCGGGGCGAGCGGCGGGATCGCCGTAAGCGTCCTACACGCGACGCTTTAAAATACGGCGCCCGCGCGACAACGACGACGTTCTTACCGTAATAATAACAGCCGATGATTTCGGCTCGAAGGCAACCCAAACGCGGCTGTCCGCTGTAAGGCACTAGACGGATTTTCGACGCTATGATGGCCGGCACCAGAGGTTGGTCTACGATCGTGTTCGTGTCTCTGTTGGCTTGCAACACCTGAAACACACGAGCGAAAAATATTAAATATTTATAAAAACACAATACTATTTACGCGTACGCGGCAGGGAGGAAGGAAGGAAAGAAGGAAGGTGGAAAGAAAGAAAGAAAGGACGAGAATAAAAAAATAAAAAGGGAAAAAGCGAGCGGTAAAAGTTATTTCAATTTCAGATTCGGTCGCCGCAGTGTCGTACGGCGGCGGCGCGGCGGCGTGTCGGCGGAGTCGTTTATTTTAACAAGGGTGGCGGCGGCGAGACGTTGTTCCGAGAAAAAATGTCTTTGAAAGTATACGTCGGGCGTCGAATAATAATACGGTTTTGGAAAACGGCACATACATACGTATATACTAATATAAAAATTTTTTTTTTCATTCGTCATCGCAGACGCATATTTAAACCACGTGCTTCTAAGAACAGTATACGTTACGTTATTAATAAACGCCAGGCTCGTGTCTCGGAGGCGACGCGGCGGGCAACGAGAATTCCGCTAGTAGACACGCGTGATTTTAATAATCATTTGTTACACACACACGCGCGATTCCGTACGATTCCGACGTCACATCGAATCCGACCGGTCGAAAATATTTGTCGACGACAAGCTGCGCGATAATTAATAATAATTAACCTAAATCGAGATTTACAACGCCCCGATTATAATATATAAATGTCGAACCGTCCGATGAAGACCGGTATTTTTTAATTTAAATTTTTATCGCGGAAATCTTTAGATTATTTTTTCGCTAGAAAACTATCGTACATTGTTCGATTGTTTTCGTAATGTACACTATGTTAGTTCGTTAATGATTCGGGCCAGTCCCGCTTTTGTTAAAATAATAATACGATTAAAATTATGATCGAAAAATTCGCGAAAGTAAAAAATTATCGTTCGATATGAATGTCTGCCTCGATATAAAAAATAATCTTTACTTTCGAAAAATGTCCTCTCGTCGTATTTTATGTATCGTGTAAAATAATCAAAATTCAAAACCGACCGATATTCTTATAATTTTATATTCAAACCAGATTTCAAAGTTAATTTTAAAATACAAATTTTTCTTATCGCGGCAAGACGACTCGAATATTTAGAATCGTGATTTTCCGTGCATTTAAAAACCATCTCAAGTGCAATTTATACGACAATTGTTGACGTTTTAAGTGCGTTTTCATTGCGTTTTTTGACATCTCAAAGTGCATTTTCTAAGGTCTTTCACCGCATTAAATTCACAGCCCTAGTACGCCATACTTAAACGACGTATGCAATACAGTTTGAATATTAATATATATTAGCGAGCGTATTACTGTAACGTGGCGTTAAAAAAATATGTGATTATTAATTAATAAAAAAATCTACCCTCAGATTTCGCAAAACCCCGTTGTAGCCAGACGACGAAATCACAGACCGTCACTACCGCTCGACCGTGCATCGACGACGACG
Source organism: Drepanosiphum platanoidis (assembly GCA_948098885.1). Classification (NCBI taxonomy): domain Eukaryota; kingdom Metazoa; phylum Arthropoda; class Insecta; order Hemiptera; family Aphididae; genus Drepanosiphum; species Drepanosiphum platanoidis. The sequence continues at coordinate 29,221,636 of OX402528.1, read as the reverse complement.
ACGACGTGTGTTTGGCGATCGATAAAACAACGTTCATCGCGCTAATCGTTAATAATTAAATTGAAATTATTCTTATTAGCCGCGCGAGGTCAGAATTTTTTTTTCTATTTAAAGATTTCTTTTTATAGCGGAACGCGCGTATCGAGAAACGGTAAAATATTCATATGACACGCGCGCCCGGGTATCGAACGCGGGTTTTATTGTAATAAAATCGTAATCGCAATGAACGTCGAGCTCTGACATGACGGTCGTCCGAAAGAATTCTAAAACGAGCGAGGATACGCTCGATGGACGGAGACGAAAAAGGACGATCCCGACGGTTTCCGGGAGATTTCGAATCGTTTTTCCATCGCGATTTCGCGTGTCCCGCGCGAATTATCACCGTCGCCGTGTCATTACGCGTCTGGTTTTCGGCAAATCTACGCGTTTTTCTCTTTCTTTCGGGTCCTATAATATATCGCCTTTGTTTTTCCCGCGCCTCGGTCTCCGGAGCGGGTAATAACCCGCCGCCATTGGCTTTTTCGCGGCCCGTATACATTATGACGCGATTATTAAAAACGGCGGGCGTCTGCGGTGCTCGACGACGACGTTTTCGGCGTGCTCGGATTACCGCGGAATCGACCGGAGTTTTCGACCCGACAAACTACCACGTACGTATATTATAACGCGCCGACAAACCCGTACGGGCACGGCACGCCGCAGAATATTGTTATTGAATTATTAATGTACACGCGACTTGAGTCCATTCATTGAAATATTACCGGCAGGTCCCAGTAGAATGATAATTAATTCCCAACTATATTATAATATCTCGATGATATTCAATTTTCATCGTTTCACGGGGGTGGCAGCACTTTTCATCGTTTCCGATATATACACGGTTCGCGGTCGGCACCGCCGGCGAGCGGTATGGAAGGGGCCACGGCGGCGGCGGGGAGCGCATTCAAATTATCACTCAACGACAGAAACCAAGTTTTCTCATTAAACGCGGTGTATATTGTACACACAAAACTGCCAAAGAATAGAACGTTATACATATGTACTCTGCACCAGCTACACATGAAATATAATACGTATACATACACGTATACATATATAATATAATAAACTATATATTATTATTATATAAGCGCACAAACGTTATTATAAACTTGGTCCGTATACAAAGTTATTTTCCGACAACTTATAATATATAATATATATTATAATGCCATGACCGCGAACTATTGTTCGGCGGCGTTATATCGAACGAACGCACAGAGAGAGTCCTACCGCAGATAATCGAAATAGCGCGCGTTAGCGTGATAATTACCATCGATTATTCGCGGCAATCGAGTTATTTCAGACGACCGATTTCACGACGACGCGTAAAACAAAAAACAACGGGGGAAAAAAAAAACACGGACGCCTACCGCGGATTTAATATCGGAATCGGTGCCGCGACGGAAAGTTTTCCGTCGCGGCCCGGGGCCGATTTTTACTCGAGCAGAGACGTAGCCTCGAAATACAATCGCTTTTTTCAATTCGACTCCCGGACGTTTTTCTCCATAATATTATAACGCGATAATTAATAAAATAAAAGTCCAGAGAGTTCGACAAATATTCCCGTGTGCGCCTTATCGCACGAATTCCTGGCGGTATCCTGGGCAACTACCCCCGCAGCCCAGCACACTAGAATAAACCGTTTTAAATCCAAACCGCATTGAATATAACGTCTGCAAATTGCATAATAACAATATCATATCGACAACGTATCCGTTTACAAGCAGACGTTCTATATAACCGTAGTTGGTCGAAGGTATATATATGGGTTTTTGCATGAGTACTTTTATGTGTATTGCCGTTGGATACAAAAGTGCTTGGCAATATACCTACAATATATGTATATATATTTATATATACAAAGGTGGGTATATAAGGATACAAAATTTTATAGTTGTTTACGAACACCGCGGACGCATACGTTTTAAATGCATTGTGCAAAGGGATATTTTAAATACGCGTCGAGGAAATAAAATATTAATTGCCTTTTTACGCGGTCGCCGCGGTTCTTTTCTCCTGGTTCGGGGTCGATGCATTTTATTTCAACGAAACGAGTTTTGAAGATTTTCAATTTAGTATTATCGACCTTACGATATACGTACGTATATATACGATCGGAGATAAAACGCACACTACATTTATTTGATTTCGAACGCTTCGTTAAAAAACTCGATGTGATTTTTTTTCTTTTTTTTTTTTTATCTGAAGAATAATAACGAAGCTTCCTTTTGCATCTCTCCTGTTTCTCTCTCGTGTAGAATTTGTTTTGTTTTGTTTTTTTTTCTAGATAGTAACTTCTTATAACATTCAATCAAATATTCAATACCCGCGCAATAAATGTTTTGTATTCGAAATTTACAAAACGCATTATTGTTATTAAAAACGAACGCGGTTTTCGTTCGTTGCCAACGTTTAATATGACTATATGACAATAACGGTTTTTTTCCCCTCTCGACAGGTACGTTTCATGTCATAATTTGTCATATTGGACGATCAAATACCCATCAACGAAAATCAGAATTCATCGAAATCGAAGAGATAATTTTTGTTTTATAATGCTATTTTTACGTTTTTCTCGTAGTCAAAATTCGCCAAACATTTTACGCAAAATTGTATTGATTTATATAGATTTTATTTTATAATTGTGATCGAAAATTGTCTGAAATGATTGTATGAATTGAAATTGTACGAAAACAAACGATCGAGAACGATTTCTCGAATCAAGTGTTGACATTCATAGGTATAACATTAAACGATATGATTCGCGTAATCATAATTATTACGAGTTTCGATGATAATTGAAGTGAACGTTCGCCGTACAGTAGAAGCGATCGGTAAAAAAACTCGTAGTTACCTTTTCCCGGAACTGTTTTTCAAAGTAGTATTATTGTATAATAATAGTATCTCCGTTTTTAAACTATAAAAACTGGCAGTTTTGATAAACGTTTTCCCTTTGATTTCAACCGTTTTCCCCGTTTGATTATTTCAGATTCACTATAGATTCATCGTCACCCGGACTATTTGACGTTGTAAATAAAGAATCGGACATTCGTTTAGCGTCGCACCTACTGCATCGCCCGCCAAATCAATACCCACGAATGGATGGAACGACATTATTTTACGTTCGGCGCCGGTCGAACCTACTCTCGAGAATTCGTTTAACACACACGAGGCCAATAGTCGCATTCGCACGGGAATAATTTCGTTTTTCGACTACGGTCACCGGGCGACGAACGTAATATTTTATACCACGGCCGACGACTGTGTAACGACCGTAGGAATTATGATCTTCGTGTTTCGCGCGCAAAACACAAACACCGCGTTTATTATTATTATTATTATTATAGTTTTTTTTTCTACGAAAAACTCATAAACTATGAGCTCGTAAGCTCGGTTTTTTCCCCCGCAGAATAACGTACGGGAAGCGAAAAATAAAAATAAAAATACGAGGGATATTTTCGTTGTAAATCAACGCGACCCGCTGGACTCGAGAACCGCACTTTCTTTTTAATTTTCTTAATTCCTCCGCGTCGTTAAAATCTAAAACTACGTCCGGACTTTTGAACTCTCATATAAAATTTAACCGCGGCCAGAGTCCTGCACGACTCCTCCGGACATCTATATTCCGCGCCGTCGACTATTCGGTATTCCCAGTTGGTTTCCTAATACAATACTATCGCGAAACATCGCGCGCGCAAAGTGTCATTGGCAATAGTCGTTGCGATTACGGACGGGCTGTATATAAGTATATTCTCCCGACTTATACTACTTGCCTTTTTTAATATTAGTTTTGCGAATTTCTCTATTTAGAGCGAAACACTAACTGTCGATGTGGAAAACCTAATAAACCATACTGCGTTTTGCGTTCGGATTAGACGGAAAAAAAAACCACCCCGTCGATTTATTTAAAATATTTTAATAGATTACGATTTTTCGAATAATAAAATTGTTTTAGAACGACACGAATGCGAGTCGTAAAACAAAAAAAAACGTCACTATAGTAGCTAAAATAAACGAGTGAAAATTCTCGGCGTGGTTTCACCGAGTCTTCGTTTATTTCATAATGTTATCGAATGAAATCGTAAACACGACTCTTTAAAAAACGACGTCGAAAAGTCGTACAAATAATAATACACTATTCTCGCGAGTGCATAATATTTACAGGCGTCTGTAATGTGCTTAACGAATTAATTCAATATCGTTTTCACACGGCTAAAAACGATACGCGTGTATGAAGACTTAATTCGGTGGTCGCGATATTGTTAAAAATAAAAAATGTTAGATCCCGAGCGAAACGAGGAATCAATCAAACGATTTTACCACGATTTGTGTTTTTTTTTTTAAATTTTATATTTTTCGTGTCTGTCAACGACTTTTCTAGCAGAAAGCGTAGTCCTATCAAAAACGTCCCGGGAGGTTTTCCGTCCCGAGTGGCATTTTATTCGTGTATTGAGAAGGTTACTTTTTATTTATTTTTTTTCGAACTTCTCGACAGTTTTAAAGTTATAAGTGAAAAAGTGACAAAAAAAAAAAAAAAAAACGGCAAAATTTACGGCCCGCCACCGCGGTTTTCGACAAAATCGCGATTTTTACTTTTCATCGTGACTCAAAGAGCATCGATCGCGGAGACTTGAAAAATTCACCGGATATTCTCTCTAGAGACGATGTAAATTACAAACGGTTTCGGATTTTTTCTACTGTTTTTTGGACATTTTAAGTTTACTTAGTTTTTTTTTTTCGTAAAAAGTCAATAGAATAATTTTTGCTCGTCAATAAGTACAAATCGTCGAAAAATTGGGCTGTCGATGAGCTCTAAGAAGAATTTTATTTACCGAGCGCTATTCACTTTGAAACATCAGGTAAGACACCGCCTCTTTCACTTCACCCTTAAAGCTGTCATTGATTCTATTGTTTCGAGTCGATAGGATGTATATTATAATGAAATATGTATGAAAAAAGAGTTAACATCACCTCCAACCCGGGAAAAAAAAAAGTGTTCAATTTATGCCCGTGCTGACTTGCAAATTGATTTTCATTGAAAATTACGCGACTTATATTATTCACAATGTACGTAATGAATGCATATTCACCACCCACTAAAAATTTCAAGTCGCTTAGTTTGCATAAATCATTGTATTCGAGCAAAAAACATATTATAAAATTGATATCACGTCGAGGCATAATCAAACGTTGATTATTATAGAATTATTATCGCGGATGTACACTAACGCTTGAAATTAAAACCAAACCGATATGAAATTATCATGTTTCAAATTTGAGTTTCTTTTTTACTTTTGTTACAGTAGGTGTCCGCGCGGACTACCGGTTGTGTGTAGCAGTCGTGCAGGTATTGCGCGTGTTCAGAGGGAAAATCGGAGAGTAAGCAATAATTTTTCGCGAAATCTGACGAAAAAGAAACGGCCGGTCATCTGAGATATCGATTGAAAAATCGGTCGCAAAAGCGAAAAACGTGCTCGACGTGCAGCGATTCTAAATATCATACAATAGTAGTAGTAATTGATGTCTTACGAAATGATGAGATGTCATAGACTTTCGTTTATTCAATTTTTACAACGCGTCATCGTTGACCACCTATTTCGGGAACAATTTTTGTCATCATTGACCGGTCGAAAACGAACATTTTAAAGGTCAAAATTGGTTTTTAAACATAATTTCCCTAAATAATTAGATTATATTGGTCATTAACGATATTTTCCCACCAGTTATTTCGCAATTATCGATCTAACACGACAAACGGTATTTTTCGTTTGCTATTCGCAAACATACTCATACTAAACACAGTTTTTTTGTTTTTATAAAACTTTAGGTGTATTATTTCAATCGCGCGCTCCAGTTATATCCGCGCTTTGTTTTTCACAAAAAAAAAAAAAAAAAACTACTCAATTAGTTTTTGGTCGAATAAAAAAAAAGGAAAATATTTACTCAGGTAATCTGGTACGTATTAGCCTCGTTATTTATTTTTTTTTCCCCTTAGTCGAGCGCCGTATTTATGCATCATTAATGTTTGTGAGAACGGAGAAACACAACGCAAAACGGATAATGGAAGTCCCGTCGAAACTGTCCCGTATACGTAAACCGTATTAACGATTTTGGATATTTGCTCTGTAAATGTTTCGATCGAAGAATTTCACGTACGAAAAGTGATGCGTTTTCCATACTATCGAGAATCAAACCGTTCGTCTGGCACACAATTCGCGTGTTCTCGATTTACCAAACAATGTATGCCTACGCGAGGTTTTCCAATCGGATTTTCTCCCATACGATTCCTAACGACCACGACGGTCCTTATGTGAGGTGCGCTCATAGAGTACCAAACTCACGGCGTAACATTAAAAAGCAACAACAATAATAATTAAAGGTCATCATAATCGATAGTATAATTGATTTTAAACGATTACAACGTCGTTACACGCGTATCGAGTTGCATCATGTAAAAAAATAGATTTAGAATGGAATTCAAATACAAAACATATTATATAACGCGCGTGCGAGTTTTGCATTTTCGATTGAGATACGAGCTACTACGAATTATAACTACGGTGAGGCGGTTTCCGCTCGAAACGAGTCTCGCATAACCGGGAACGGAAAGGCCATCGATCGAATCGGTTTTAGTCTATTTCATAAAGACTTTCGCGTCACTCGATTTAGGATATTTAATTATTGGAATATATTGTTAATGTTTAACGATTTTATTCAATGTTTTGTGTACCGTATTTTTATTAAAAAGACATTAGGTAAATACTCGTAATTATATTACTATAACATCGAAGACTGAATTTCATTGTTTGAAACCTCGACTCGATACCCAATCCTAGTCGCTTTGTCGTCAGCGACGACAATTACGGTGGTCCTCGACAGTAAGTTTATTACTAACTAAACGTTTGGTTAAGTTTACGTTATTTTTACGAAAACTAAAACGCCATGAGATCGCGGCGACGAGCGCGCGCGTATTAATGTCGAATCGCGCACGGACTGGAAGGTGTATACACTTAATATTATACGATAAAACGCGCTCGCGGGACAAATTACGATGGTAAAATTGACGGGACGAACCGAACGGGAACGCAATCAAAGCGCGTGTTATCGAAACGTGTGAACTGCGACACACTATATAGGCGACGAGTCTTTCATTAGCGCGAGAACCGACACTGCTGCAGCAGCTCCCCGCGCGCGTCGTATAATATTCGGTCGTCACGACCACATGACGCCCGGGCTCTCGCGTCCAGTCGATTTGTCGCCAGGACACGCGCACTCGCGTAACGATCGTCTCGTCGGAAGGAGATATTGTCATTGTCCTCGGCGGCGTGTGCGTGGAAGCGTAGATCGACGCGGAGCGAATGCTTACAGAGTGAACGCCGCGAGCCGAACTAGTGCGACGATCTATAGATATCGCGATCAGAGCGAAGACCGCGTCGATTGATGAAACCTCATTTTGACAATCTATGCGAATACATAGTGATCATTCGTTGCGATTAAATCGCGTTTTCAAATGTCCTGTATCGCAAACTGCAAAACTGTTGATTCGTTTTATGTTTCGGGCGGTGGCGAGAAACGGCCGATCGTTCACCACGGCTAAGGTATGTAACTTTAACGAAAGCAACGGGCGCGTTGCAGAGACAGATAGATTTTACGACTGGCATTAGCGCGCGGGCGGGCGAAAATAAAATAAACTCTGCCGCCGCCGTCGTCGTAGGTCAGCTTTCCGTCGAGATTAATCGGCCGGAGACTTAATCGAATGGCCGGCTTTTACGGCACGCCGCTGTAACGCGCGGAGGAAAAAAAACACTGGTGCCGTGAGCGCACTGCGAAAACGATCTCTCCCGGTCCTTCGGCCGCCGGTTAAACAGTCGTATCCTTGACGATAAGCGCCGGACAGGTGCCGGCTCACCGGGTCATGAGATTTTTATCGGCCCATCGTGGCCCGTCGGGTACGAAATTTTTTTTTTTTAAACGGTGTCTGACGCTTGATGGGATGTCCGACGCTCGCGAAGACGGTAACGCGAACACCTTCGAAAAGACCGCACACGTACTCACGCCTGAAAAGTAGTCGCGCCCTCTCGGCCAGCACACGCCGCAAACTTAATATCAATTACTGTTGTTATTTACTCTCGCGTGCACTTATAAAAACTACATAATTTAAACTGCTCGCCGCCGCCGCGCCGCCGACCCTCGCGCCGTAAGTACGGGACGAGACGACGCGGCGGCGTGCACTCATTTACATATATATATGTATAAGCAATAATAATAATGAAACAAATACAAACAATTAAAGGGTGAATTTCAATTGGATCGGGTGGCGGCGAGCGTTGTTATTAGATTCTAATTTGTATATAATACATAAACAAAAAACCCTCCTGCGCGCGTGTACACGGCGCGCATGTATACACAATATTTGAATAACAATAACTTTATGTACATTAATTTTAACACGGATGAGTACGCTCGGAGTATATACGCAGACGCCGTTGCCGCCGCCACAACATCGCCGTCGTGATGTGTGGCTCGGTCCAGACGGGGAAGGAGGGGAGACAACGAAACTTTCGGAAGACTTCCGACGGATAGAGGTCGATCTGGTGCGCTCTTTGTGGGGGAGCTCGAAGAGCGAAGAGCTCGAAAAAGTTTCCGAGTCCAAGCGAAACCCCGCGAACACGCCATTACGCGGTTTGCGCGCGCGTCGCGGACGATTTCGACGATTTTCAAGCGAAGCCGCCTCGGAAGTAAAAGTAACTTTTTCGATTGCGTTTATTTCACATTAGTCGCGCGGAATTCGATTAGACATCCGAGAGAGTGCCGCCCCGTTCGATCGGCGATAAAACCACCGCCGCCGCCGTGGTTTTAAATAGCGCAACGTGAAATTACAATATGTAATAGGTATCCTCCGACGCTTCGCGGTCGTTACGAGCTTTGGCACTCGGCTCCCGTAACGGCGGCGGTCCCGAATTTCCGATCGCGAATCGATCGTCATAGTTTATGTGAATGTGTTATTAAATTATTTTTCACGAGAAGAAGGGAAAACAAAACCCGATCGCTCCAAACTAATCGAATACCGCTACGTCTCGTAGCGTTTTTACCGCTCTAGTCTTATATATAAAAATGGATCACAAAGTGTGTTGTAAGCGCATAACTCAACAACCCCTGAACCGATTTCGCCAATTCTTTTTTTATAATATTCCTTGAAGTACGAGGATGGTTTTCACGGAGAGAATTATTAAGAAAATTAACCCCTAAGGGGGTTAAAAGGGGTAAAAATGGTGAAACTAGAAAAATTCGCCTGGCCGGAACTGCTGGAGCTTTCAGTATGAAATTTGGTCAACAGTTTCGTTTTATATAGTGGAGACCCCATGGGAAAGGATTTTTCGAAATTCGACCCCTACCGGGGTTCAAAGGGGTAAAAATTGAAAAAAAACTGATAAAATAAAAAGTTATACTGCACACGGGCGAAGCCGGGTTATTCAGCTAGTTTGTAATAATTGTAGTGACGCTGTCTGTGCATCTGAGAAATTGCACACACACACAGGCGCGCGCCAAAGACACGTGTCGATCAGTCATACGTGTTATGTCGAGACCGTAATATCGCAGAGACTTTTAATCAAATTTCCGTCGCTTGGCGGCGGCGGCGGCGGCGTTTACGTGTGTGCGGGGTGTAACAATATGTTATTTTATTACGTCGTCGGATGCGATATAAGCTACGCGCGTGTTTTAATCTAATAATCAAATTTCGTATTATTCATCCGAGCGAAACACACCGCGTTCGACAAAGTTGACGTCCGTCCGTCCGTCCGTCCGTAGGTACACGTCGTCCTGCGCCGCAGTGTTTTTGAAATGTAAATTTTTACTTTTCACGTGGAACGAGAGCGATGAAAAAGCAAACGAGACCGATGTTCGTCGGACGGGGAAAGAAAATAAACGTATTTCCGTCGTTAACGCGGTAATGAAATATCTAACGAAACTGTTTACAACAATACGCGGTTTATTATAGTACTTAACTTTTTACAGGTATAATGTCATGCGCAATAACACGGCTTTTATACTCGCATTGTATTCTTTTTAAGTATACATACTTTCGTTTTGTATTTTATACAGCAGAACAATTTCGTACAAAAACAAACAATCCCGTTGAAACTATTACAAAAGTAGGTATAAGACGATTTGGACACGAAACGCGGTACAAATAATTTTCAGCGTATTTATTTAAAAGTAGATTAGAGTTTTAAAATTAAATAATACTTTCGGTGATTGTTTTTTATTATTAACTTTAAATTTAATAATATTTCTGTCATTCCGACTCGACGTAGTAAAAAGAATGAACAAAAAAAAAAAAACACATTTAATGCGCCGTTTTTGTCATAAAACTCTGAAACGTTGGCGCTCTGTCACGACAGATTATATAATTTCAGTTATATCCGCAGAGAGAATATTAACCCTTACAGCGTACTATTTATTCGTAGCGCGATAAAAATTAAGTAAACTATTCCGATCGCGCCGAGAACAATAGAATTTTAAACTTGTCGCGCGTATTACCGGCGTAATTTATTCAAAACGGTTTACATTCTAATAATTATCATTATTATTATTATAATACACCTACTACTACTGCGGGACGGAGGAGAATAATAGGTGGATAAAATTATTTATATTCGCGCGCGCATTACCATTTAGGTCAAATTTAAATATTTCACGTACCACGTGCATCTGAAATTGTAATACCTTTCGCGTTTTAATTAGCGACCGTGTTTTTATTATTATTATTTTCATTTTTTTTTTATTTTTTTTTCTACGGCAATATGTGTCACACGCAACGCGTTCGCGTTGTTTGCAGCTCATTGACTCGGACGAAATTTCAATTTGCCGACTCGTTCTGTTATTAGGCGAACGCCTCCGAAACCGTGGGGCTCGCACACGGTTCGGCTGACGAGACGCGATAATTAAATATTACCGTTTCGCTTTAACGGGGGGAGGGAGGCGGGGGGGGGGAGGGTTATAAAATATTCCTACGGACAACCAATATAATTACACGTAGATCAAATATGCAAGGCCGTATGCAAATGATACGCACATCACAGAGACGACGATGACCCAACGGCGGCGTAATTACTTTTTCCCCGCATGCGTTACACTCAAAATAAAGAAAACCCCGCCGCGCGGACGTATTCGTATTGTATTTATACATAATATACATAATACGGGTAGGTCTACTCAATATTATACCATTTGTTGTTTCGAAACCTAACCCCTCTGAACGGTATTCGAGGATTCGCGCCCCCCCCCCCTCCTCCCCAAAAAAGGTATACACGAATCGCGCGTCCCGCCGCCGCCATCATACGGGTAGAGGACAATCGATTCGTTTTCAGAGGTTCTTAAAGCTGGTAACGTTTTTTTATTTTTAATTATTTTATATTATTATTTGTTTTATAATGTGGCAACTAGAAAAATCTGTAGTTTTCACAACAAATGAATATTGTTGTGAATCGTCACGGGAAAAAATGTAATTTATCCCATCCGAATATTCGATACGCTTTCAGTGTATACGCTCTTAAAACGATTCGAACCGCAACACCGCGATATCGATTACGAGTCCTCTTAATTCGCAGGGATGATAATCGTAAAAGTATTGTATTTATCGAAAATCAAATTGAAAAATTAAACGAAAACGAAACGTCAAAACTCGAATTCGTTAAAAGTTTAAAAGTATATACGCCTATTATATTTGTATGGAATTTTTTCAATCGCAATAATATAATTAAACATTAAATTATGTTTTTTTTTATGAGTTTTTAAGAAAACCGTTGAAATAAAATACACGATTTGAGCCCGAAGTCCTGTGGGCGCGATTCGTGGATATCTTTTTTTTTTCCGGACTCGCGTGATCCCGGCGTTTAACCGGCGCGAATTTAATCGTGTTTTTGTTTTACGTTTAAACCGACGACGCCCGTTTTATTGATTTTCAAATAGTCGCCCCCGGACCGTGGTTATTATTTCAATCCCATACGCGTATATCGATTCGGACTTTTTGTTTTTCGATCGAATTAGACGAGATCGTTTTGGTAAGCGTTTCTAGAATGTCCGTACGTGACAACCGCGGAGATGACAATTATTATAGAAATAGAAGAAAAAAAAACCACGCCGCGGCGCTGGTAATCGCAAGCCCATATTATATACGTTTGTAGTGTACTCCGACAAATGACCGGATACGCGCGCGGGGGTAAAATACGGATTGTGCGTGTGATATCATGGTCGAGCGAACGGTTGAATCGTTTTGAAAAAAAAACACGGCCGAAACAATAGTTCAATGATTAGTGCGGCGGGGCGGCAGTGCGCAAACCGCGGGCCGTTCGACGAAAGCGGCGGGCACTCGTCGGGGTCTCCCCCGACGCTGTACGAACGCAGCACTCGGCGGCGGATTTAATTAATTCGAATGTTGTTTTCTAACGCGTCCCGTCGAATTCCAAAATCCAGACTACCGAAAGATCGCCGTCGACGTGACGTCACACTTTTCGAATACACACATTGTGATACAATAATGATATCGACGATAAAACATATAAATAGTAAACGTACTACGAGGACGGCACTCGATCGTCGACAGCCTCGAGTTTACGGCGGGCGCGGGACAACGTTTTCGGGAAAAACTGTGACAGTGTCCATCGAAAGAGAACACGCCACTGGCACCGAGCGAGTATTATTGTATCGAAAACGAGTAAAACGGGTCCCCGGGTCAACGAAATGCTCGTAAAACCATTTATGACATGAGCTTATGGGCCGCCGTTTCAATAATTATAAGCGTATTGTTCAATAACATTTATTTCTGATGAAAAAGAAAAAATTCGAAAAACTTCAATGGGTTCAGACTCCTCTTCGATACGAAGTGCCTTAAACTCGTTAAACGAATCGATCGCTACGGCATAATACGTATGTACACGAGTATTAAATACACGAGCGCACAAAGGACGTATATTTTATTTTTTTCCTACGCGCAGAAGACATTTCATTTTGTAAATAATATTATGAAAAAATAATTGTAAAAGACAAATACGCGAAAAGGATGCGGTCCGCCGATTCGGTGATATTACGCGAAATCCATTTAATAGACGAAATGCTCGGAAAGGCACGTACCGAGCGACGGGCATTATTGACACAAACGGCGGCGAGGCGAGAAACAATTCGGCCGGCACATATATTTATTTTTTTTTTTCCCCCGTCGTATTTAGGTCGTAAGAGCAATTATTTTGTGTACTTTTAATTAAAACGAATAACGCATTTGTACATATATAGCGACTACGCGCTACTATACTCTGTGCCGGCGCTGCTATACATTATTATTTTACCAATTTGCACTCGAATTTTTTATTATTATTATTCTTTTTTTTTTCTTCTTTTTTTTTAATACCAAACTTAAATAATTTATGCATTTATGTAAACTTTTAATTAATATTATTTTGTTTTTTTTCCTCCCCCCTCCCTCTTCATATACGTACATGTTAGTCATTAGCGAAATTCCTAACTTTGGCGGTAGTACTTCGATATTTATATAATAATACGAGTAATAATAATAATAATAATATAAACGCAATGTTTGCGGGGCTCTGTTAATCTGCACAGTGTATAATATTATAATATACGAGACGAAACATTCGCGTGTATTGTTTTCGTATATAATAATAATAATGTTTTGCGCCGGCTAATCGGAAACGACATGCCCCGCCCCGCCGCGAGTGAGTGTATATCGATTCGAAAACCGTACGTGGGTTTTTATGCGTTTTTTTTTTTTTTTCCACGATGCAGTCGGGTGAATTTAAATTAATTTCTAGCCTACAAAATGACCGTCGGGCGGTGATTAACGATCGAATGATCGAACGTATGGAGAAAAAAAAAAAAGAAGAGTAACAAAAAATAAAAAAAACCGTACATTTATATTTCTGTACGTGTGTATATAATATGTACGCTGCGCTGACAACGACAGAACAAATTAGTTTCATAAAAACAACTACACGTATGCGTTATTATACCGGCGGCGGCGGCGCGTGTACGAATATATACGTATAACGTCGCGAATTCGTCGGGAAAAAAACGTCGGAAAGACACGGTTTTCATTTTGTTTTTCGCGTACGTTTTTCATCAATACGATCCGTTTGAATTTCCCCCCCCCCCCATTTTTATTGTTATTATTAAAATACACATCCGCATTGTCTCCTACCAAGATCGGGGGGGAGGGGGGGTCACCGTATGGCGGCTTTAGCGGGTTCGCGAAAACGCCAACTCGAAAAGTGCGCGCCACAAACACGTCCGACAAATGCGATTCGCGCGTACTCTGGACGAGTACTAAATAGCAAACGAGAGTCGTGCGCGCAAACGGTTTTTCACGAATATTGTTCGAAACATTATGCGCGTACAACAACAATAGAGTCGTCGAAGCCGTAAACCGTTCGCGCGGAGTTTTGTTAAAAACCAGTCCTGCGGAAGACATTGTCGGGCAGAAAAAAAAAAACCCAAACGAAAAATATTGAAAACATAATAATATACGATATTATGCTTATTCGATTACTCCGAAGATAAACGGGTAGAGATACGGGGGGGGGGGGGGTTGTGTTCGTCATGTTTTCAACGAGACCGACGCGAATATTATCTGCGCATTATCAACGTCGTAATAACGCGTTTTGGTTATTTTATCGGATCACACTCGACGCAAACGACACATCCGACCAATGATTATGAACTCGAAACGTCGCGGTCGTGGTATTGGCGTTTGCGACGGCGTTTTCATTTTTTGCCGTCCGAAAACGGGAACAATTGATACCCCTCGGTTAATATTACAGGCGTGCACCTTCGAAACAAAGCGATATTCTATTATTTTAATGAGTGTGCGACGCCTCGTATAACGGAATCCGAAATTAGTCGGTTACGGTTGTGTGTCGCTCACACATTCGATTTTCCATGCGGTCCCGGTGCCCGACTTCGAACGTATCGCCGATGATAATAACATCCGAAACGAGCGAATGCGGAACAATCGTCCCGTCGGACCGAACGCGAGCCGGGAACGCTGAGATTTCGATAAAATTCGAACATTCCGTTACACGACATGACATTTAGACCGACGAGAAAACGATAAGTCTTTTTGTAATTTTCCCTTCAAACCGAAACGGTGTAAACGAATTTAATTATGATTTTTCTACACACACTATACAGACGAGCGTCTATTTGAAAACACGCGAGTTTCAAATATAATTATAGACGCGTATATACGAGTGCAGGATACTACAATTAAATTATTTTAATCTCGCGCTCGCGCTCGCGTTGCCTAATA
Source organism: Drepanosiphum platanoidis (assembly GCA_948098885.1). NCBI lineage: Eukaryota > Metazoa > Arthropoda > Insecta > Hemiptera > Aphididae > Drepanosiphum > Drepanosiphum platanoidis. The sequence goes on along the minus strand of OX402528.1, from coordinate 29,206,272 downwards.
ACGAAACAAACATTATTATTATATTCCTCGACGGTGATAATTACATGCGTTTTATGAGAAACATAAATAAACCGTGCGATATACGCCGTGTCATAATTGTTGCTACGGCGGCGTTTAAAAACGTACGAGAGTGCTCCTCATTCGCGTGTTTGCGGAAACGTTTGAAATGTAAACAATAATAACACACAGGTAGGCATCACCTGGCAGCACTTGCCGCTGCGTGGAGACTGCCGACGTCGTCGTCGTCGTATAAAAACGGCGGCGGCGGCGGCGGCGCCAGTGATAGTTTCGAAATTTAATTGAAAACGATTTCGGCGAAGAGATGCAACTGTTTGTTTTAAAACTGTATGTATATACACGCTATAGTCACTGTTGCCGTTTTAGACTGTTACTCCTTCTGAGAACAGCAGGAAAAGTGACATTACACGAAGTAAATTACAGACCTTGACTGAAGAATTATCTCTCGTGTGCACTCGAAAAGTTTTGTTCATACAAACACGTCCGTGAAATGGTTACCACTCATATTATTATAAAACTTTTGCGTGTACATGCGAAAAGTATATAAGCATACATAAATAGATATATATATATATATATACAACATACATAAGTGTGTATATTGTATGGTGTATAATAAATAGGTTTATTGCGATTTATGAATGCTTCGCTTGGTTTGAAAAAAAAAAAAAAACACGAGTAAAATAAACAAGTTTGTTTGATAGCGATTGCCGCATCTACCTATAGTGTGATGGGGATTCTTTTCAGCGGATTTAATTAATTAGTTTTGATTCGATTCGAAAATTGTTATTAAACACTGTTCGTAATAATTTTGAACGGACGGTCGTGTTTTTTTTTTTTTTTTTTTTGAAAAATTTCGGTTTATTTATACTCGACTTGTTAAACGTGAAAATATTTCGGGAAACCAAACGGTGTCGTTGTTACGTATTATGTCGCGCGACAAATCTTTTATAATAAATTCAATAATTTGAGTTTAACTCAACGACTGCGACTTCGGAGCTACACGTCGGAGTTTAAGCGAAAAATCTTCTCTACAGAATAATTATCCCATCGATAAACACCTCAACACCAACATTAAATTATTAACATCGGAATCCCGAAATGTCACGTGGTGGTGCGCGTTTACATTAATAATATACGTCTCGCAGAGTCAAACACTTTAAGCGATTTAAGCCGAAAGTGTGTTTGAATCGTGTAAATAAAATTTGATCCAAAGAAAAAACTTAATCAAAAGTAGGAACATTAAAAGCCATATTAATTACAAAACTTAATTAAAAATACACCTGCTCGAGTTTCTAAGAACTTTTAAAAACGTTCAGGAAGTTCCCCAAAGAAAATATTATCATTAAGTTAAAACCAGAGTTCAAACAAATTATAAAACCGAAAATAAATAAATCCCTAATTTGTTTTTGTTTTTAATTTGTACGAGTATTTATATATATATATATATTGAAATAATAATTATGACATTATTACTGCATTGGAGTTAGAAAATATTTTTATTCATTTTTTCAGTCGTTTTAATCGATAGGTGCGCTTATAATACGTACAAAATGTATGTAATTTTAGTTTTGATTTTAATGAAATCGGATACTTATATTATTATATAATTTGAATAACCATTTTTACAAAAAAATAAATAATCTCTTTTCATAGAATAGAAAAGATACTTGGGCTTACGATTTTGCGAAAAGAAAAAAAAAAACGAATCCAGGTCACTCTATATTTATTAGAGCTGTATTCAAAAGGTATTACCGATGTGGTATCCATTACTTTCGTATTAATATAACAATGATATTCTTTTGCGTCGTATAAAAAAAATATTAAGTAAAAACATCCACAAGAACGTATTCGAGTAACGGAGCCGCAGAATTAAAACGCCACGCCGCGTATACCGAGATAATAATTTACATTCAAACGACTACGAAAAAAAAAAGAAAGAAAAGATGAAATTCAAACTGCGCGGAACAAAAAAAATCACCCGGTCTCGGTGGAGGAAGTCGTTCACGCGGACCGCGTGGAAACGAGACGGACGACGAAAACAACAACAATATCGATTGTTCGCGCGGCGGCACGTAAGAAATGATGATGACCGACAATCGATTTTTTACACTCGCCGCGTCGTCGTCGTACCCGATAATTTATAATGAAATAACGTTATTCGAGCGGAGTCGCTGCAGGTTAGAAGAAGGTTTTACTCGATGTTAAATATCGATTTGTAATAACGAGCGCGTTTCCAAACTTGCGGGCGAGAGCGCTGAGCTTTACCACAAGTTTACCCACTAGAAATATTATTCGACGATTAGCAAAGCTTATTATGAGTATGCTGGGCGTGTAACTGCGCGCGATAAAGTCTGGTAACGGTGTGTGTAATATGACTTATTAAATCGCATAACGTATTTAAAACTCGCACCACACGACTTTATCACACGTAACTCGTGTATTTTTATAATAATTTCTCACGTTCGTTGTGCGACGAATTGTTCAAAACGTTAGTAAATCAAAATCGACCGTTTTGAAAAAAATAAATACCTCTCCGAAGATCCGCGGCCATGGGAGGGGAGAAATCAGCCTACCAGGACCCAACCGTGTCACCCCCTTCCCTGAAATTCCGGCGATCGCCGACGCCTCGACACGTGACTGACCGACGACGATATAATCGCGTATGTTAAATATTTGAAATTACATTCGAAGTGTTTGCATGTAGTTTAGTAGGTATCGCGAATAAACGTTTTTATCGTTTAAACTGAATTGAAAAATCCCTAAAGCAATCGACGAAACCGGGCGACCAGACTTGACGTTTTTGGTTTTGGAAAGACGATTTAATTAATACGACGAAAACAGTAAAAAATGATACGCATTTAGAAAACGATTGTTACATCGATTCGATTCGATATGAATTCAAATGATAACTATGATTTTTTTTCAATTGTTTTCCAATACCCCCGCGTTAAGACTCCGTTCGACTTGGCCCGATTACAGACGGGGGTCTGGCTCGCGGACGATTTATACCTTATATCAATAAAACGTCGTTATTACCGTCTGTTTTCAAATGTAAATTTACGCCAAACAAAGACGAACTGCGTCTCGTATCGACGCAATCTTCGCATATAAACACAGATTATATAGAACAGAATATAACACACAGAGAACAGTCCGCGTACGTATAAAAAATGCAAATACGATATATAATCGTATAAACGCGAAGTGATTCGAATAGAGCATCTATACGGTCGTCCCCGCAGTGTTAAATATATTAGGTTGTCAATGGCAACATGTCCGGTCGGTCAAAGCGAAAGAATTATATTGTAAACGTTATTATTATTATTCGTGTACGACCCGCCGCGCCGGTCGTCACTCGACAGAACGAGTATAGTACTACATTATGTACGTTACCGTCGACATCAGGTCATTATTAGTAACGTAGACGTTAAATAAAATTAGCAATCAAAGTAGGAAATGTTTAACTTATATATTAGGATATCACTCGAAATCGAATCGACAAAAAAATACTGTTTCCCCCCCCCACCCAGTGGATAAAAAAATTCAAATACGCAGTAATTCTTCCGTATAAGTATCGGAGAACTATTTTTTATTTTATTTGTCTACGTTCGTTTACCATTCTAGATCTCGATCGCCACGACCGATACACGGCATGTAGAAATGTAATTTATTAAAAATTTCTCGAATCGATTTTCGCAATAATTTTTACGGTACAATAATATTACGGGTTTTATGTGCTTACCAGCTTTGAAAAAAATCTATCGAAAAAAATTGACGATCGATCACTGATAATGTTGATAAATTTACTATAAAAGCTGACGTAATAGTATAATATAATATTTCGATGCACTTCGTTGTACGTATAATCGGGGCGCGGATACATTTTCTGTGGTTGAAAACATTATTATCTCACGCGGAGACAAAGTAGAAATTAAGACCGGTTATAAATTACACCGGACGGATAGTAATTAAAAACATCAAAAACACAGGACGTCGTCGCGAGTAAATATTGAGATTTCGAAAAGACGTCCTATACCGGACTTGTTAATAAACGCGGTATAAGGAATACGGGTGTGTTTCTCTTACGGTTTGTACTTATAAAACCCACAACTCTGTTGACTGTTTAATACGAAAAGTAAACGCAAAAGTCACTTGGAGTTCGAGACAGACGTCACCGCCCGTGGGCTGTGTAAAAACGCGGGGCCTTCTCGATTTCAGGAAAGCGGGCCTTTACGCCGAGTATTTATGCCGATTTCGGGCCGCGAGTCGCGGTCGTCGTCGGTAGACTTCACACGCGCGCGTACAAAACGCTATACTGATCGCGTCATGACGCGACCGAAAACGGCCGATGAGATTTCCCGAGCTTTCGGTCGTCCCCACGCGAGCCGAGGAAAAGTTAAAAGAAACGCGCTCCGACGCCGATTGTGACGTTTATTATTATGACAACGCGATATTATTATAATATTATGTTATCGTATCCGCGCGTGTTGCCGGCGCTCGCCGTAAATGAAATCGAAAACAAAACGCGTTGGCCAACACGAGCAATACACACACGATCCGGTAGAAAAACACAAAGGTCTACGGGCCCGGGGTAAGAGAGGTGGTTGTGGGGGATGGGGGTAGGATTTTTATTATTTTAATATTTATTCACACCCCGAGGTACGCGCCGCCTCGGCAATCCGACGGATGATGTGAGCAGTGCGCGCCGTTCGTTATTGTTTGCTAAAAAATTGTACGGCGTAACGGGCGCCGCGTTCCGGCTGTTTATTCTGTACCTTTATCATACGTGCGCGCATGCGTCGTTACGTATACCTCGAAACTATAAATCAATTTTGAGCTTTATATATTTTTTTTTCACCTCCGTCCCGATAGAAACCCTCGCGCCCCGTCGTCGTCGTCGTCGTCCCCGGCCCGGAACAACGCCGCTGCCGTATATCAGAATCGTTTCGCAAATTATTGTTTTCGAATTTATTACGCCCGTCACGCTCGCGCATAACTATATACATACGCCACCCTCGCCGTCCGATCGATGTCTCCTCGGCCCCTACGTCGGAAACGATTAAAAAAAATATATCTATCTATAAATAAATATATATTTTATGTGTGTGCTTCTATCTGGATTTTTATATATATATGAGTATTTATTTTTTTTTTCATTTCCAAATGTATCGTCGTATCAATCGAAAGTCGTTTTATTATTATTTTTTTTTTTCGACCGTCGCGCGCATCGAAATCCGGCGCTCGACGGTGACGAATACGTAACGACGACGACGATCGGATTTTCGCGCGGCAGACGCTATAATATTGCCGGAAAACGTGCGATTAAAACGCGAAACTATGCGAGAGAAAACGCGCGACATCGAATTTTCATAAAAAAATTACGCCCTAACGATTTTTCCATTCAGAATATATCACTATTTTAATCGTTATTATATTTCACAGTTATGACGTTATCACGCGACGCCTGTTCTAATTTAGGTATTCGGGCGATCTCAAGATTTCTTTAAAATACACTACGACGCCATATTTTCTATTCGACGAAAAATATATTGTCGTAGAGTATCGTGTCCAGGATTTTAATCGAAAACAGATTTCACAGAGTAATATTTTATCTTTCTCCGGTTTCGATTCGCTCGTCTCCTATATATACACCGTTTACTCAACGATTTAAAGTCAGCTCGAATAACGTACGATATCCATAATTGCCCGCAATAACTCGAATCAAATAGAGAACGAACGTTCGGGAAATTAATAAATAAAAAAACACGAGAAAACGAGCGTTTCGATAAACGTAAATGATGTAAAACACGACGTGCGTTTCACACACAAAGCCCCGGAGGCAGCGAAACGTGCGATTTCGCGCATAATAAAAACGCGATTTTAAATATTAATCTACACTCGGTTCGATTCTCGGATTCGTGACCGTCGATTCCGCGCGATAAAAAGTCGCGATCGCACGAGAATCCGATCTTCGGTAATAACAATAACACAACAGTACGAGACTCTCGTCCGACGGAGTATTTCCAAAAGAACCGCAAATTCGGGCACGTACACGATGACGATACGCGCACGTGCGCCAACCATACGTTTGCGTTTGCGGTATCAAACGTATTATATATACGAGCGTAAACGTGCGTTAAAAAAAAAAAAAAAAAAAAAAACCGTCCGCGGCGGTGAGGGAGGAAAGGTTGTAATTTATTTTTACTTGAACGCCCGTACCGAAATATTATCGCCGTAGTTTTTGTCACCGGCGGCGAACATAAACACTCCTCGCGGTCTCGGGAACGTGCAAAAACAAGGTTTTTATTTTTTTCACACGTCGACCGCGAGCGGTTGATTTATTCTCGTTAACGCGCGCGCGCGCAATTAATAATTATTATTATTATAAAACGCGTTTCGATGCGAAAATATGTGCGCGCGGCAAGGAGCGGGGCCTTTAGGTTAGCGGCTATAGGGCGTCGCGTCGGTCGTCCGAATCAATCGTTCGCGGCGGCGGTCTAGACGAAAGAATAACCGCCGCCGCCTGTCGGATGGATTTTCTTTTTTATAGCGATTATATTAACGAGGCGCACGTCTATCAAGTGGAACTTTTTGCCGTCGCAAACGTAAATTGCATTTCGATTCCGACGGCCGATAAACTCAAAACTATACCTGTACGTGTGTTGCGTATGAGGCGCAGTTATCGGATTTCGACTATAAATATATATATATACGAGTATGTTGTTTATAAATATTTAGGCGGAAAATCAATTAAGTAGATTGCGCGAGACCGCTTTCAAGAGAGAGAGAAGAAAAAAATTCTATCGACCGAAACGAAGATGAGATATTATTTTCGTCCTTTAAAATGGGCTTATATATAATCGGTGGCGGCTCGTATACACGCGTGCACAACCGACTCGAACGCGAGAAAAATAGAAAATTTAAAATATCAACTCGTATTAATAGCAAGTAGTATGAAAGTTATGTTTCAAACTTTAAGAAATGTTAATAGAGATTTCAAAATTAAGATATAAAAATATATTTAACACACGAGCCGCCACTGCTTATAATACAAACAATACCGGTAATAATATCGTGCATTTCGATTGATCGCAATCGAAACGATTGATTTTATAAAATGAGCGTCGATGGTTTTGTATAAGTATAATATAATGTATGAGTGGTACGATTGTTGCATTCACAAAACCAAAATAATTGAAAACAAACGAGCCGATGATAAGAAAGACTGGAAAAAGGTTCGGTACTTAAAATAATAATAATCCAGATAATCATTTGTATGTTAATTGATAAGACATTGATACGTCGTCGTTACTCGGTTTAGAAAATTCGTATTGTGTTATATTGTAAGACGAAACTAAATGCTTCGAAACCAAAGGTCCTATCATATCTCATAACTTAAAAGTAATAAATTATAAACGCGCTCAAGTCACTGTTTAGTTTTCCGTTATAAAAACTTTGGGCAGTTTTAAATTTTACTTTTGATATCGTTAGAATTAAACCTACCGGTTTCATTAGATAACGAAAAATGCATCAAACAATAATTATTATTGTTTTCAATTAGACTGATTAAACTGAATATCGCTCTAGCATTTACTGAAAACGGATTATTATGGATTTGTAAACAGTATACATGTTATTCTGGTATTAAATTTTTAACGGAAACGTAGCTTGAAACATTACAGCATTACACACACAAATGTAATATTCCGTTTGCAATAAAATTTATATTGAAAAACACAAACATATCGAATTAAATGTGTAATAACAACGTTACTATAACGAGGAAATTATTCGATACACGTTGAAATTGTTTATTAAAAATAAATAAATTCCCGTTGAGAATCTGTGAAGTCGAAATGAAATGTAAACCATTTGGATCGATACGCGTTTATGATTTTTATTAAAAACGGTTTGCATTCCCATCGATTTAATTTATTAATAATTATTTCTGAATTGAAAACATCTCATAACTCTTAAGTTGAAATAGACTTTATAAATTGTAATATATAATTTATGACTTTTGACGACGAAAACCAATTATATTCCCAACAATACGTACCCTATTGTTAACGTTTGTTTATGTTATTTATTTTTCAAGCGATTTAACAGCGTACGGGATATTTAATGCAAGACAAAAGAAAAATGCACGAGAAAATAGATAAAAATAAATAATTCACTACGGTATTCGTCTCCACCTGCATTGTATTAAAGAAAATATTTAATAAAATATGTTTAGCTTCAATAATTCCGTTTATCATTATTATAGCAGAATATACATTCTGCTATAATACACCGGCGCTGCATTTTTAAAATACCGACTTCGCCAACATTTTTTCGTAACTACGTGATCCGACGCGATTGGATAGTTATTAAAAATCAAATATCTCTAAATATACGTATTGTTCCGCAGTAATGGTATTTAAATAAAAAGAAAATCGCACACGCCTACGTATATCGATGGGTTCGTTGTTTGTGTAATTAATAATAATAAAATACCCTCTTTAATTTAGCGCCTTTAATGTTTTAATCATAATATAATCTGATACCGAAGCGATTCGTGTACACATTGTTAAATGATATTTTTATGGTGCGCCTATAGATATAGTCGGTGGCGCAAATTCGTAGAGGCGAGAGAGGCGGTCCATCCCAATACGCGTCTAAATGAAATGAAAATTTAGAACTAATAATAGTCGACGACAATCCGAACAAGTAACTAGAAGTCCTAGAACAACTATGGTAAAACCAGGCTTGATAAATACTCGAGTAAAAAAATGTAAATAAAAGACGTATTCGAATACTTTTGCTAAAGACCCGTACTTGAAATCGAATAGAAATTTTTAGACACTTTCCTTATTATTTTATTCATTTATCATCTCGGATTTCATCCAATTAACAAAAATCGACATCATGAAATATATGATCTACATAATCAACAGTTTTATTTTATAAATTTACACTGATTTTTAAATTAATGGCAATTTTTATGATTAAATATTCAAAGACATAAACCACGCGTGAATTTGAAATTCGCCTATCCCACAAAAAACTCGGACACAACCGCCGTCCGCGAAAAATCCTAATAATCAATATTATATGTATCATTCGATCGACGCATTCGCAAACCCGAATATTCATTCGCTCGTCGTCGACATTATTTATAAATTTGATTCGCGTAAAAAACGCGCCGTAAAAATTTCGAACGAACAATACTGTATTATTATTTTATTCGGAAAGCGTCGTCGCCTCCGCACGCTCAACCCACGGCGCGTTTCAGTGCGTAAGAAAAGTGACGTAGGTCGCAGTAAGTTTGCATTATCCTTGTGAAAATAAAATGGAAAAACAGAATTGCCGAGAGGAGAGCGCGACTATAGTGTCGAACGCGAACTACACAGCGCAGTCACACATGTTGTTTCGTTATCGGCACGGGCTCGCAATATTATATTGATGGCCAAACATCGGGCGAAAGAGAAAAAAATAACGCATCGCGCGCGCGAATCACATCCGCGCTTTTTACACCGGACGCACGGTTTTCCAGCGTTCGCGAAAAATCGCCATGTAACCGCGACCGAACACGCACGCACTACGGTCGAAACGTATTGGTTTCAATTTTTTAAATCCGCGCCAAATAAACGCTATTATGACGTCGTCGTCGTCGAATATGTGTGTACGAATTTGTATTTTATTTGTTTTGGCTTTTTCGCCGTCGAGTACTCGATAACTCGATCGATCGACGGGCGAACGCGATATATAAATTCCGATAAAACCGAAAAACGACTAGCCCCTAATTCAGGTAGTATAACAGACGGTAACGAGTGGTAACAAGACGGGAAACACCGCGCATACATTTTAACCGTAGATCGGTCGACCCCGGTATTATACCCGGTGTCATCGCGTACTACAAAAATCGATACTTAATTCAGGTAGACGTGATAAATATCAAAATGTAGAAATACTTGATTACGAACTGAAATAAACATATTCGTTAGGATATAAAACGACGAGAAAATCAATCCCGTTAATAATCGGAAAACTTTTTTCGGTCATAATTTTATAAAAATAAATTCATTTTTTTACTGATATTTTACCATCTGTACGAATTTTGCACGACAAGTAAATGTGCGGATACATCAATTTATCTTTATAATGATTTTACCAATCGAACGAAAATCGAATTCGACAAATCGAGACTTAAATAATAATATAATCGTTACTACTTACGGCCTCCCGGTGGGTTGTACGCTGCTATGTGCATCGGTGCTCGTTGGCTTGTGAAATACACTCGCGGATAAAAAAAAAACGTCACTCGATTCGAAACAACGGTTAAAAATAATAAAAAAATCACGATTGAAAGTTTGGCTTTTCGTCGACGTAAAAATTAAAATAAACCGACGACGGCGGCGGCGGCGGCAATATCGCGACGTTAAGGAAAAAAATAATAATCGAAAAAGTTTAAAACCGAGAAGAGCTCACTACTCCTCCGCCGACGACACTAGACTGATCGTCCGCACTCGCTCCGGTACTTTTGCGCGCCGCTCGACCGTCATTTGTCGGGTGGGCGCGCGCAACTCGGCCGTCATTGGCCGACCCGGTTCGCGCAGGATCGAACTTGCCGTAGACTCGCGCTTTCGCGCAAACGCCGCGCCGCCGACGCATCGGTATAAATAATATTATAGTATTACATGATATTATTATTAAAAAGTGGCGTCCAAATTTAGATAATTTGTCGATAACGCGCGAATAATACTTTGTTGTGCGCTTCTGACATTGTTTTTTTTTTAACACCGTCATTTAAATTAGAAAATATTTCATCGATAAAAGTAATCTTTCATCACGATTCGTCTACCCGACTTGATAATATTATATATAAAATTCTCCTGTCACAATGTTATTGAAACGGCTTGACCGATTTTCATGAAATTTTTTGTACTTATGTGGTGGCTCTGAGAATAGGACATAAACTATTTTTCAAACCCCTAGGTGTTAAGGGTGGCCCACCGCAACAGTTTTTAAAAATTTAACGTCTTATATGTTTACCTATTCTGTAACCACAGTAACCATTATCATTGTTTATACATTTTATTGCGAATCATTTTCAATTAAAAAATATATACGCGTTTCATAATCGCGTGAAATGTGGGTAAAATAATAATAGAATATAATCAGGATCCTGGTTTTCGTTATTAAGTACTTCGATTTGTTATACTATAAAAGTGATTTAAAGTGGAAAATTTTTTTAAGAAAAAAACAAAATTATATATGGTAAAACAAAGTTTGCGGGGACAACTAGTATTATATAACATTTCTTTATATAAATAATTCTACTGTGCGTGTGTATGTCACTGAACTCGTCCTAAACGGCCGGACCGATTCGAATGGATTTTTTTTTTGAATGCGTTTGGATGACGCCCTGGACGGTTTAGATTCACAAATCAGCCCGGTTAGGTGTTAAGGGTGGCCCACCGCGAATTTTTCAAAAAAATTTAACGTTTTATAATAAGTACGTATACCAGCTATACTACATGTAACCATGGTGACCATTATATCATTGTTTATAAATTTTTTTTGCGAATCGTTTTCGACTAAAACATAATATAGACGTGTTTCATAACAATTGTGAAATGTGGGTACGATAATAAAAGAATATTATCAGTGTCCTGTTTTTCACGATTAAGTACTTTAATTTTTTCAGTGATTATAGTTAATCATAGACACCGTCGTTTTCAATTAAAAAATATATACGTGTTTCGTATACTTACAATGAGTTGGTTATTTTTTTATACTCTACAAAATCCACTAGAAATATATGGCAAAACAACGTTTGCCGGGTCAGCTGGTTATGTTATAAAATAACAATATTTAATAATGTACGTATATTACGTACGAACCGCGCGACGACGTGACCGCCGAGCGACCAGCACGGCGCGTCGTTGTTTAGTGGATCTCCTCCCGTTCACTTTGCTCGGAAATCACCCTTGATCACACGGGTCGCTGCTCGAATCGGGTTGTTGTTATTGCTATTACTGATTTATTTATTCGCATGGTTTTATTCCAGGCAGTATAACGATACACTCGTACATTTAACAAACACAAACGAAACGTTTCGAATTTACGTTAGTTTACCTCACTTTACGCAATGGCAATTATTACGCGATTAATACATAATACGATTGGCCCCGTTTGCCGTTAGAACTTTTTGTTTTTTGGCCTTTGATCTGCAGACACGCGAGTAGAGAATCGTTGGGTTACAATATTTCGCCGACGAGAGTGATATTGCGCGTATTATTATTACGCGGGCGGGGCGTGTTCGCGAGCAGCGTATCGAAACCCCGCGAAAGTCATTTCGCTGTCGTCGAGTTTTCGTACTCGACACCACGTTGTCGTCGGATCGGTTCAGACTGAAACGAAATAGAGCGTGCGAATCGGTTAACGACATCTGAGTTTTAGACAGCAGTGTTTTAATGATACCGTGGTACGAAAGCGAACGGCGACGACGGCCGTGTCGACGGAACAGATCGTTATTTTTTATCACGTCTAATGTCACGGAATCGAACCACTAAACTCTAACAACTTTCCTCGACCGGAACGTTATTTCGACCGAGTCTCGGCTTTTATCGCCGACTTTTATTCCATAGCGACGACCCCGTATAGCAATCCGCGTGTGTTGTTGTACACACGCGCTAAATTGTGAGATGACTCGTCGTCAGGTGCGATTTCGTTCTTTCAATTAATACGCCTGTTCGAGTAATGGTCCGTTTTATTATTGCTTTTATGCTTTGTTAGAAACGCGACGCCGGGGTATAAATTCAAACTTTAATAAAAATTCCCCCGACGATAAAACGTACACTAATATTATAAGGTATACATATAGGCGTATGTATGTGTAGCGATCGGTAGGTAGAGCGTTTTAAAGCGCGCGCGAGACAGAGTCAACGTCGACAATATTTATTAAAAATTATGTTTTATGTATGCGAGAAGCGCCCGATAAATAAATTGCATGCTAATTTAGAATATTTGTACTATGTAGAGATTATCCAAACGCAGCCGATAAAACACCAACACGCGCTTAACGTTTTTTTTTTTTTAGGCGGAAAAGGGTTTTCAACAGTTTTCTGGGGACGAAGGGTCCGGTTAAAAAACGTTTACGCAGCGAGAAAAACGTATTGGTATTATCTACCTCAAATGCATAATTATTATCAAAAATATACATATATATATTATATAAAGTACAATTACCTTTTTAAAGGCAGATAAATTATAGATATAGGTATACGAGTAAATTTATCGATTTTGAATTCAATATAATATTATAGTAGGTCAAACCGTTGTCAAAAAGGAGCGGTCCAGATTCCTTGTTTTTTATAGAACACTCACTTAAAAGTCTTGTGATACTTATTGTCGGTGCTCACTGCACCGAGACTTTAAGAAGGAGAAATGAAAACGAGGACGAAATTTAATTCAAATTGTTTTTCATATTACGCGGACGACACACCATTAATATCGTATGTCTTTTAATTTGCCCAATTTTAATATTAGCGATGCTATTAGTTTGTTAAACGAAATCGACACTTAATATTTTTACGACGGGTTAAAGTGTATCATTATACTTTTAAAACTATGATGCTTTTGTTTGTTAGTACTCGCAGAGAGAACTTTTTCAACACTTGGAAGAATTACGATTTGTCACAGAGAATAACACGACGAGAAGAAACGTTTTAACGATTTGGCCAAACTCCACACGCACTTCTTAACGGTTGTTTAGAAAAAGAAAAAGAAAAGAAGTGGGTATTTAAACGACTTAAGTTTTTCTACTTCATAACAATGATTAAAGTAATTACGTTTTATTTCGAGCGGATAATTTACTCATATCGTTATGTATTTATGTTATATTTCAATCGAAACTGTTTGGCGTTTCGGAAAATAAAAAAAAAATACTAATAATTCTCGTCATATTTATTTTAACGAGGCACTGTGTAAGAAAAGCCATAATAAAGTAGTATCATTGATTATAAACACTGTTTATTAGTACATATTATTTATTACTATTTAGTATTTATAATAAATGTTAGTACGTATGTTATCCTGTAGTTTTTTTTTTTTTATATATACTTAACCAATCGATTTCGTTTATTTTAAGAACGATATGTATTTAAAAATAAATTTACTTGTTTGAAACCAATTCCGATGGACTCCGTAGTTATGTTTTTACAAACGCCGTTTCGATGTTGGGATTTTTAACACCCTAAAATCCACGTTCTAGCTATAGCGATATATTTTTCTGAATAAAAATGAACTACTCCGGAAAAATACGAATGGATTGCCTTTTCGTCATTTTGACAACGTTAATTTGTTTTTTTTTTTATCTACAAAAAAAAAAAAAACAAACATAAAACATTATGGGTGCGTTTTCCTCTAAAATGGCCATAAAGGGGCAACTACCCCTAGAGTAGTTGCCCTACTTCGTTTGCCCCAGCCGATATGTCCTTGGGCCCACCCTCGAGTCCGCCAACGAAACAAATACGATCTTTTTGTTGATCGAGTTTTGAGTACCTATCCGAATTAAGTGTACCTACTTAATTTCTAATAAACATTCGCCGAAGGTCAGTGCGCGATATTTTCAACAAGTACCAGGTACTTACGTATATACAAAATTATAATGTCACCGCCCCCGTTTCTTTGTAAAATACGAGTGAAATGTATCGATTTTTTTATTTCGAAGCGCGAGTGTCGTGGTATAAATAACCATTAGTGTTTTAATACGGTATAACGAGTCTTTTTTTATTAAATTTGTTTGTTTTTTTTTTTTTCCCCCGTGATAAACGAACGCTCGTAAAATTCACGGTGGCTATCAGCTGACCTGGCCCGACGCACGCGCGCACGTTTTTTTTCCAGCAAGTATACGCGGCAACCGATATTATATATTGTGTCGAGGTGAAACGATACGGTAGGTACGTGGAATTCAAAAAAGAAACTCATTTTTAATGCATATTTCAGGGGTTTTAAGTGCATAAGTGCTTGCATATTTAGTGCTTTTTAAGGCCACGTGTCCTCTGCCTTAATTATTATAAATAATACAGCGACGATTACGCAGATAACAGGCCTTCTCTAGTTTCTCCGCGCGGCTACGTGTGGAAAAAATTCTCAAGGTTTTTAATACTTTTACATATATTTTTATTTGTTCAACACTTGACCCCCGACACTCCTCGAAGAAGAGGGGTGAAATTTTCCGAGTGTTCCGGGACACTAAAATTCTAAATACTGCTCTGTGCGTAAGTGACGTTTTGGACAGGAGACGTGATCGTTTGTAAAACAACGCTCGCGTATAGTTATCATAATAATTATCATAACATTGCTCGCGACGAGATGAAACTCACACACACACACACACACTCCGTCAGACTGCCGAGTAGTCGGCCAATTACGCACGAGACAACAAAAGTAAGGGTATTAAATGAAAAGAAAAAAACCTACGCGCGTATAGTGTGATCACCAGCGGGTGGCGTAGCTAGGAGGAATTAGAAGGATTTCTGTAGACGCTAAAGTGGAGGTCCTTTATTATAATTAATTATTGTTATTTAATAATAACTATAATAATGTGTTTTTTTTTTTGGTGTCTGTCTTTTGACTAAAAGAAACGAATTTTCCTCAAACCCTTCGCTCAAAATTGTTCTTCTAATAAAGCACTAGGGAGGCGCATTGATTTACAACTTGAAATACCGCTTCGACAATAAATATCAATCGCTCGTCGCTTGGTATAAAATAAAAGCGCGCGTGAATTCCCACAGCGGCGACGGACTTTTTAAACATCTTGAAAATCGTTTAACACTGCGCTACGATAGTTGGACGATTGTTTGATAATATATACTACGACCGTGTTGCTGAAGTCCTTACTCATTATGCGCCCGGAGGAAACGCTCGTCTTTGGTACCAAACGTTTTGAAGCGCCCGCTGCTGCGCCAACACGTGTAATGGATACTGTTTCATCGAGTTGTCATTATAATGGGAATCGAACGCGAGTGCAATGCACATGTGTGCTCTAAAAGTATGCGAACATATATATGGATAAACGTCGACGCAAAATTGCGTGAATGGTTTTATAAACGCATGTGTCACTTTGACGGAGATCTCGACGTATTATGTAATTAAAACGAAAACCGACCCAACGGTTAATTTATATTTATTCCCCGAAAACATTCAATCTGACTGCGCGTCGGCGCGAATGGACTTTCGAACAGAGGCGACGCGCCGTTGGTCGGAAAAAGAAAATTAATAGACAACCCGGACGCGGAAACTATTTTGACCGTGGCGAATATCGGCTAATTTTCAAACACGGCCTCTTTGAATCCGAAATCTCGCCCCTCTATAACTATAGTCCAGTCGTACTGCCTATAAGAGTACATTCGTTCGAATCGCCGCCGTTTAATTTGAATTTAAATTGGTTCTGAAAGTCGTGCGGTAGTCACAATAAAAGTAAACACAATAATATTAACAAAATGGTAAACTTTGAACTCTATTTGTCGTCGAAGTAAAAAGACGACGATACGAATAACTATATCACTAGTGTACCGAAACAATATTTGAACGATTATATTATTCAAAATGTATAATAAATTTTAAAAAACCATCCAAGATAGGACACCTTTTAAGCTACACGTGCTAAAAATGCAATACTTAAATGTATTTAAGCAATAGTCATTTTAGTCGAAGTACATGATTACGCTTATTAGATTTTAGAAAACTATTGTTCGACATACGGTCGATTAATTATATTGTATAGTAAAACCACCGGTAATTTTAATTTTGTCTGCGGAAAAATAATACGATTTTCTAGTTTATAAAAAAATTAACGTTCAAACTTATATAATATGTTGCTTGTATTGTACGACACAATAATAATCGTGCACTTTTGAATCGATAAAACCGGAAACTATAATGTTTTCTCCCAAGTAGTATATCGTACAACATGCAATACGGGCAGGAATTTTTTCTTCGTCCTTTTTATAAATAAACCTCGTCTTTTCCGAGAACTTTTCAAACAATATTTGATGACATTTCGGTCCAAGCACAAGCATCTTTAATAGGGATTATAGTCCCGTCAGACAATGTATTACCCCCCCCCCCTCCCCACACACACACCCCGAGAACCAGAGATTATTAAAAATCTAAAGGATACGAGACGGTTCTAAAGCATAAAAGTCTATTCCCTCCCCCGTAAACTAGTTCGATGACCGTCAAGTGAAATCTACGGTGAGAAATAAAAAAATTAAATTTCATCGATTACCTGTTCATTTTCGTAACAGTTGCGAATAACATACACGGTTTAAACAATGGTTTTTTGACCGTTTCTAGAAACCATCATAAAAAAGATAGTTGAATAATTATAATAAATAAATTCAAAACAATAACACTGTTTGAAAACGGACGTGTCTTTTAAAATCCTCTCCCCTCCCTCAAAAAATCAGTAAATTTCATCGGTTTTTCGCAAGACCCGTGAAATCTTAGAGTGGATTTTATAATTGACCGTCCAGAGTACCGACCGGACAATATTTGCAACCATAGACCGTCGGTTAAGTCGAAAATCGGACCAACTTTCTACTCGAAAACGAAAAAACATTTAAAAACCGCACGCTTCACCCGCGGCGGCGCGGCGGCGGCGAGTATCGAACGAGATAAATTTTGTTTTTCCGCTCGGAATCTCTAAAATCTAGTGCGACGACGTGTCCCGTTTTATTTTCGTCCGTGTAACGTCGTCGTTCATATAATATCTCGAAATGAAACTTCCGTCATAAATACTTATGTAATAGAACTGTTGGTCACAGACAATAATAATATTACGGTCTTTTACGTGCGCGCGCGGCGGCGGCGGCGGCGGCGTCTGTGCGCAGTCAAAAGACTAAAGTTCGGCGAACAGGAACAAACAAAACCCGCGCGAGACGACGGCGACGTGAAAAGGACCTGGGGGAGAATGTTCGTCAAACACAGCACATACACGCGCACAATATAAGACGTTTCGGCCGCGGACGGGGAACTTTCCGACGGCCGAGACCCTCGGTGCACTGCAGACCGCCGTCGTCTGTCTTTTGTGCGCGTGCACTTTCGGCTCCTGTCGCGTTTAGCCGATGTCCTTGTACGGAAGAGCCGTTCGCCCCTTTTCGACGGGCTTTAAACAACCGTTACCCGCCGCCGCGGCTACTATATACACGCCGACCGTATAAGTGCGCCGCGAGCGTAAACTTTTATGCGAAACTTATTATACGCTCGAAAGTTCGGTCGGCGGCGCGAGCGGGGGTCAAGTGGAATTATTTTATTTGTCCCGGCGACGACGACGAAAATAAACGCGACTCATACAGCACGCGCGGCGTATATTATTATTATAATACGCGTATTACGAGGACGACGGGAAATCGGCCGGTTGAAATACAGCGATCGGTGGCGTTATGTATATTTTGACGTGATCCGATTTATAGTTTACCATTTTTAAGACCCCTGACATCGGACGTTTCGCGCAGGATTTTTCTCGCCGTTTTCGTGTTTCTATTTTTTACCACTTTCACGTAATGTTTTTCCCGTTTCAAATTAAAAATCGTCCGCGATGAGAGAGGGATTAGTAACTTTCTGCAGCTTTACTTAAAGAATAACTGGACGTCTTTTTCTCGTCGTCGATTTTTCCGGGAAATGCTCGTCCGGCCGACGTTGTCTCGGATGGTCGTGAGAAAGAAATAAAAAAAGGTGTTACGTTCGCGATTGATCGAAACACATTCCGCGATTCCGTGTTTCGCCAACATAACTTACTATTATTGTGAAATCGAAAACTCGACCGGCTCCGATTTACGCTCGATGATTTTCTTTAATCGTTTTAAAAACCACGACGACGCGCGACGGTGAAAATGGCCATCACGACGACGTCAAAAAATAACGACAATTTTTTTTCGATCGAATACGAATTCGCACAAATCGCGTGCTAAATATTTAATCGCGATTGCCAAGATCCAAAGAAAAGGGTAACGTACCCAGCTAACGTCGCGCGCGTGTTTATATATACTTGTCGTCACTCGAAATTCACTATTTGCCGACGGATTATCGTGTACGACTCGAGTGCCACGCCAACCTAGCCGGAAGTATGTCGTGTAGTATTATTGTTTTGTGTTCGAAACGCGATCGGCCGATGAAAAACAAACGTGACGGTTTCCCCGTGCACGCGCACACTCCGCTATCAGTCGCGGGCACGGGCGGCGGCGGTGCGACCGTCATTTGCATATTATAATTAAAACTGTTTATTTATTTTTCCGGAGAGTCGGGTGGGGGGGGGGGGGGAGGGAGAGAAAACAATTCGAATTGAAAAATCGTCGAACGTACGAAACACGGTAAACACGTACTCGAATGACACGTCGATAATTTCCGTAAGTTTCTTTTTTTTCATCGCGTCAAGAGTTTAAAACATCACATACCGCGGTAGATATTTTTGTGATGGGCTGTTATTATAAATGAAAAACAATGTTTAGCATAACTTTAGACGCGCGCGGCAGACGTTCCTGACAGACTTCAGTCACGTTTTTTTTTTTTTTTATGAATTTTCTAAAACCCTCGGCGAAAAATAAATTAATCCACCGCGCCGTCCCTGGACGGCGAACTCTGCTAATCGTACGATAAAATATAATGTTGTGATTAATATTGCAAATACACTGCGATTCGTACAGCATTGTTGTAATATATGAAATAACTCGTTCCTACGTCTTCGCGTGATGTGTTCGCTTTGAAATTATCCTGAAGATTTCCCCGAAATTAAGTCGATCCATCCAAATCCTTATTAATATAAGCCAACAGGTATGCGTATAGATAATTTCTAAATTATATTTGTATCACTGCCGTGTATTGCGATTTCTCGAATAACATATATTCTTATTGAATTTTAAACTGTTGGCTAGACATAAGAAATATAACGCTAAAAAACGGGGAGAATTCGCAGGATACAGTCTGCGGCCTACCCCGACTATCTATCCTGTGATTAAATCATACGTCTCGATATAGTTTTGAACTTTGATTGTGAAAAAATAATAACAAAAGGCAATATCTACCAACGCCAATTTGTTTAACCGTCCCGCTATGAACGTAATAATATTTGATGTTTACAATTTAATAACAAAAAAAAAAAAAAAACGTCTGCGTTTTCACATAGTAAAAAAAGTCCACTACGCAATAAAACGAACCATAATATTATAGCGGATATATTAAACGGCGCGTTGAGATAATATATTTTCCATTTTTTATGTTTCGAATAATGTACGATTAAATGTTGATAACTTCCGACTTTCCGAGTAGTTTTACATAATATTATGTAAATATATTTTGGATTCAGTTATATCGATATTATAATATATAGTGATAATGATTTTATAACGATAAAACCAAGAACACTGACGGAAATTTCTAACAGATAGATTAAAACACTACGAAAGAAAAGCCGCTTTTCGGCGGGTACTAGTTGCTTTGAAAACTTCAAACTAATCGGAAACGATGAAATCAATGTCGAAATAATAATTATTGATTTTATAATTGTGTGAGTCTATATAGGTTAGATGGTGCGCGTGCCCGGTAGTTGTATTGGCTTTCAATTCTTGTAGATTCGTATTGACCTTTTCCACGATAAAAACTACGGGCGTCATTCGTTGTTGCGAGTAGACAGTGCAGCTGTATCATATGTTTGAATTACAATGCAATTACGTAGAAACGAACGAATGAATAACTCGATAATATTTTCATGTCGGTATAAAAAATTCAACTGAATTCGTCCAGTAAAATTTTACTAAAATAAAAACATTTAAAAAAATGGATAATATTTACTGGAAACTATTTCCATCGAGATATCGCGGTCAGCCACGCTGCATAGAAACACAGTAGATATACGAAGCCACAGAAACTGGAGTCAATTCATTAATGATTATATAACGACCGAAACACGTAGACGAATCTCAAGTGAGAACGGTTCCTAAATAATTTCGGCTGTCGGATTTCGGGCAGAAAACAGTTATGTTTGTGAACGACGCGCGCCAGTTCTCGTCGTAATTCCAGAAGACCTCGGAGCAATAAAAATTATTTCCACGCCGCAGATTACGATTTACAACCATAAGTGAACTATTATCATACATTGCAATCAACATAATATTATTATCAACACGAAACCCCGAGACCGCGCGGAGTCGACCGAAACTTTACAAGGAACATTGAGTGAGATTCTCCGTCGTTTATTGCGGCGACGGCGGCGGTGGTAAATCCTTAAATCGGACGAGCCGAACGAACTGTCCAAACGTTTTAAACGATCGATAATAATATTGCGAATAAAACAATTTATCGTGCGTCTGTCTACCGTTAAAACACGACCGTCGAAGAGGAGGCGACTCGAATTACTCGTAATAATCATTGGTCGACTAATAAACTATAAATATTATTCTGATTTATTTCTATCTAATATTTAGTTGCGTTTGAGTAGTACGATTTTAAATAAATTAACGAATCGCGGTCATCGCGCACAATACGTATCGGCGCTGACTTTGAAGACGTCATACGGCACACTCAGCCTGACTCGTTTGCTTCGTCTATCTGATTTATTATCAATAGAAATGTAATAATATTATGCTAGATAATTGCTAAAGATAGGTACTACGCGTGGAAGTTGTTGCTGTCGGTGATATCAATATGATCACGAGTTATTCGCGAGGTCGGGACTTTGTTGTTGTATAGTCATTGTTTGTTTTTGGCTTTTGGACCTTCATAAAAATTGTCGTCAAAAAAACAGACGAAACAAATGATCAGTTTTCCAAATAGTCTCGACACATCGGGCACTGTTGGCGAAATGTAAACATTTTATAAACTAATATTACGTTATTGCTCAGAGTCATAAATAATATTATACAATAAGTAACTATGCAATATTAACATAGTGAATTCAATTTCCATATTTGAACGCTATATATATATTATTTAAAACCTTTTAAAATAACTATTCTTATATATATACGAATACAATAAATAAATTGCGAAAAAAAAGAAATATATATAATTTCATTTCAGCATAATGTATTATGTAAATCAGTCAGAGAACAATAGATAAAAAAATTTCAACCCATCGATTTTTCTACAGTTTTATTAAAAAAAACTCATTGATAAGGAACGCATCATAATTATGGTAATTCGATTCCGCTCATAGTACCTGTGGTAGTAGATTGTTCTCTCGTGATTAATTACGGTAGTTATTCTTGTAATGTTTCACTTCATTATATAGTGCCTTTTATGTTGTCCGATTGTTCTCGAATTCTCGATATTCAAATTAATATTAACCACTCGAGAGAATATTATTTATACACGTTACGAGAAAATTAATTTTCCGAGTAAAATCACACATCTTTCCCGACACGCTAGAAATCGGTGTGAATAAAATTTATCACGATAAATGACTTTTACAATTACGATATTAAAATAACAATTGGTTGCCTCGCCCCGAAATGTATCGCGGTGCAGGTCGCTATTATTTATTAACAATTATCGTAACGTTTTAATATCGAGCCAAGTCGTAAGCTGCTCGATTTAAACTTTCTATTCCATTCGATTTTAGACCGATTAGAAATAATTCCACGCGAGTCACACAAGTTGGCAGGTAGACGATTTTTTTTTCAAATAATTCGAAAATATCGTATACGATAAAACCTTTAATGACTTGAAAATAAAGCCGATAAAAACCACGCGTGTTCGACCGATAAAACAAAACAAAATATACTTTGCAAACATATGACTATAACACTAATTTTACATTATTATTAGGTATAATAATATGTGTCTCATTCGTTCAAACCTTAGCGAGACCATGTTAACGCGCACAATTTAAAAACGCAATACTTTAGACGAGTATAAACAAAAAACTTATAAAATATGTACCGAAACCAAAAAGTAATTATTTATCATGTCTCCTCTAAAGTTTAATGTTTACGATTATTATTACCTAATTGGTCATCTGATCACGGCCAAGGGGAAGGCAGAATAAAAAAAACGGCGTTGTTATACTCGCTAATGGTATTAGTATTGTCACTGTTAATTAACGTTTTCAAATTTAGTGTAAAAACTAAAAAGTAATTACGGCTACAAATTGAATAGACCTAATTACATTTTATAAAAAAAAAAATAAAATAATTTTACATCCGCTCGTAATTATATAAATATCACTTAAATTATTCGAGTTGAATTTATTTACAGATCCGAGAGAGGTGTCGAGTTTCTCGGCTCGCAGTATCGGATACGCTGCCGTTACAGCAGGTACGCCATGGAAGGTCAATCGTTTCCGAACGTGAAATGTCCGACGAACGATCGGAGTTGGTTTTCACCGTCGACGAAATAATTCGGGCGCGCGTTTTCAGATGACTCGCGAAAACAACGTTCAAAAAACTCGGTTCACGAGTGGCCCCGAAAATTGACGAAAAATCGTTCCCCGCGTAAACTTTGTTTTTTATTTTTGTGCGAGTACTCTGCAATGTGTGTGTGTGTGTTGGACATAACCTAACCGTTATCCGCGTATTTCATCTGCGAAACGACACGTCAAAAGTCAAAAAGAACTGGATGTGATAATAGTTTAATACTGTATAAACGGTACGTTTGACAGTTCGTTATAATACACCTCTCGTCGTGTCCACGCGATTGTCGTTAGACTCCTCACACCAACCGTATCGAAATTGTTATCCAATAAAATATAAATAAACAAAAAAAAAAATGCATTTTTACCAGACCCAATCGCTCGCGATAATATTTTTACGAACGATTCGTACCTATAAACCAGCGGTAGGTACCCACAACGCGGCCCATTGACAAATATTGTGCGGGCCGCACTAAAACTGAAATTACATTCTAAAATTAAAAACAGAAATCAACATCAACATCGAAACAATTTTAAATTAAAAAAAAACCAATATAATTAAAATTTTTTTTTATGTTCTTACACTATTTTTATTTGTAACATTTTAACTATAAATCATTAAGTTATAATTAATTAATATATAATTTATACGTTTTTATACTTTTTAATCGTTACCATAAAAAATGTATGCGGCCCGCAAGTAATTTTCAAAGTTATTTTTTGGCCCTTTCTAAAATCCTAGTGGGGAACACGCTGCTATAAACGAACGCGGTCGCCGGTGTAGTGCGAACATCAGCCCCGTCGCGCAGACCAGCGCGACGTACGATACGACGTCGTCGAGAAGAACGTTTGTGAGAACTTCACGGAAGCGTTTGATACCCGGGGGCCTTTACTACTTGCGCGTACGCTTTTGTCGACCTATATAATATAATACTGACCTGGATTCGAAAACCACCACGCGGAAGTCGAATCAGTGTCGACTACGGTTTGTGTTCTACGTGTTGGACGCGAACAACGTGTATTATAGAAGGGGGAAAAAATAAACCTTGTTTACGTCAACAAAATTACCGTTAACGCTGAGAAAAATGAGAAAAATAAAAATGAAAAAAATAAAATATACCATAGGTATTATTGTTTGCGAGACGTTTTTTTCGAGAAAACATTCGTAACAGACCGCCGCGCCGGTGACAAAAATAGACGCGTTATATTATAATATAGACGCGGGGGCGTACGGTACGAAACGATTAATTAAATGTTGCGCGCTGCAGAGAAAATAAAAAAAAACACACACATACGACGCGACGTATGAACCGCGTTTCGTTTGTTTCAAAATAATAATTACGAAACGCGAACGGAAAATCGTTCTACGCGAACCGTATTAATTTTATGCGAACGAATAGCATTTGAAATGTATTTACAACCATATCAAAGCCGATAATAAACAACCTCTATAAATTAATTTTATTCATGACGTTGAATATTTTAATTAAAATAATAACAAATATCGTCCATAAATATTAATAATATATTTACCGTTTGAATAGGACGTAATAATTTGCCGGAAACTATTTATTCTCGTCGCGGAGTTTTCATTTACCTACCTACCTACCTATCGCGATTTAATCGATCAATATTAACCGTGCGTTTGATAAAAACAAATCGGAATCGTACATTTTCAATTGATTATTAAATTTATATAAAATGTTTTAAACGGAAGTGATTAACATTCGCAATGTTCCTGTGGCGCGCGAGTAAAGATAAACGATTCGGTTTCAAAAAAACCATAACAATAACACACAGCTTTACTCGATAGTTTTGAAAAACGACGACAATGAAGTTTTGAAATTTTTACCGAAATCCAAGTGGACGAGCGACGACGGTTTTATTATATCGTACGGTTTTACGTTTTGCCGTGTCTACGGAATTACATCATTACATTATTTGTATGGACGCCGAAAAACATTTTATGTTTTAAACGGTTATTATTTAAATCGTCGTCGGATTTCGTCGGCCAGAGGGGAACGCGAAACGAAATATAAATATCGAACTATGTAAATTTATGAAAATGTGTTTTTTTTTTTTTTTTTTTTCTATCGATTACGATCCAATTTCTCGCGTTCGCGTTATTAAAAGAATATATTTTAATATTCGAACAAATAACTCTGTGAATAATAAAATAGCATATTTTACCGTGTTGTAGGTAAACGCGGTGCTTTGGCGTAATAATAACTTTATACAAGGTTTTCTTCGAAAACGATTTTATCTATAATTATATAGTTTTTTTTTTTATATATTTATTCTGCGTGGGGCACGATTGTTCGCTAAAACCTCGGCTCAAGTATTTCCAACACAAACAGAAATTGTAATATAGAATAGAGGATTACGTAACCAATAAGAATTATTTCCATATTCCGAGTGAAAAATTAAACGACGAATAAAATTAATTTTGAAAAATGGCACGACGTTATTTTCGACATTTTTCGTCGGGCTACCCCCGCTCCGTTTACGACGGCGCGCGGCGGTATAATATGGTCCATTAAAGAAAAAAAAATTATAATTCGCGAGACTACCTTATGTTTCTGGTATAACAAAACGTCATTATAATAATATTATATAATATAGTACTGCGGCATTTTATTTCCATTTGATAAATTTGTTTCATAATGTTTTACGAAAAAAAAAAGAAACGAAAAAATGTATTTCGAAACGAACGTATAAAATAATAATAACAATGTGAATATAAAAATATATCGCTCGCTTCCGCCGCCGCCGCCGCGCCGCCGCGTGAATCGAAACAAATAAAATTAAATGTTTTACATATTTCAATGCGCCGACGACGACGACGACGCTACTATAAGTTTTGGTTTTATTTATAAATTGATGGGAGTATGTAGAAAGCGGTGGGGGTGGGGGTGAAACCGCCATAGTAATAATAGCGAAAGCGTAGAACAAAAAAGTCCATTTTGAATGCGTGTTATATGTATACGCGAACGGACGTTCGTCTATTTGATTAAAAATCCAATTCAATTGTATGGCGATAAGAACAACAAAAAACAAATAGAAAAAGATCGGGTTCAACTTAAAACAGGAAAAAAAAAAAGTAGATACAGACTCGTGCGTGTGCATGTATATTGTATTGTATACGTGCCGTGCTTAAACCCCACCGAGTGAATTCTATCCGACCAACTGTAGGAGGAGGGTATGTATAATATCGCTCTAACAAAGTCTTTAAAATTAATGACCGTATCCTTTTTTCACAGTGCGCGGGGCTTAAACGTCATCAATTTCGTTACGGCCGTTCTCTCTTTTAACGTCGTTGTGCGCGTCGCGCCATAAAATATTATTCACGCTTTTATGTATTCTCGCTGCAATAATGGAAAACAATAATAATGTAACGTAATGCTGCGCACTGTGCGCCGATCGGGAAACCGTGCTAATTGATAGGACCTTCTCTCTCGTGTGCCGCGCGTTTCAGTCAAAGCGCATAATATATAATATGACAGCGCGTGCGATTTCGACGAAATCGGGTACACTCGTCTGCTCGGACACCGTGTGTGTGCACTTACGATCAATCACATGTGGACACGACCGGGAAACACTCGAAAGTCGCAGCTCCGCCGGACGGTAAAAAAAAAAAAACGTTTAAAAGAATCGTTTTCAAATTATTATATTATTATCAGGGTTCGGATTTTATAGCATTTGCTACTATTATTATAGGATAGAAATGAAAATAGCAGAGTGGGCTGTAAATTTGTTTTATGCATCGGCGACTCTAAATATGAAATTTAATTTTGCTATTTTTTGCACATTTGAACAATTTTAGATTTTTAGTGCTATGTTTTGCTAATATTCTTAATTCGACGCTTTATTTTGTAGTTCTCATAAATCTCGTTTATTACATTGAATGACAAATAGTATTCATTTATTGTGAAATTCCCACATTTTCGTTTCATATTGAAAATTGATAAATAATATCATATATTATTTAACATGTCATAATCTCTTTTTAAATAACCAAGCGATGTCGAATATATTTATTGATTTTCATACCTTTTTAACTGTTATTGTTCCATATGATTGTAGATTCTATAATATACCATCGACTGTAATTTTGATTTTTTTTTTTTTTTGATATTTTTGATGTTTTTAGGGCATATTTGAGAATTTTTGGTGCTATAAAATCCGAACCCTGATTATTATATTAAAAAGTAAGTCGAAACGGTTCGAACGCGATTTCCGTCCGGAAAAAAAAAAACACGAATTCTTCGCACTGAAAGTGTTATTGGATATTATGCTATGATTATGGATAATTTGATGAAATTTGTATTATCGTTTTCGATCTCCGATGGTCGTGTGTGTGCCGATTGCGTTGCGCGTGCTACTTTATAGTATTGCAGATTCGACAAGATATCATTGTCACTTGTCGGCGACGTTCTGTCGAGTGTACCCAACGTAATCTGTATGTATAGCGCAGTCAATAATTGATGCAGTGACATTACATATTCCCTCTCCACGCGTATAGCCGTACCGCGGGTACGTTATATATAAATTATATATAATATTATGATATACTAGCTGACCCGGCTAACGTTGTTTTGCCATATATTTCTAGTGAATTTTAGTAGTATAAAAAAAATAACTAACTTATTGTAAGCATGTGTTGACGGCGCGGCGCGCCGTTTATGATTGAAAGAGGAATGGAGCGCGCGCGCACGGAATTTCGGTAAAAGTCATGTAATCATATATGACGTTGCGAAATCCATACCTTTTGGTAAACATCGTCGGGTTTCCGCTTTAATTGTATGCGTCACGGCCAATCGGTCGAGCTCATCGACCAATGACAATAGATTTGCCTGCGATCGTATTCGACCGTCCGATGACAAAAATTTCTATTGTATTCGTTCTATTGTTCATCGCGCACGCACGCGATTTCGATAAAAGTCGTGTAATAATATTATGATATTGCAAAATCAATACCTTTTGGTAAAGATCGTCGGGATTTTCGATGACATAACAATCTATTGATATAAAATGCAAATTACCACGCACTCGCCGATCGTTGCATCTCGTGAAATCTAGCCCGTGAAAAGTTTTCCCCGGTAATGAGGGAGACACGACGTTCTTCATTTTCTACCCCTTTAACCCCCTTAGGGGTTGAATTTTGAAAAATTAGTTATTAGATTTTTTCATTACTATGCTAAGTTTCAAAAAAATCCGATTAAGAAATAACGTTTTACAGCAAAATTTTGAAAATCGGGCGACGTGGTGACACTCGGGAAGGTATTTGGAACAACTCTGTGAAAAAAAATTTAAACAGCGTCGTCACAAAATGGGAACATAAAAAAGTCCTGTTCTTTTATATACATATATAAAGTATAAAGGATTATGTAATAATTTATTGACCGATGTACCTGCGTTGTGGGTCCTACACAATAACGTTTAGTGAAAAACAGTCGACACTGCAGTGAATGGATGATGATTATGAACATTGTTCGTTTTTCATTACGTTTCTCTGATTTCAATGCATCGGTCTACATGATTTCCACTCAGGTACGTGTCGAAACTGCAATTTACAAATTTAGGGACGACCGAGTGTGTTGGTCGAAAACCGCCAGGTCGACCTTATACCCAATGTACAGGTATGCGCGTTGGTGAATATGAATAAGTAAGTAAATACATATATAATATATAAATAGTATATTTATAACACTGCAATGCACTAAAAATCGAAAGTTTCATATTATGAATATGTTTGTTATTATCAAACAAAGGTAATCAAACCGTGCGTGGCGGTCCCGAGGGACACGCGGCGAGTGTGTCGGCGGCCTAGGCGCAGGAGAGGAAAAACGCATAAAAATAATTTATAATGATATGGTCGTGGCGTTACGATCGTAAAAAATGAAAACTATATGTACATAATATATACCTCGGCTATTATTACGGCGTTATCGTTGACACGAGATGACTACTTTATTCGCGGGGACGACCTGCAGCAGTCGAACGCGGCGAGTTATTTTCGCTATTGGCGTCGATATAACTTCAATTCGTTTTTTTTTTTTCCATATGATTGACTACGTTTTTCATCCGATAATAATTATTGTTATACCGTGTGCACGTTGTGAATATATAAATATCCAATCAAAAAAATGAACACCGGCCTATATATGCAATTAGGAGAGAACACAATAAGGCCCGCTGTTACAATTTTAGCCCGACCCCGATTTTAAAAACCGTAGGTGAATTTCGTATTTTACTGTTAACCACGCGGTTACCTTGTAACGTTATAGAATTTTAGCTCTCTTAATTGCGTTAATTAAGATAATTCACTCCCCACTTCGTGGTGTGCTGGTGTGTGTTCGACGGAGTCGCCGCGAAGTGAGTGGAGTGAATTATCGAACGGTCGTGTCTGAGCGGTGAACGGCCCCGCACGTACTTTCGTTGCGGCAATTTTTACTATACTTAGTTATGCTTTTCTATTTTATTTAGTTATATTTTCTCAGTTTATTTTGTTTTAGTATTTTTTATCGTGAATCGTGCTAATTAATAGTGTTTTATGCTAGTCGAATTATTATTATTATTATTTAGTATTTTGTGGATTGATTTTAGTTTGATTTCTTGATAAAATCCTATGGTTCAAGTCTGACCAATCTCGGCCATAGGATGGCGACCGTGCAGTCAAACGACGCTCATGTTATTATATTATTATAAAATCGTATGGGACGTCGCGACCTATTAATTAACTTTTGTTTTTAAACAAAGAACTCGCGGCGCACCGCGAAAGGATCACATCGCTCTCTTGAATTTTATTCGACAAAAAATGTATTTGAAAACTTCAAATCCAATCGTTATTTCACAATTCGTCGTCGTATTATTTACCCTCGGAACGGTAATAATATAATAACAATACGCACCTATAATAATAATAATAATAATAATATTATGCATTTGGCGTCGTCGTCGGTTCATGCGAGTGTCTCTCACATAATAATACCTACGAACGTTGTAACGTCTCGGAAATCGGGATTGCCTTTCAATTCCCCGCGGTGTTACGCGAGCGTAAAACCTGTTGTTCTCCTGCAGGATTCGACGCTCCGCTCGCCGCGCCGTGCCACCACCGCCGTCCGACCCCGCGAAAAAGCTAATAATTGTGTTTGATCTCGTCGACCCCGAACAAATAATATAAGACTCCGCGACGCTGTTTCCGGTGCGCGGTGACGCGGACTCCGTCGTTTATTGTGTTTTAGACCGGAAGGGGATTTGGCGCGAGGTATTTCTTCGGCGCGTTCGTTTTCACTTTTCCTTTCCCCGCGCGGCGGCCAGTCGCCATCGGACATAGTTCCGAAAGCGCCTTAAGGACACGGACACGCGCGCGCGCCCGCACACCCGGGAGAAAGACGGGGGCAGGGGGCGGCGGCGGCTTTGTCGGGAGCGCGCATTCTTTTCGGCGAATCCCGTGCAAGAAAACACGGGAGAAATTCGAAACACGAAAATACCGGACGCCCAAGGACGCGACGGATTCCCTGCGAGTTATTATTATATTATTGTCCGTGCGTATATATAATTAATCTTCCGAGGAGTCGCTGGCGCGTTTTATTTTTAATTATGACGAATCACTGGAGCGAAATATTCTCGCGCCGAATATAATAATATTACGTACATAATATAATATATACGAGGTGATTTTTTAAACATTCTCGCCCCTTGTTTATGGTAAAATTATGCGTTCGTTATAATATTCTGATTTTTGGAAAATGTATACATATATTATATATGTGTGTGCTTAAAGACTTTATTTTTCAATACATAAATTTATCGTGCCTCTGATTAAATATGGTGTCCTGTGGCTACATCGAACGGGACGGCACTTTTTCATACGAATTATTATTCGGTCGATTTTTATGGACTTTTTGATGAAACGTAATAATGGTACTAATGGTAATATAACTATATACTATAGTCAAACCGTTACTTTCGGAACTCTTACAAATTGCGTGCGAACAGTGTAGAATTATTAGAGTGTTAATTTCAAATTTTAATAATTTAGAAGGTACTATTTTTGAATGAATAACATCTGGTTTCAGAAAAATTATTGAATTTTTTAAATAAAACAAAAAAAAAAATGGTGTTTCCGTTTGAAAAACAAAATTGATATAGCCACGCAGAATACTCCTCAAGAAGTATGCACATAATGCATGTCGGAAAATTAAGTCTTTAAGTAGCTATAATAATATATATATTATATTTTCTAAAAATAAGAATTTGAATAATTGCGCAATTTAAGCATAACAAAGGGACGAGCATGTTTAAAAATCACCCCATGTCCCTGTACACTAGCTAATGTTGTGGTAGTTATTTTTATTTTTTTTTTGTTATTTTTTTATGATCATTATTGTCGTTCCAAATGGAGTATATTCATTTTGCGAAAAAGAAGAACGCAAAAAGAACTCACGAAAATTGAAAAAAAAAAAAAATCTGTTGTAAATACTTACACATTTCAAGCGTTTATTCATGTATTTTTATTTGTGGAAAAGTTTCAAAGAGTGACTTTTTTATGATTTTTCAATAACAACCGTTTGTGTCTATGCTGGTGAGCATCGGGGGATTTTGTCATTAGCAAAAACTACGCGGATTTAATACGTAATATTTGAATGCGCGATATTTCATTGGGAACTATTAAATCAACAATATTATTAAAAAGTAAAAAAGTGCTCGGAGCGACATTATGAAAGTTCTCGATGAAAAATGAAAACAGTACGTGAAAATAATGATTTAATAAATAATAGAAGAATCAAATTGGATTTAAATCAAAAGTTCAACCCGACAAATGTGCGATAGCGAAGACGGTTAAGAAGAATATTAAAAATCATAATATATAATATAATATACGTACATCGACTGAAAACTACATAAATATAATCAACGACAGCTTTAGTGGTCTAACCAGAGAGGCGGCGGCGGCGGTGTCACATTTGGATTTTCAGAGTAAATAACGCTCGGCGATGAGTATTATTTTTAGCTTTCGAGTAGCCCAAATCGAATAACGTTTTATCTTTTTTTCAATTCGATTTATTGCCGCACCGCTCAATAAGCCGTAATTTGAAATTAAGGAAACCATAATCACGAAAATAAATATGATTCCGCCGCAGTCGTCTGTGTGACGATTAAACAAATGTTTAAAGTTAAATAAACAATCGAAATCGATTCAATCAATATTATCACCTCGTCTAAAATTATTCTAACCATTTGTTGCAAAACTCGAGTACACTTCCGGTTTACTCCGTGTTATCTGTGCTACTGTCAAATAGGGTTACGAAAACGGGCGTCCTGTAATATACACACACTCACATTATTATTTATATAAATAATATAATAATATTTTAATATACTTTCGTAGACATGCACATAACGCATGGATACACGAACGAGAATGGAAACGAACACCTTTCGAAACGGAATACCTGCAACTGTATAAAGCAAAATTCGCATAGGCAATATTATAATAATCTATAGAAAAAAAAAAAAACCCCCGACGGTGATCTAATTATTCCGCCACCGCGTTCCATAAGTTCTTTATTTGCATTTTGTGCTGTAAGCAATATAATAGGTTTTATCTACGACAGCGAATTCCTCGAAAAGAGGAAATACGTGATTTTTTTCCCTCCCGACGGCGACGACGACGACGAGAGTCTTATTTTAAATCGTGAGGTAGGTAGGTAGGTAGGTACGCGAAGTGGGCTTTGTGCTTTCGTCAGCTGTATATTTCACAAGACTGTTTAATGTTTCGAATAAATTACAATACATTAAATCAACGGTTTGTGCATATTTTTATCGACGTTATATCGTTGCAACTAAAGCGACGACCCGGGTACGACTTTTTCGGAGCGTTTTTTTCTCTCACTGGTCATTGTCACAATAATATGTAGGTATTGCCCAATAGTGTCTGCTGATGTTCTTGGATTCATAGCATCGCGTAACTAACAAATATCTCCAATTGTCGTGATTAAAAATAGCGACAACGTCAATGCTGAGCAAGTAAAAAGTAATTTTTTAATTAGTAACATTTAGAAGATTGTGTTTTTTTTTAATTTTTCCATTATAAGATAATAAGGTCGACGGAAATTTTTCAAAAAACAATAGATATCACAACGATTGAGTTGACGAATAAAAATTGAACTCAGTTTTAAAAATCTCATCGAAATTAGTATAATATATAATATATGTAATATTTTTACGGAAAATATAAATTTTATAGGTAAGGCAGATTGTTACAACGCAATAATAATAATTTATCTAAAAATGAGGACTCTGATATTACGAGTGATTCATGTCTGATATTATTATAACGGAAAACGAAATATTATTCGATGGCAATGCGAATTCAATACTATCTTATTTGGGACGGTTGAAAAACATCACGTTTTATTGTTGAGTTAATAAAAACTCCGACAATAGTGCGTCGAGTTAATAAGTTCAAATCAATTAAACTTTTAAACTCGACTTAAACTTATTGACTGCAGGTTAACTTTTCGCTTCCCGGATATATTTCTTTTTTCGCTGAAAATTGTTAAAAAGGATCCATAAGTAGAAAGTACCAAGAAAGTAATTCCGAAATCATCAATTGTGTTCTCGTCCTTGTCTCCAGCCTCGAATAGAAATATGATATCGGTATTGTGGTGTTTCGTAAGGACTAGGTACAATATATTATTCTACTTGAGTCGGTGAGATCGAAAATTTATTATTCGAAATCAATATAGATACGAATACGTTTATATTCGGTCTTCCGTTATCGTTTGCTGCCGAAAGTTAATATAATTAATATAGTTATTATGATTTATTTTAAAAACAAATATTAAAGCCAGCTCCAATTATTATCTTATAATTATTGGAAAACTATATCAATTTTGAATAATAATTATTGTATATTATTATGTGTTTGCAGTTTATCTCATTTTAAAGATATCGATGTTGAGATATTTAAATACATAAATAAAGAAAAATGAATATGAAAATACCAATTTGTTTTTTGTTCTTCCTTAACTCGGCGCAAAATAAAAACTTCATCGAGGCACATTGCGACACGATTGAAAATAACTTTGTTTTGTTCGTTTTAATCAAATAAATCTGGATTCTTCTATACGAGTCCGAAAACGACCTCCTCGTCGGTCGGGAAACTTCGGTAGAATGAACGAAGAGGCGACGTAAACCGCGTAACGGACAGGATGTTATTGAAATATTATTAATCTTGCGTAACAAAAACAACGGAATCGTACGACGAGCGAACGAAGGCGAAACGAAGCGCACTCTCACTCCGTCTTTTCGCCGCCGCTCGCGAAACTACAATCTTATCCCCCACCCGATTCGCACGTTTGTTTTAAGTGAAGCGTTCCGACATGATTTCAACACGTGGCTTGGTGGTCTAGGGGTATGATTCTCGCTTAGGGTGCGAGAGGTCCCGGGTTCAAATCCCGGCCAAGCCCGAATTGATTTTTTGCGTTTTTTTCGCTCGTAATTTTTTTTTCTTTCCACTGCCGATTTTCATTTCGTTCACGCGGTACCGGTCAAAGCGAGTGAAACGAATTGTTTTTCGTTATATTTTTCTGTTGCATAAATATTATGACAAATGAGTAAATCGCACAAACGCGTGGCGGTTGAGAATAATATATTTTTTTGTAAATATTATGATAAATACAACGTCAGTGTACGAAAATTATGTGGCCCATGACGTCACCGCATCGTCACAGACACAAAACGATTGTCAAACTCGACTCGCTATACGTCTGATTGAATCGGAATAAAAAAACCGACAAACAACAGTGGTCCAATGGTTACTTACAGAGATGTTTATTCGTATGCACGACGGTGTTGCCCATCATCACACGAGGCTTGTTGGTCTAGGGGTATGATTTTCGCTTAGGGTGCGAGAGGTCCCGGGTTCAAATCCCGGACAAGCCCGAACAAATTTTTGCACTTTTTTTCCTCCAACAAAAACGATTTCGTTTTGCCACCGCCGGGTTTCCGATTTTTCTTCACTTCACCCGAATCAAACGTTTGCGCGTTTTGTTCGAGACAATAAAGCGAAATATGACATTTACATGGTTTTTATTTTTTATTTTAATTTTTTTTTATTTTCACAACGATTAAACTGGTTTCGGTCGCGGTCTACACCGTCGCGACGCGATATCATATCGTCCGTCGTAACTACGGGTTTCAAAACGGTTTCAATCGATAAGCCGGCTGCGCGCGCCAACCGTGTAGGACTAACCGGAATATTAATACGACTATAGGACACACCGCGGCGTGGTAGAAAATAGGTACTTTAATCGATATTTCCGATACCGTCCGAACACGAAAACAGCTGAATTCGGAACGATATAGTCAAATATCGTCTCGGAAACGTGTTTGCATACGACTCGAATACTTTTAGAATGTATACTAAGTATTTGATGAAGAGGAGTTTTTTATTCTATTAGGCGCGGTCATTGATTTTACAATATATATAAAATAATTTATTGAAACGAAACAAATTAGGTCTTGCCCAACCCTCCTACGCAGCAGGCACCAGGGCGGGCGGATGGCAACTCGGGGTCCCGCGCAACCGCGCGGGGCCCCGAGCTCTTCGGAGCAAAGCTCCTCGGAGCAAGCGTATATAACGTAACGTGTAAATATTGTAATGTATGTAATTAATTTGTATTGATATATCTGTTACAGGTGAAAGTTATTAATAAACGGCTGCCGGCGGCGGGGGGCAGTAGTGTCAGACGACAGTTCCCCCCCGTTCGCTGTGAATCACCGGGGCCACTGGGAGGCGGGCTTGCCCCCTCACACGTCCCGGTGTTAAAAAAAAAAAAAAAAAAAAAAAAAAAAAAAAAAAAAAAAAAAAAGGTCTTGCCCGGAGTATTATAAAATAAAGAGTGCGAAAATTGTTACGACCGGTTTCAGTATTCGAGTTTTATTAAATTCATCGTCAAATGTAAAGAACGCATCTAAAATAAAATTATGTTTAATATAAACACGACGACGCGACGACGGTACAACTATTTTGTTAATTCGTGATCGCGTTAGTAATTCTAATCAGTGATTATTCATCATTAGTTAAAAAATAAACGCTATAAATGTAATACTAAAGAGATAAATGTTATACTAAAAAATGATTTATTTTTACCACGCCCGACAACTGTTTATATTTATTTGTTATTTACGTCTGATGAAATTTTATTGAAAATGATAATATTATTGCATTTCGATGTGCCTGCAGTTGGAAAACAAATGCACGTGTACGAGAAGTTGTCAGTACATGAAATACAAATTGTAGAAATAATAAGTATACAAACTAATAGTATTTGAACATCGGTACAAACCTATTCAAATAAACTTGACGGTTCACTAAAAACTTTACAGTTTACAACAATTTGCCCACAATACGCCAAACTGTATTATAATCGCGCGGTGTAAACTTTTAAGGCCTAAAAATAAAAATAAAAAAAAACAGAGCTACGTTTATAAAAATTCTTTGCGTGCAGTCATATAATAACGAGCTAACGATTTTGTCAATAGTTTTGATAACTTAATTTTTCACGACAATTAACTTGTCAAATTTAAGTAAGGAAAGCTTACGAAACAATACGGAATACTAGTATAATGTAACGCGTTGTATATAATTTTCACCCCGTGAAAAGTCAATATAATTAAAATACATTTTGTTTTTAATATAAAAATAATACGGGGACTCGATTTCTTTTGTGTTCATTATGTGTAGGCTTAATCAAAGAGATCCTCTTGTCGAGCTCGCGGAATCTCGGACGTCCGGCAAAGACAATCGCTTGTTTAATTAAACATTTTGTTCAATGGTAAATTCGTGTTCGGACAGTTCGACCGTAGGTTCACTGCAATACGACCCTGTCCTGGGAGTTCGATGCAAAGATATGAATAGTATCGTTTTCTTCCCCCTTTAAATCGAGAGTTTTACAATTGCAGTGACGTTTTTGAACTTTATTAGCAAGAAAAAAGTAAAAAAAAACATTAGTTCTTTTCTCAAACGAATAATGTTTTATCGCGATTGATATCGCGTGCAAAGAATGCAATATACCTTTTTTGGGTTTTTCAATTCGATTCCATTTCTTGATTACGTCAATTATACTTATATTTTCGCAGTGATCAAACTGACGTTTCGCAGTTTTCTCCGGACAATATGAAGCAATAAAAAAAACATATGATTCATTTTTTATTTTTTTACTTTTACTCGCCGTTCTTACTAATTTATCGTAAAAAAAGGCAAATAAACGAAAAAAATTTATTTCCAAGTGGTCAAGTTTAATGAACGATATATCACGCTGAATTGAATTATTCTTTTTTGTAAATTCGGCAATCACGACAGTCTTATAAATAACTGTATGTCCGTATGGACATATTAAACTGTTATTTATACGTGCAAACATTTTTTTAAATATTATTGTTATTAATATACTGACAGACATAATAACGTATAAAAGTACTGCGTCATCTTGCAACGACGTATATTATTATTAAGCGGTTATCAATTGTATTTACGGTTAAAAAAAAAAAAAAAAAACAATTGTTACGTCTTTAAAACTAAAGTACAACCAAAGGATGTTGCGATCTCTGATCCTTATATAATATGTTTTAAATTATTAGCCGATCTTTCTATTGTATATATATATTTTCAGGATTAAGTTCAACAACAGAACATTTATTAAAGGAACATGTATAGGTACAGTAAAGTCTTAAATAAAATCCGTTTTAGATAGATTTCCGTCTTCTTCAATAATAATGTTAATATATTTTTATTCTTTCTGTCATAACCATAAGCGGTATTATCATTTTATATTATTACCTATACAATTTCCGCATTGGACATACTTCCTTTTCATCTGAAGTCCGACGGAAACGGACCTTTGAGGAATTTTATTACATTATGTATTATGGCGAAGAAAGACGGTCGTATTTATTTTTTTTTTTTATTCATTTATTATTTTAAGTCCATATTTACGGTTATTTTACCTCATATAAGATCAATAATACAATCTTTTCTCATAAATTAGCCGTATATATTTTTTTTTCTATTTAAACGTAAGTAATATAAGTGTAATTTTTTTATAAAAAAAATCTTATAATTAGGGTTAGGATATTTATGCACTAAAAAATGTATGAATATGTATATTATAAGTTATAATATTTAAAATTTGTTAAAACTTAATGAATATTTTCACGTGAGAAGAAAAAATAAAAGGAAGAAAGTCGTATCTATTATTCTACACATACTCGGGGGGCCAAACTCGCTGTTTCTGATTTTAAACGACTTTCCGAAAATTTTGACGCGTCAAAAACACAAATCGACTAGTTATCGGACCAGTGTTGGTAGTCAAGTATTTACAAGTAGGTGTTTTATTAATTTTGAAGTTTGACAGAGTAGGTAATTTTAAAAAAAAAACGTTCGCACACGGCAATTTTTAATATTTTAAACGGCCGTATATTATATAAATAAATCGATAAATTGTGATATATTATGTTATTTACAAATGTATCGATTGATTATACATACTCGTATACGATGTAAAATAATATATTATATTGATATAAACGATTCACATAATATCATATTTATTCGTTTAAATTAATGTAAATATTTGTCGGCCCTACCGTGTATCGAATAAACTCGAATAGTTTTTGGGATTTAAACCAAATCAAACTAATCCACACCATTTACTAAAATAGCGTTTATTTGATAAGATCACAGGAAACAGAAATTTAATGTAATATTAATGTTTGTCGGAATTCAAAAGCCCCGAATCAATAGTAAATAAAAATTCATTGAATAATTCAAATATTACGATATTAAAATGAATAAATTGTGTTTTTTTTTTTTTTTCATCAATAACTGTTACATTTTTTTTCTTTTATACCGTGTATAGTAATAATTCTATGCTTTTTTTTTTAACTTTTTTGAGACGAATAAAATCAAATTACCAACATTTTGTTCCGGTACTAATTGAACTGCTCTTATTCAAATACTATTAAAACGTACTTGTTACCACTGGTTTGTATATTAGATTTTTATAGTCGATAAATAATATATATTGTGTTTCAGAATAAATACGCACGAATATGAATACTGAATACAATATTGGCAAATGAAAAAAAGTAAAACTCATCAAGATAAAAAAGTATATGATTTTTTTCTCGAAAAAAAAAACAAAAATCGCGTGTAGTAGAATGACTAAAAAATCATAAAAAAAATAAAGGCAGATATCGGTGTGATAAACAATCGACCTATTTTTCGACGATATTGTTCGAAATACGTACAAATAATATTTATGTAATTGTTTTTATACGACGACGTCGAATTTATAATATTAGATGATCAAAAATGTAGTTGTACATGGTTTTTGTATACGGTGTGTTTTAGACGACATATTTTATCCGACGACGGTTGTTGCTCGTAATTGTTTATGAACGTCGATGACGATGTTTCTCTAGCTAAACACCGATTTCAACAACAAACGAAACTAAACAACTAATTTCTATTGATATTTACTTTTGTTTATTGTTTGTACGTCGCACGACGACGACGTTCAAAAGTGAAAGTGATTTTCTCTAAACTCATCGAGACGTAAATATTACTAGTTTATTGTTATTTTCGTTAGTTTCCGTAATTTTTTTTCTATTAATAATATTAATAATCGTCACAATCACGTGTAATAGAAATATTTGGTGCGATACTATATTACGATCATAATATTTATTGAAGACGAAAAAATTAGAGAAAATCTCGACGACGACGAGAAGAAAAATCAACTTTCGTCACGAGTAAAAAAAAACACACACATACAGGCAGCAACAGTCGGTCGCGTCACAAAGAATAACACGTTCTCTTCGGCCATCGACGACCGCGACGAGAGGAAAAAAAATGCAAAAATTGATCGGGCTTGGCCGGGATTTGAACCCGGGACCTCTCGCACCCTAAGCGAGAATCATACCCCTAGACCACCAAGCCGGCTTGCTGGACAAAAGAAAATAATACGTTTTTCAAACTATCGCCCGACGTTCAGTTTTTTTTTTTAATAACGTCGCGACTGTTTGTATACGCCGAGAAAGTTTGAAATTGATTACGGTTTAATCGACGAGCAGTATTCAATATCACGCGGTGACTCGCCAAAAATGTATAGGCACGCCTACCTCTGTATTTGTCGAGTAAATATTTTTCAACAAAATAAAACAGGTCTCTGTTACCCAACTGAGTTAATTCCAAAATTCAACAGTATTTATGAATACCCAGATACTCGGTACAATACTCTAATGATTATGCAATAATATTATAATTATTATGTTACTCGGTAGATGTTTATACTATTACACTTACTAATTACTTTACCTAATTTAAAAAAAAAAAAATTGCACTCATTATAGTGCAATCGAATATTTAGAAAGTTAATCGTTTAGAGACATACATTATAACTACAGGTAGTGGATTCAAATGCGAATTGAAATTCTAATAATTGTAAGGGCTCACACTCCGACAAAATTCAAATAATCAGGTACCTGTTTTTCGTCATTTCGATAATATTAATTTGTTTCTTAATTGAATTACGAAAAAATGTATTATACTCATTTAAATTTTCATTCGGGCGAGGGAGGAGGGGGGGGACAGTCTCCTTAACATCTCGAACTGGTAATAATATTTTCAACGTACGATTTGCTTCAAAGACCGAAAAACTTCATTCCGCCACCGCTCGTAGTAGGTATACGTACGTACGTATACCTCCCCTACCCATTCTCGCGTACTCGGAAATCTTTGACATTTTTCAAAAACATTCGCGTAAAAGGTCAATCGTCAATGCACACAAAAAGGTTCAATGTAAAGCACTCTCGTTCTTATAACACAATTTATCAGTTTTAAGCTCGAGTTTTCAACACTCAACACGTGATTCATCATTTAGTTTTCAAAGTTTCGAAACGGTTTTTTTTCTCACGATATATACTCGTGTATATATATATATATATACGAGTATACGTATTTTAATGGAATTACTTTGATGCATACTTGATTATAATATAAAGTAGATGCCTTTCAAATTATCAAAACGACAAATGAAACGTTCAAATATTGAAAAAAAAAAAAAAAAGAGAGAAAAAAACGAATTGATTATATAAAACCGAGTACTTGTTTCGACCCTCCTTTTAAAGTGTACCACTCGACACGTGCGAATTACGTTTGATATATACCTCTAATGGCACATGCCCTCTTATTTTCGTTTGAGAACACATATTATTATGTAATATTGACGTATTTCGAAAACTAACCATACGTTATACTGTAGTTTGTATTATAACGTACAGGTAGGAAATGCTATATTAAAAAAAAATATTCCAACAAGGACGTCGAATACCTACTATCGTCTCATATCAGTCATATCCATTGCACGAGGGTGTGTTTTATTACCTGTCAAAATAGAGTAATATGAAAAAACAAATAAAGAAAGAGAAAAAAACACACATCCTCGTAAGCGCGAGGAATAGTTAATGTAGTATATTATATACATAAGAAAATATAATATATGAAATTATAAAATAAAGCTCACGACAATGACAGGTAGTTTATAACCTTATAATATAACGCCCCGTAATTATTACGTGTAATAATAATAATAATCGTTTTGGGTAATTAATTTAACGTTAGACGTTCGTTATTCCGTAAAATGTTTGACTATTTTAAAAATAGTATTTTTTTTATTCTTTTAGAAAAAAAATAAAACGGTTAATTTAGACCGACTTAATTCTTACGCGTACCTAGGCGACAATAGTAATTATTACTAATTTCTAATTTGCGTATTATATAATTGCATATTATTATACACGTTAGGTGTACACTGTCATGTTTATTATACTTACTGTTTGCTAAACAAAACGTTTATATGTTATACACACCTTAATAAACTTATGTACACAAAGGTTTGATTTTAATTGGAATCCTCCGTTTTCATGAATGAAAAATGATTGCAGTATTTATTTTTTTTTATTTATTTGTTTTAGCGCTCATAATTTTTTTTTATTTTTTTATTCCGATGATACATTTCGAAACAGAGCGGCTGGTTATAACTACTGACATCGCGTTTTGTAATTTGTCACATTTTCGTTGCTCTATAAACGCTAGTTTATAGACTTGTTTACTTTATACGGAGCAGTACTCCGAATCGTTTTGCGATAATCTTACTATTCGAACAATAATTAAAAAAACAACCGTAATTGTGTCCGTCGACGGTATTTAGGATAAGATATGTAAAGAATAACAGAGCTTATTACAAAACGGGTTTTGAGCATGCTTATATTTTTATATGATCGTAATTCGAACTGTTTTCGGGAAAAACTGTTTCACACGTATAATATGATTACTATCGACCTGCTTGATATAAAATCAAAGACAGTTTCGGAGAGCTGTGGTGCATCGTCTGATTTTTTTAGAGTTAAGAATAAACGTAGACAATGGACGAGATAAAAGCCAATCGGACGAGAACCGTTGGCCATTTCTTTCCAAATCTTTTGTTTCAGTTATCGTCGAAAATCGCCACGTGTTAGTTTGTTCGCCATACGGCGTGCATGTATATTTAGTTATTTATTTTTTTAATTTTAACCGAAAGATTTCGTTTGTTTTAAGAACGTCAAACGTCATCCGAATCGAATTGTCATTGTGATGGACGCCACGGTCGCAAACGACGTTTCAACGTCGGAAATCCAGTGATAGAAACAAATCACTTCTGAAAACGGGTAAACTTATTCCTATTTCGTCGTTTTATTATGTCGAAATTGCGCGATTACTCTAGCTTTGTGTCGCCGACAACAGACGTTATTCGCATCGACTATATAATATATATATATTTATTTTTAAACTCCATTATTTTTCTTTAAATTTTTTCTAAAATAAAATCCATTTCATCCGAAAAGTATATTACTGCCACCGAATATTATAAAATATGCTACCTATATACAGACTGATATGATTACAGTGCAGAATAAAATGTTCGATTTTCGTTTTATTTTTTTTTTTTGTTATTATAAAATATTATAAATGCAACGCGCACGAAAATCGTTTGACAACATACCTAGAATTTTAAAAATTAACATTTGTATTTACATTTTTTTTTTTTTTAATGTTTGTTTTGTTTTTATGGGAATCGCTTTTTAATTTTTACTAAATCATTTGATTCATTACAACCTACCATAATAATTTTCCGAATGAAATTTCTATCTACTCTATCAAAGTACAACTAATTATTGCCTTTTCGACGATATTAATTTTTTACTCGATTTACAAAATAATAATTAAGGAAGCATTTTTAAATTTTCCCCGAAAGGACGATCTCACTCTCTTTCAGCCCTTTAGTTTAGTAATTATAAAATGTGGTAAAGTCTTTGAAACAGATTTCTCTCATAAAAGTCGTAAATTTGAAATTATTAAAAAAAAAAAAAAAAAATGACCTAAATACAATTCCCTATACAAACGATGGATTTCTATTTGTGAATTTAACAATTGCCAATCGAAAATTAATGCCACGCAGTTGGCTGGTATCAGCTACGTCTTGTAATCACTTAAATCTTATAAAAAAACTTGGAAAATTGAATATTATTATTGTCATCGCCAGTGATAAACAGTGAAAGAGGACCCGCGATATTTTAATTTCACCGAGTATGAAATATTTTAACCGCACACCATGACGTTCAGCAGGTGTACGATTTATAGCAAAAGCTATGAGGAAAATATCGTTATGAATAAAATAAAACGTTCGGTGGGAAAAAAAAAATAAAATGTTTTCGTTCGTCCGCGAACTCACT
The DNA here is from genome assembly GCA_948098885.1 of Drepanosiphum platanoidis. Classification (NCBI taxonomy): domain Eukaryota; kingdom Metazoa; phylum Arthropoda; class Insecta; order Hemiptera; family Aphididae; genus Drepanosiphum; species Drepanosiphum platanoidis. The sequence continues at coordinate 29,162,012 of OX402528.1, read as the reverse complement.
TCCTAATTACAAAATGAATAATATATCATCGGGTAATGGGAGGTCAAGACCCGGCGGATCACCTCGGTCCACGAGACAACGACCGTCACTGGGGATAATACGTAATATCGATTTACGACGATCGGAAAATCGTTTCCGGTTTACATTCGCGGGACATCTCGCGATTATCTAATTTTATTGCGTGCGAGCGGGGACGACGAACGGGAATGAATAAAAGTAGGGGGTGTGGGAATAAATCACGCGGCGTGCCGATCTTTCGACCGAACAAAACGAATTAGATCTTCGCGCGAAACTGTCGTCGGGCGAGTTGAATCCGAGGTAAAGACTTTAAATTGTTAAACAATGGACTTTATTTATCTTTATTTGCCGCAACTACGAGCTACCACACTGTAGTGCTGCCGGAAAGTCAAATATCCGGCGAATTTAACAACATAATATAAACACCGCTTGGTCGTGTAATAATAATACAACACGACGACGACGACGACGTGTAGCGTGGAATAAATTTAACGTGTGACCTATTTGAACGGATATACTTAATTTTTGTTGATAAATTATCGTGCTCTCTGTTGTTCGCGTGTAAACATGTTATTTACGTGGCAGAATTTAAAAACGAAAAATAAAAAAAAAGGTCGAAAACGAAAAGGCCGACGATATCGACATTAATAATATAATTATTACGATTCGTATATCGAACGCAATTATTCAATTTGCAGTCTTGTGTATACCACTAATTGGAAAGAAACGAATATTATTAAACGTAAAAACGTACGATTTAATATGATTTTGAAGCTTTTTTTATTGGCCCGAGTGTATAGTGGTTGTTAACTCGATTCGGTCCAGCGCACTTTTATCGAGATCCGATAATAGTAATAAAGCAGAATGAATTTTCAAAATTTTGTAGAATTCCGTGTCTTTGCTTATATTATTATAATGTATGTTTGATGAAAATAAAATCGCGATTTAAGATAATATTTTCGATATTATGTTTTCACACGACGCGCGAGGAACTTTTTATTAAATTTTCAAGATTTTACGAAGAACAAACCGAAATTATTTATCGACATTTACCAACGAAAACGAACAGAAAAAACCTCTAGAAATTCAAATACCTACAGACAGCACGGCAAAAGTGGAGATATTTTGAAAAGCATACCGGAGAATGTATGACGGCGATATTATAGTTAATAAATCCTTTCGCGGAATTCGAAAACCGTCGCGCGCGCGCGCGTCAAAAATAAACGAAACAACGCGGGTTTTCGACGACCGCAGCCATCGTCCGTTCGCGTCATCGTGTGCGCGTGTTCGCCGATAAAGCGTAATATACCGCAGCAATAATGTTATTATATAATATGACGCGGAATATAAGGGACCTCGAGACCGGGTTTTGCATCACAGACGAAACACTCTTTGAGCGTAAAATTATAATATTTCGGCGCATTTTTTTTATACGATTTGACGCCCCGAGACACCGCCGCCGTCGCGGCCCGGGTCAAAGGACCGAACGTACGCGCCCGTGACGTTGACGGGCCGCGGAGGACGAGACGTGCGTCTTTTTATGATTTTTCTACATCATGAATAATATCGTATGCCCACACGCGCGCGTTCTCTCTCCGGCGGCGACGCTCTCTAGTCCTCGCACGCATGCCCGCGCAAAGGTCAGAGAAGAATCTCTTTGATGTCGAAATATTACACGATGTCTGCGCGCGTCTAACCCACGCGAGAGGGCAAAACTCTATTTCTCGGTTTTGTTTGTTTGTATTTTTTTTTTTTCGCTTCGAGTTAAGGGATTATCCGGTGGCCCCCGTAGACTTAATCGAATACGGGATTTGGAAACAGTCGAAATTCAATTTCCAATATTCCCACCACGAAATAGAAACGGCGGCGGCGGCGGCGGCGTTCGAGCCGAATAATTTCGGTTTCAGACGACGACGCGAGTTTCTTCCGACGAACGTGTTATACTTTTTTCCCCTTTCCGCTGCACAATTCGGTCGTTTCGCTCGGCCGACACGACGCGTCGATTTCAACGCGAAAACTCGACGCGCGCAATAAACACTGGCCGGAGAGCCCTGGTTTTTTAATACTCTTCAGTTAGACGAAGCAGACGATTACTTATCACTAGGGAACGGATTCGAATGCAAATTGCATTTTTTTCTGAATGTCCGAAAACATTGGTTTCCAAGCAACAAGTTCATTTCATACATCAAAGAATTAAAAAATGTAACTTTTATTTTGCATTTCTTTGCATTTTTAAGACTTTAATGCATTTTTAGAGCCTTTTTTTGAAATTTTTAGTGCGTTTTGTGGTTTTTAAGTCATTTTTTCAACATTTTTTCCACGTTCATTCTAAAAAAAATTAAAACACCTAAATATGTATTATGTTACGAAATTACGAAATTATTGTTGACACGTGTAGACATAAAATATATACATACAAGTTACAACAGATTATTACCCACATTAAGGTAAAGATAAGATACGATAAACTATTTATCTAAATTGTAATTTTGTATTGCACTGTTGAATTGAGTCATTACTTCATCGTTTAGTATCGCGTATAGCCTCGTCGTTAACGAATTCGAGTGATTTTCGTAGATGTATTTAGTTTAGTTTTGTTTATTCCACGAAGTTTTTGAAAATGCCTAAGGCCAAATCTTCAGACGTTTGTCGTTTGCGGTCATACGTTCAAAAATATGGGGAATCAATTTTTATTTTTAAAGGAATTAATTTTTTATTGAATATAAACCCATTTTTAAAGTTTTTAAGGGCATTTTTTTAGTGCATTTTTTGATGTTAAAGCATTTTTTTAAGGCATTTTTCTTGTTTTTTAGAGCATTTAAATCCGTTCCCTACTTGTCACCGTAATATTATATTATAATAATATACGTTTTATTTGGAATTTCCAATATCACGCGAGCTCGTGGCGAACAAAACACGACAATTACAATTTACCCACCGACCAATATGTTTATACCGTTTGGATTCATCATCATATCGTACGGTCTTCACCGGCGGTCTCTCGCGTTCGCAATAATCGCCGAATCGCATTTAAACGCCTAATCGATCATTGTACGTTAAACTAACTATCCGAGACAATCGCACGAAACAAACGCGCAACAAATAGAATATAAACATTTTATTCACTCACACTCGATTTAATCGAGTGGATAAATCGTTATTCATAATCATAACTTTAAACGTCACGATGAAGAGCGAATGTTCCGTCGTGTTGTCAATTAAAACAAACTCAATTTAACTGGGCACTCATAAACTCGTCCAACTCTGCGCATATTACGTCGTAATAACGTTAATACTCTATAATGGACGTCAACATTCAACGTTTGGAGTTTATAGCTGGCACACTTGACTGTTCCATTAAGGATAACAGCGCTGCACTACTACTATACGTCCACTCAAGTCGGCTACAAGGACGATGGCGCTGTTTCAATCGATGCCGTATGTGATGTCAACTCCTCGGCGGCGGCGGCGGCGGCGTTGAGAAAACTATATTCAACGAGAAATTGAAGGGCTCCGTGCAACAACCGGACAAGTCCACTTTTTGAAATTGTTCAGGAGACATGTTTTATTTCACCAAAACTTTAAAAATTTATATTTTTATTTGTAACTATGACATAAGTATCTTGAATTACTTGTAAATGGTTGAGTAAAGTGAATTTGCATTTTAAATAAATTTTTGATCTTTTAAAATATCTTGGAAGTATGAAACATATGGACTTACCCAGTTTTTTGCTCGTTAATTTTAAAAAAGTTTTCGAAAATTTCTTTTGTTTTTTGTTTTACCATAAACTAATTTACTTATTTCTTTAAAACTAAAGTAAAATCCTTTAATGACAGTTTTATAAATAGTTATAATACTAATCAATAAAATAAATGAATGCGATTTGATAAAATTTGTATTGAAATATTAAACATATGGACTTGCCTGGTTTTTGCTCGTAAGTATGTTATGTAATAAGGTATGCTATTAGGTTTTTTAAAAACTAAATAATAATTATTTATTGTTTTCCAATTTTAACCATCAACAAGAGTACCTATAATCTATATATTTATCAAGTATTATGTGAAATATTATATTACATAATATTATATTTTATTAAATACCTATAATTTGTTGTAGCCAACATTTCTGTGCAAAAACCAGACAAGCCCGGACTTATCTGGTTCTTGCCCATAATATCTAAAACCAGACAAGTCCATTTACTCAATAACTACGTAAATAATCACCGGACATGTCTCGTTGTTGCACACAATTGTAAAGAAAAAAAATCTGTATATGATAACATCAAAAAGTAACTTTTGAAAAAAAGTGGACTTGTCTGGTTGTTGCACGGAGCCCTTCAATTCCAAAGTTAAAAAAGCCGCGGGTTTTCACATTCGTCAACACGATTTTTTTTCGACAAAATACTGTATTTTACTTCGTAACATTATGTTGACATGGAAAATTATCAATAACTTTATTATTTATGAGATGAAAATGTTTTTCGACAATCGATATTTGTCAACGAAATTCAACGCGACGGTGATAATTTCATAAATAGGTATTTAACAGTATTTTATACGTTTATTTCGACTTATTTCCCAGAATATTGTCTGGAACGCAATTTTACTTAATTTACAGGTTTTTCGTTGTTTTTTTTTAACTCGTAGAAAACTCGAAAAAATATAATATATAATTAATCGATAAATGATCAGGATTCGGGATATATAATCAATGATTATAATATTATTATTGTTTCGTGTAAGTACCATTTGCGATCCATTTCTGGTTTACAGAGTTTCTTTATGCAATTTATTCAGTAGATTCTTTATTCGAAAGAATGTAAAAAAAAAAAAATTACACGATTATAAAACCGACGCGTTCTTCGCATTTCACTCGGAATATAAAATAAATCCATCTAGTTTGGGTTCGAGGGTTTGAGTGAATCACTGAAATAAAGTGTTTGTGTTCGCTTCGATTCTCACTGACGGCGAACGTATAGGGAGTACATTATACAATTACGGTGGAACACAGAGTTTTGTACGAGTCGCTGGAAGACGAATTCGATTGGTATCGAATCAATCCAACAACTCTGATTCGACGATAAACCGTACGGTCAAAGAAAAATGATTTTGAATAGAATTCGCGGTGTTGTGCATTTAAAATGTCGTGCATCGTGTGCACTATACCGACTAGAAATAATCACCTAAAAACGTTATTTTAAATAAAACAACTGATCGATTCGATATTAGATAATAATTTGTTTTTATCAAATTCGCAAGTCTTCAAATGGAAAAACGTAAACAATTCACTGCAATAATGAAAAATTCTAAAATTCTCAAATTGTAAACATTCTTCGACCATATCCAGTATATTATAGTATTGAACGTGGATTTTAAATGTTGACAACAATATGAGAATAGAATCGCATGAAGTCTTCGTCTTCGATTGACGTCATAATAAGGTAGATATTATTATGAGGTTTACGAAATTTGGCCAATGTTGGTGAAAACGATATTATTATAATGCGTTTCGAAAATAAAAATTGTTTCCAATCGTTCGTTTACGTTAAAAAATATTTTAAGCGACGTTTAATATTATTATACCTGTAGGTATTATATTCGCGTAATAAATCGCACGAATTTCTTTCTTTTTTTTTTGTAAAGATTTATTTAATAATGTGCCCGAATGTACCAAAAATATATCAGCGTACCTCGTTCGGGAACTATATTAAAAATGGTCGATGGTTCTGTTTTCACGATATTAAGAAAATACTTAGTGAGCGCGCAGATCGGTTTTATTTTATTTTCAAAAGATCAAATGCGTAACCTTCGGCGCCAACTTATTCGGTAACCGAGTTAAGTCGATAAATTCGATATAAACTTTCAACACTAACGAGTTTATTGGTTTTAAATTAACCTTTTACTTTAATTCGATTTGAAAAAAAAAAAAAAAAATGTTCAGTTAATCGAATAAAGTGTTTTTTCGTGTACAATTTAACCGTATGTTTTCCCAATTGTCGGTAGAATTTAATTTATAACATATACATACATCTAATTTTCTTTTTAACCGAGTAATACGTTTTATTTTATTTTTTTTTTTCAATATTATTGTAAATTTATTATTTTCGCCTACGGTTTGTTCGAGGTTCTTATTAAAATATTAACTCGGCAAGTCGGAATTAAAATGTTATTATGACGTCAAGTGATTATTATAATATACTCGTGTGTATTATTATAATATGATGAAAATCAAACGAAAAAGAAGCACGTCGATCGAGAAAAAGGAAGCGGCCACTGAAATCGATTGAACGTTACTCGGTTAGGTTAGGTATACGTAGTGCGTACGTAAAAGTGTTGTAAACTTTTCGCAAAATCAAACCGCGAGACAGAGTGATTTTTATTTGATATTTTCTCAACACGCCCGAGTGTGACAGATTTCCAATTTCGATTTTAAAACTACGATTCTGTTTTGTTTTTCCACCGTGAACAACACTATTCACGACACTGATTTGTCGGCTATTATTTATTTTTTTATCGCAAAACACGGCCATTGCGACATCGGCACACGGCAACGGCGCGTCCGCGTTGCGTCTACGTCAAAGATATCAAACCTATAAACCATAAAACATGTATTCGTAGGAATCGAACGTATTGTTATGTTTGGCGCGCGACATTCTCCGGAGCGAACAATTCGAACGATATTATTATTACGGCGCGCCGCGATATCCAAATAATCGAAAAAATAGAAAAATATAAGCACGACATATTTTTACACGCTTTGGGTAAGTAAACACACGCGCGACGTTGTATATTTTTTCTCAATAGACTTATATATTTTAGTTCGGTACACATGTTTCGAGTTTCATCCGAACGTCGTTCTCTCCCGTTGACATATTTTTTCAGCGGGTCGTATTTTTATCTCTCTCTCTCTTTGTATTGTCGAACAGACGACGAAAATCTTTCGCGCGCGCGCGCGCGCACTATATAATAATACGACATTGCCATTTTATACACGATTGTGTCGACGAGTTCGGAAATAAATTGAATGCGATATATTGTTGCTGTGCGTATCAACAATCCGTACCGACTCGGTACGCGGCAGACGCGTGGCCGACGACGTATTAAAATCTATAAATATATAAAAAGCATCTCCGCCTCGGAGATCGCGTAATTCGTCGCGCAGTGAGCTCTTACGTTGTGCGCGCGGTGCGGATTATGACATTTCATTACTTTGAATTCGACTTTCGAGACGCGCGTTGGCCCGCTAGGACGGCGAGTTACATACCTACGTATGTTTTATTATTTTTTTTTTTACCTTTAAAACAGAAAAAAGCGATTTCAGTCGAAATCACATACTCTATGTAGTTGGCTATTTTAAAAATATAAGGCCCGGAAGCTCATGGATTTGCGTGTTTTTACCGAGTAGTAAAGTTGCTAGAGTAAGCTACAAATTCGAATCACGACCCAACGAGTTCAAAAATCGAATTTTATTTTGCATTTATTTTGAGGTTTTTTTTTCCCCCTAACGGTCCAGTAATAAATAACACTCAAAAAACGTACTTTGAATAGGCCGCCTATCTCAATTATTGTGATTTGTTGAAAAATATGTTTGCGTGAAAATAAATATATGTAGTAACAATTTTATACGTTTGAAGTACGCGCCGATTTCATACGCCAATGTTGAACGGGACAACATTTTTATTTGAAAATATATTATGTCACCTGGAAATTGTTTTTATTTGAAAACTCATCCAAATCGGTAATTGAAAACCGCAATAATTCTCGAGACTAAATACGACGCAATTAATGTATTTTATAGTAGTTAAATGTTGTGTCATCAGCAATATTATTGAGTCGCAGTTGCCGGAAAATCACCGATTAGATTAGAAACAAGCGCGGCGGTATCACGATTTACTTTTCCGCTATCCTAAATTCGACGACGACAATATTTACAAAACGACGACGACTGCCACTCGTTTCGCAATTGGCCGAACATAAATTGGCACGAAAACGATAAAGAACGAGAATTTCACCCGATACGAGTAAGAACAAATAACAATAAAAGTCACGACGACGTGATATTCTGCACGTGCAGCGGAGAGAAGAAAATAATTTTTCATTTTGTTTTTCCGCTCGCCGGGGGTGGCGCTAACGGTCTTGCTGCACCACGACCCCGAGTGCAGCCCGTCGCTGAATTCGGTGCCGTTTTCGTCATGATACGAACGCCGTGTCCCTCGTAAACACGACGACGACGTTGCGACCGACGCGTACGATCGCGCACTCAGATTTCGTTATAACCATCGATATCGCGTACGTGGCGTTTTGTTGGAAAGCGATTTCGTATTAATTTTTAATTTAACGCGTGTTCTATTGTTTTAACGTTATGAGTTTTCCCACTTTTATCCCGTTGGTCCCACAAAACCTCCCTTTTTTATTTTTTCGGATTTCCGAATTCAATAATTCCATCCTGACAATGCGGTAATATCGATTAAAACGTTTAATCGTTATCGTATAAACGAATAGTAATAAAGACGAGGGCGACAATAATCGACCGAAATCACACGACTATCGCTGTAAGCGAACGGATGCGATTTCAATGGTTTCTATAATAATTTGGTTGTGTTTTTAATATCATTTCGTAAAAAAACACCTCCTAAAACTATGATATACTACGGAAAACTAACCTGTTTGCCGTCTCTGCCTTTCCACCGCAGCCACTTGTTGGAACCGGGTCTCTTGTATTCGATCATTATCTCCTCGACGAACTCTTTGCCGGACCCGTTGCCGTACCGGCCTTGAGTCTTGATGGCCGTCACCGCGTGCAGCCCCTGCAAGTTCACCTCCAAATACTGCTGGCCGTCGTTGGATATCGAGCCCTTCGGGCACCACGCGCCGCCGCCGTTGCCTTCCCATTTCAGCCTGAAAACCGATAAAACGATGTAATTACAATCGATGAACAATCCGAAAAGGCCCCGGTGCGAGGGGAGTGTGACCATTTTCTAGAAACAAGTAGATAAAGTAGATCGCAAAGTATAATCACAGATCGGTGATAGTGCGACGTCATGTCAACGAAATTCTACTGGGGCGGATTTCATTCAGCCCGTCGCATTACCTGGTTTTATATTAATCTGTGTTATCATTATTACTATCAGTACTATCAGACTCGTCGGACGATTTTCAAATTGTTTTTCTATGGAAAAATCTTTTTCACGCGATACCGGAATGTCGTGGCGGCCACTACTGTGCAGCAGGACGAGCTGGTGCACGCGACAAGCCGCCGTAAAACCTTTATATTATATATATATATTATGCGGTGCGATTCGTCAACGTCATCGACCGACCCTGCGCCATCCTGTAGCAGGAAAGATACGGCCGCCCGCCGCCGGCGACGGCGTCGAGACGGGTCGAAAAATGAGAAACCGTGTTTCCGAGAGTGCTCGCGCGGAGGGGAAGGACGTCGGACGGCCGGCGAGCCGACGAAGGTCGCGTCGCGTCGCGCCGTTTGACAGATTGAGACGGAGAGATTGAATTGAAATAATAATAACTTTCCGCGGTCTCGAAATCGCGTTCGGGCGATGATTATTTTACGAGGGAAATAATATCGCTCGTTGCCAAGGGTTTCCGATCTCTTTTGTGAGACCCGGGGTCACGTCGAGCGGCGAGCAGAAGTCGCGGTGGGGAACGCGTTTTCCAGCGAAAAAACACCACCGCCGCCGCGGTAGCGTTTAGGCGGGATCGCGGGGTTGTTTTTTTTTCTCGAAAATAGCAATTACGAAGGGATAAAATTACGCTAAATCGTTTCGCCTCGGTGTGACTGTTTATGGATCGATGTCGGGATGTCGCGGCGATAACAACATTATCGTTGACGTCGAGGCGGCGCGGCGGGCCCACCTCGAAATCGATTGGTTTTGCGACGAGATCGTTTCGAGAGTGTTTTCGAGAGACTCGTCCGCGAGGAGACGGCCACCACCACGCCGTTTGAAACCGCGTTCGCCCGAAATGAAAAATCGTAATAATTCATCATCTCGTACTACAATAATGCACTCGTCATTGTTGTTCGCTCAGGTACGCGGTGCCGGCGCGCTTTTAACGATTTCTTTTGTTTTTCCGGAACAGCCGTTTGGCATTGTGACGCGGGTAGGCGTGTATTCTAATGCGTGTTTGTTACTCTCAAAGGGAAATTATTTTCACTGCTACATAACGTGTTTTCTACGCCCGTTGCCGGCCCCCGCTACCGCGCCGCACAGGCTCCGTGTACTCGTATTTCGAGCGACTCTGCGGCGACGACGCAACCCTACTGTACAATATTGGCTATTTAATTTCATTTCCGACGACGACGTGTGCTCGCAACAGTATATCGTTGCACTTTTAACGAACGGACTAAAAAGTAACTCACCAAATGTGGCGGGACGGCCAGGTTCGTTATTGTAATCGGAGGACATTTCGAATTTCCAGTGTATTATTAAAGATTGAATAATCGTATTTTTTGTTTTTTCTGAATCAACAACAACAAAACTTTTTTTGATTTGAGTAAAGGAATAAACAGTGAAAACAAGAGACAATACTTTACATTATAAATGGCACAATAATGATTATTTACGTTTTTTAGGTGAAAAACTTTTCGTTTTACTAACGGTTTCGCAGTTTTTTTTTTTTTTTGTTTTATTGTGATGTGTTTATGATACATTCCGAGTAAGTAAAACGAAAATAGTTGTTGTTTTCTTTTTCACGTTTTTTGTTGTGGTTTTGAATTAGACCAAACATTAACTTCACAATTGGTTGAAAACGTTGTTTAGTTACATTCAAGAGTTCCCTTTTTCAATTTCCAAATTATTCGGAAAAACTGACGAAAATACTAACATTACATTGAATATTAATTATTAATAAAATCGACTTGTTTTTTCATTTTTCATCTACATTAAAAAGAAAAAAAAATAAACTTATAATAATATTGAATATCGAGATTATCATTGAATTGTTCACGTTCACGGCCACGTGTCAACTGACACGGGGTTCTCTTAATATAGCCCCATGTCAAGTATAGTTGACATGAGGTCCATTGATTTGTGTACGGATTTATTTGACCCGGGTATTTTTAACAGACTTTCCAAATTATGCCGTGGCCGTGAACGTGTTAACGAAAAAAATCTCTCTCTTTGTGGTGTAATTTTCAAAATATTTTGACATTTTTTTGTCACGTTTATATATGACATTTTTTAGTTATTTCGTAAAATGTCGATAAGATATATTATTATGTATTATCAACAGAGCTAAATATAGCTCGAAAATATAATACGAGTTGCTTATAAATTTGTTTGTTTTTACTGATGAAAAAAAAAAAAGGAAACGTCGTGTGTAATTTCATATACAATTTTCATAAGCGTTTGAAGTTTAAACGTTGACAAAACACGAGAAAATCACGAAAATCTGCAAACTTTCCGTAGTTTGAAATTCATAAAACTTTCAATTATTTCAATGCTTATTGCATGAAAATGTAATATGAGATTCGACCTGAGTGGCTTTTTTTTTTTAGTCGAAAAAAAAATTACCCGTCGTAATGTTGATAGAAAATTAGGTATATTTGTGCGAATTTCCACTGCAAAATACGCGTTCTTTTGTGTTGTAACTAGTTGACCCGGCAAACGTTGTTTTGCCATATATTTCTAGTTTTGATTGAAAGAGGAATGGAGCGCGCACTCACGCAATTTCGGTAAAAATCATGTAATAATATATGTCGTTGCGAAAGCCATACCATTTGGTAAACATCGTCGGGTTTTCGCTTTAATTGTATGCGTCACGGCCAATCGATCGACCAATGACAATAGATTTGCCTGCGATCGTATGCGACCGTCAAATGAAAAAAGTTCTATTGTATTCGTTCTATTGTTCATCGCACGCACGCGATTTCGATAAAAGTTGTGTAATAATATGATATTGCAAAATCAATACCTTTTGGTAAAGATCGTCGGGTTTTCGCTTTAATTGTATGCGTCACGGCCAATCGATCGACCAATGACAATAGATTTGCCTGCGATCGTATGCGACCGTCCAATGAAAAAAGTTCTATTGTATTCGTTCTATTGTTCATCGCACGCACGCGATTTCGATAAAAGTTGTGTAATAATATGATATTGCAAAATCAATACCTCTTGGTAAAGATCGTCGGGATTTTCGATGACATAACACTATTTATTATAAAATGCAAATTACCACGCACTCGCCGATCGTTGCATCTCGTGCAATCTAGCCCGTGACAAGTTTTTCCCGGTATGAGGGAGACACAACGTTCCTAATTTTCAACACCTTTTACCCCTTTTGAGGGTTGAATTTTGAAAAATAAGTTGGTAGATTTTTCATTACTATGTATGCTAAGTTTCAAAAAAATCCGATCGAGAAATAACGTTTTCCATATTGAACACATTTTACCCCTTCTAACCCCCTTAGGGGTTGAATTATGGAAAATCCTTTCTTAAGGGGCCTCTGCTATAAAAAAAAACGCGTGATGAGGATACCTGGTAAATAGGGATTCATTTTCATATAGGTAATATTATTTTCACCGACTTCAACCCTTCAAAAGCAAAATTTTGAAAATCGGGCGACGTGGTGACACCCGGGAAGGTATTTGGAACAACTCTGTGAAAAAAAATTGGAAAAAAGTCAAATAGCGTCGACACAAAATGGGAACATAAAAAATGCCTGTTCTTTTACATAAAGGATTCTACGCAACTATATGTACCGGGTAGTCTCAGTATACTTCGTTCAAGAACAATTACTACGGTACGATCAGTCGGCGAAATTCGGCGTGTACAAAACGTAAAAGCTCGTCTCTCAGAGCTCTTTCCAAAGTTTGCGTTGTAATCCGAAATCGTCGAAAATTCGTACTCGCGCGTTATCGTAATCTGACGGTTCGATTTAAAAAAAAAGAAGCGTACATACATATTATGTATATTGCGTTCGGGTTTTTTATTATTGTTATTTGTTCCGTTCATTTTTTTTTATCGACGACTATTCGACGGGGCTCGAGTGCGCGTTACTGACGCTATACTTTCTCTCGGAATATAATATTATTATGTAGAAATTAATAATTTCACTCTCGGAAAACAATTTGTTGCGTTCCGATTCCGATACAATATGAAGAGAGAGAAAAAAAAAGAGAAAAATCGTCGGTAATATTATAATATACGGACTAAAATATCGAAACGTTTGATTCTTGTGCTGTACAAACAGCACGCGACGGTTTTACCGACCCGATTACACTACTGCTACCGTGGTACCTATCTATAACGGGGTTCCCGGTAATGCTGTCGTCGGAAAGAGTTTCTACAAACTTACCGTTTGTTTGCGCATTAATTGAATTCACCGAAGTTTTATCTTTTTGCACAAACTCCGAACCCAAGGCCGGACGGCGGCGTAATTTATTCATATCCGAAACTCACCTTCGTATGAAACTCGATGGTCCTAAAAACGTTATTCGCCATCGGTCTACGGGGTGTTTTTTTTTTTATATATATAATTTAATTAACGTCAAATCTGTCGCATGAATAATAATAACGTTTCTATTCCTGCCCCCCCCCAGGTAGCCGCACGCTAATGGCTAACGCTACTTTTAGCCGATTGCATTGTAATGGATTTTCGATGTATTGCCTATACGTCGTCGTATGTTTCGTTTCAAATTCTATTTCCACGAAAACAATTTCTTCTCTCTGTACAAGTGACTTTACGTACGTTTTTTCTCTCTTTATAAGTTGTTTACGTTTCTCGTTTTTTTTTTTTTAATATTATATCCCCAATTTTTAGTTTTAACACGTTATATTTATTCATAATAAAACTCGTCCAATAAAACTACGCCCGTGGTTTGAACTGTGAAGGTATGTGGCTAAACAAAAGTCTTCGAGAGAGAGAGAGAGAGATAATTCGATTTAATATTTCTCTCAGACTTTATTACACAAGGATGTCACATTCTTCGTACCTATATTCAATATTTCTATCGCAGGTATTCGATTTTTATCTCGCCGGAGGGTATTTTCCCGACGGTCTGGACCGTTTTTTAAGCGATTTATGATTCGTCATATTCTAGCTGCACGGCGGCGGCGGCGGCGGCGGCGTTCTTATTACTCACAACGCGATAATATACCGCCTACTATATCGTATAGTTTCGCAGCGCACAAACAAAGTGTGTAACGCGGTTTCCGCCGTTGTAACGTTTCCCGTTAAAATTCGAAAACTTTAAAACAACCGCGTCATTAAGAAAACAATATACATAATATTAATTCGACGTAACTGCTGCAGACGTCGTCGTATTATAAAATAGGTAATTCGAAACGCATCGCTCGCGCGGTACAGGGAACCGTGCTCGCGTCTTTTAACCTACCTACCTATACTTGTGTTTTGTTTAATATTTAGAGGATACTCGAGATGATACACGACTGCGCGTACTGTTTGAAGTACGCGTAAATTGAACTCATTTGATGTGTTGACTCGCGCGTAATAATAACTGTGCGAAATGTGTACGGAAAATAAACTAAATCGAAGGAGCGTACCGAAACATACTCGATTTTAATATACACGTTTATCACGTCATACGGGTTTAATTATTCAAACAAATGGCTATGATTATATAACGTCGTCGATTAAATATCTGAAAGTCAAACGGTTCAAACGAAAGTCGAGAACAAATTGTGAAACTAAAAAGTTCATAAGGGTATACAATCTAATAAGGTCGAATAATAATAATAAAAAACACCGTAAGAAAGACTTTCGAGCCAACATGTCAATAATCTTTTTCCGCGTATTTTCGCCGCGGTTATCCGTCGTCGCGGGTTGTGTAGTACACAATGTGTACTCTTTGCCGCCGGGTTTGTTGCGCTATTAGCGCACGATAATAATACTATAAAATCGAAAATCGTAAGATACGATATTACAACAAAGTCAGAGTTCGGTCACGTTCATATCGTGCGTTTCTCATGCCCGAGAAACACATGTGACAATAGTGTCACATAATACGAACAAAATATTTTTAATTAGTCAATATAAAATATAAATTCGAAGGGAGGTTTTTATTTTTCAATAATTTCACGTACCGCTTAGCTAATCTTTCTAAATGATGAGACGATAAGGACGGTAAGATCGGTTCACGTTTTTTTTTTTTTTAAAATAATCGCTCACGATACGTTTATAATATTATTATATTGCTTTAAATAATTTTTAATCAAAAAAAAAAAAAAAATGTATGAAACCGTTTTAAAAAATTAAAACAGTATACCTGTTATAGTTATGATAGAAAGGTTAGGTTAGTATGGGTTTGAGGTCGTATCGGAAATACTGTCGAGCGAATCGAATTCGGGGCGAGCTCGGTGAAAAAACACGAGCTCGGTGCGCCGTGGCGTCCGCGCAACGTCCTCGGTCGTAAATAATTATTAGGTATATGAGTGATCGATCAACAAGTGAAGCGCGCGACTCCGTTCGTCCGGGTCCTCGCTCCGCTAACCTCCGGACGAAAGTTTAACGATGCCGGCTTTTGTGTCTGTAAATTAATAAACGGCCAAGCCGATATTGCCTCGGGCCACCTACTTATCGAAATTGGTTTTGGAATCTCTACGTTCGACTCGTTCGGCTGGCTTAATCCTCGAAAGTCGCGCGCAAATACATAATTTATACGAATAATCCGACAGCGCGTACACACGTACCTAATAAACAATAATATAATAAACAACAGTCGGACGCGAGTTCGTTTCGTGATCGATTGTTGAACGCAAACCCGGATCCGGGGGGGGGGGGGAAGGAAGGCACGAGACTTTAGACTTTTTTCGATTTCTCGACGTTTTGGATTTCCGATTTTACACCGTAAGCTTATAATACTGCGCGATTATTACTTATTGAATAAATATTCAATAATACGTATATTTGCTGCACTAATAATCGATTCGACCAATAATAGTACCTATTTGTTCACGACAAGTATAATATTAGGACAACATTCCATATCAAAACACACCGCACTAACTATGGACAAAATAATCCACTTAATAGACTCCTAACATTAGGAAATACATCAAATTTCGATTTCTTTTTTAATAATCTGTCAAATCTAAAACGTCATTATTTAAATCATTAATTCAGTCCAAAATGTTAATAATTATATTCACTTATTTATGTTTTTCTTTTTCTTTTTGATCCTATATACCACATTATATGTTCTTATAACACAAATCATTTTTGTAATTCAAAATTCTGTAAACTTTATTATTAATCTGTACTTGAGCCTACAAGGCGTTTATTCAAACAAATAAATAAATAAATAAATAAATAAAAATACGAGCTGTTGGAGCGTAATTTCAAAACTCGGAAGAATTGAAAACGAATTCGGAACGAGCAGCACACGAGAAAACTCGACTGCGGGACTAGCGAGTTGTTCGCGCCGGAAAATTATAACGTACCGGTGCGCGATGATAATAAAATACGACGATGATAATTCGCAGAGTCGAGGCAAAAATCGACCGAGATATTTGAACGTCTCTCGCGATGAAAACCAGAGTACAGTTTCGGGCGTTTTATTTCGTTTCGAATCGGAGGCGCTAGAAGTCGGATCCCGAGATCTCGAACATCTCAACCCGAGATCGCGGGTAAAACGTAAATTCCGCGTATAATGAAATATCACGCCATTTCAACTCGGCGTTGGCTCGTTTCAAAAACGTTTTGCGAACGAGCCCTGTACTTAAACAGGTGCTTCAATACTTGCAGTATGCGTATTTATAGTTTATACAAAGCGCATAATATCACATTTTCCCGCGGTGACGTGAAGTTTCCTCCCCCCCCCCCCCCGAACCGCTCCGTTTTATATTCCGCCCACCATCTACACCCTCTGCAGAAATGTAAAACCCCGATAAGTCATCTGGACACTCGAAAATCGTGCGAAATCGCGTTACCATCGACTATATAATTATATAATATAGTATTATAAATATAATAGAATATAATATATCATAACAGTTATGAACGAATGTAAAATAATAAAATACTGTAATAATTATTAACATTATAAATGATATTAATTCGTTTAACGTTTGAAATGAAAAACAAAAAAAATAAATATATTAAATGATAATACAATGAGATCGTGAAAAAATCCCTCGACGAGTGGAAAATCGTTAAAAATGACTTTGAAATGTCAAAGTATGGTCTAAAAAAAAGAAACAAAACGCAAAAGTCGCGGAATTCAAGGCCTTACTATAATAATAATAATATTGAAAATCCACGCGTTTTCGTTTGTCAGCTAAACAGCGGCGATTCGTTTCTTTAAACAGCGACGCACAAACGATTACGCGAATCGTGCCCGTCTACTCGTTTTACCACGTTATTCGGTTGCCATCACAATAACAGCGCGATCGCTCTCCGCGCGGTTATTATAATTTCCCAGTGAGAATCGGCGGTATACAGCGCCAAATGCTTATTTAACATTATGTATACCTTTTGTTATGACAACAAAGCACATCACGCGCGCGTATTAATAATAATTAGTCATAACTGCACACGTCGAGGCTAATAAACGCGGGGCGTCGTATGCGAAAACTGGCGTTCGGAAAACGGCGTATTGTTTTAAAAAATAAATCAAAAACGAATAAAAAACAAAACGGTGTCGATCCCCCCGGCGCGGCGCGCGGCGGCGGCGTCGTCGGACCGTGTGATGAACGCGATGTATAACATTATAGCCGTATGATGCATGTCGGCGGCGCGCCGAGCTTAAATTATTCCGCGAATATTATTACTATATAGATTATCCGAAGTACCTACCCTTTTCAATTGTAGAGAACGGAATTTAAAAATATTCACTCGAACCCGAAACGCATTAGAATTAATAATAATTCCTATATACGTATATACCGACGGCGGCGGCGGGTTAACCTGAATACATATTTTCGGCCGACCCTTTGAAATTTCAGGGTCCGACGGGGGTTCCGGATATTTCTAATGATTTGCATTCAACGCAAACGTCGAGACGTTGATTTCAAAAAAAAAAAAATTGCATAATATATTATTATTATTATTATTCAGGTGGGTACCCATTTCATCGATTCGTTCGGATTAAAAGAAGAGGAAAAACGAATGAAAAAAAAAAAAAACGTTATATTATTATATTATGACGGACGTCTACCCGCGCCCGACGCGGTTTCGTGACGTACGTCTGTATTATTATTATCGTGTGGGACGTGAGTAATATCATTCGGCGTACGCGCGGCGCGATGGGGCGGGGCGTAAAACAAATTATACGATGTGTACCGTGTGTGTTTTTCGATTAAAAAAAACGCACGAATAAATACGTACCTTGGCGGAGGTGTGCCGCGTAGTATCACGTACAAATTATATATTATAATATGTGTATATACACGAAGATATCATATCCGTCACGGCGCGTATTACCATTTTCGCGTTTTTAAGAGTCGCATTAGCAATTTACATGGTATAATGTGTGTGTGTGTGTGTGTGTGACATATACGGCGTACACGATGTATAATAATTATATAATATACTTTTGAATTTTTTTTTTCGGTCCGTTGATCGAATTTAATTTAAAACCCGTCGAGGGTAATATTATAATACGACGGAATTCAAGGCTATTTCCACAGGTCAACAATTAGCGCCGGAGAAATAATCCTACTACTACGGGTTTTCGCTGAAGTGTCGACCCGCGTTAATGAGAAACCAACCAACTAACGTCGCGCTCGACCGCAGTTTTGTGACCCGGTAAAAGTCGAAAGAATAACGAGCCTTTTTTTTTTTCTACGCCTTTTTTTCTTTCGGTTTTTTTTTTTTTTTAGTTGTTTCGTTTTACACTGCCCCCCACTACTACACGGGTATTGACAATTTTCATACACCGGCATTAAACCCTTTCAGCTAAAAAAAAAACGTGTCATAAAAGCGAGAAGAAAAATACAAACATAAAACGCCGAGGTGATTCACGAGTGTACTTAAAAAAAAAGCCGAGGGAAAAAAAAAAAAACGCAACGGAAAAACTAGTTACAACAAAATACATCTACTCCGTACTAGTATAAAAATTATTACGTTAAGTGGGGCGACAAACGTTGATCGCGTTTATGACGGTACCTATACACCTACAATAATAATAATAACAACAACGGTATGAGTGTAGGAACGTTGAAATGCGAATTGTAAACATTAAAATAATACAAAATACAAACGCAATTTATACGTGTGTACGAGAGTATACCAAGTATATTATAGTTGTACGTATTATGGCTTGTGCGATTTATTTGTTTTACCTAAATGCTATGTTTGTTTCTGTTCTAACTTAATAGTGTGCTTTACGCATATTTACACAAATACAATGCAAAAGGTCGATGTGTAAAAACTGAAAGTAAAAAAAAAGCCAACAGACAAATCTATGATTTATCGCGCGAAACTCGCCTGCAATTAAATATTTGTTTTTTTTTTTTTTTTTTAAACTTTCAGAACGAAAAACATAAATTACGATCAAAGCGCGATTTAAAAAAGAAACGAAACTCCGCGGCGCGGCCAGACACAAGGCCATTCGAGATGGATATTAATAAAAAAAAATATGCAAAGCTGGCTCGGCTTTTCGAACGAAAAATAAAATAAAAAAGCTAAACACGACTCGGTGGGACGCGACCTATCGTGAAATATGACGGCACGCCATTCGGCGTGTAATATTCTGTAATGGATGTGAAGAGAGGAGGAGAGACAGGGAGAAAGGGTGGACTGAAATCCGTACCTAAGAAGCTTAGGCTCGGGCGAGTATATAGATTTAACGTCGAGGAGTTAACAGAGTAGACGCTCTGATTTACAAAAAAAAAAAAAAAAAAAAAACCGGAGTGCAAAAATCGATGCAATTAAAAACAGTTACATTGTTCGAACGGCGGAGTGGATTGTTTGTTGCCCGCGATGCTTCCGAGACCGATTCGAGTGGTGCGAGTGGAAAATCGACACGGAAATCATGCGACTGCAGTGTGAACAAAAAAAACAACTTTTCGGTGTACCTGTTGCACCTCGCACGTGCCACCACAGTAATCGTGCAATAAACGATTTTCATTACTCGTCCGAAGACGAGAACGATATATTCGTTTGAAAATTAATCACTGACCAAAGCGGAGCGGCGTCTGTCGCGAGCCGGACCCGTGTACCGTTCGACTGTACCGCGATTTAACGACTAGGTCCTTGTCGTCAACTCCGGCCAATGTTTGAAAGGATCGTTTGAGGAAATCAACTCACAATCGATAAAGATAAAAAGCAGTATTGGATCCCAACACGCGTCCTGATGTTTATACACAAAACGTGTGGGCGTAGTCCTCTCGCGGTAAACAAGAGAAATGCTTACGAAATAAACATCGTACTGTCACATTTACCCGATGATAATATCGAAATAAAATATGTAAATAATAACGTCGTTAAATGAAAGTCGTTACGTTTCGTGAGAAACACGTGCCACCGGAAAACTGTACAGGACGATAATAGTTAGCAGAAAAAAAAAACAATAAAAACACGCGTATCGTGAATATGAAATCCAGTTTTACACGTCGTCAACGCACGTGACGCGGGACAGGAATGACGCGAGGAAGCCGGATTACCACACGCGGTATCGGTACGATTATATTATATAGAGATGTATATATATATACCGCGACGAGCGGATTTCGCTGATCGAAGTCAATCCGGGGACCGCGCCGAGCGAGTTATTTCGGAATTTCGTATTTAAACCCGCCCGCAAAACGGGCACTATCATACAGTCCGCGAGTTCTCTCGCGGGATTACGCCGCGGCGGCCCAAAAGGCGGCCGACCACAACGCCCCTCCGAAGGCTATTTGTAGAACAGGCGAAAGGTGTTTGCCGTTTCTCCCCCCCCCATCCCCTCACCCCTACCCGTACGGTCGATACCCGAAGCCGTAGGGTCAAACGGTGTTTACCCATTTTGCAGTCGGATCTCGACGTCCGTCCCGTATAGTATAACGTTTGTAAAAATAATATTCATTTCAATGACGGACGGTAATACCGTAATATACGCGCGTTCGGACAATAATAATGATAATAATAATAATTGTTATTTGCTCTGTCCGAGAAAACATTAACAATCGAGTGGTCGTCGTGTACAATGTGTATTTTAAACATACTACCGCGCAGTCAAACAGACCGTACGCCGTAAATCATTATAAGTTTGTATAATATAGGTACACCCTAGGTTCTGCGCAAATCGATCGAATCGACGGTATACACTATTTAATCGCTAAAGAACACGGTGTCGAACGTCGCACGGTTCACGTGAACAGGCGAACATGCAGTGCCGCAATTATGAATTCTGAGGCCCGTGTGCAAGGATTTATTTAGAGGCCCCAAATTAATAATATATTTATTACTTGATCTTTGTATTACTACAGAAATTTTTTAGTATTTTTTAGTACTATAACTTAAATATTTGACGGATTCGCGTAACCGATCAGAAGAATAAATTATGTAAATTTATAAAAATTTGAGCTTCTAAATACGTCCTCCTCTATAAATTAGTATAACGAATAATCAAAAAAATAATGAACAACTTAATTCAGTGATCCAAGTCTAGTATCCATACAATAATTATTTGAGAAATATTTCGCAATAACAGAGAGGGGCCCCTGCGATAATGTCTATTATTCTACAAATGATGTCATACTTTAAAATATCATTTTCGTAATTTTATTCCTATAATAATTTGTACGTTTTACTATAAAACCGAATTATTTACAGATCCAATGAAGCTTGCATGATATTAATTATCATCTACTTATGCTAATAATAAATTCATTGAAAACGATTACAAAAAAATCAAAAAAACTTTCGAGGTACGAGCCACGAGGAAGTAAAGAATACCAATATAGGCTAAATTCATATTGAAACGGACAATCTTCAATTTTTAGCTTATGGTTTGGGAGGCCCCTAAGAACCGGAGGCCCGTGTGCATCGCACACCTTGCACACCCAATTGTTGCGGCACTGCGAACATGTCGATATTATTTTATATTTTATTTTAAACCATAACAGGTGACGTATGTTTTGCAGGTTTCCGAGAGAAATACGTTTTACGTATAATCGAGAAAATCAAAACACGCGCTGCTATATGGATCGTTTCGCGTGATCGAGCACACGCATACAATAATATACCGGTGCGAGAGAAAAAACCGCACGGATAAGAGAACGCACGCGAAACCCGTCGCGCAAAGTAATATAATAGTAATGTGAAAAAGTGAAGTTTCCAAGTCATCGTCACGCGCGCGGCGCGGCGTCGACTCGGAGCCAAGACGTGTTCGTTATTATTACTATTCTGACAACATTATTTGTGTTGACGAATTTCATCACATTCCCGTATATAATACGTATACCTGACCACCTAACGTAAACAACGTTCGGTGTGGAGCTCATATTTTCAACGCGAAACACGACTTTCGCGTTACGGTTCTAAATAACAACGGTACACGTTGCGAAAAGTAAATGATTTATTTGATTTGAAATTAAACTGCTTATTTATCAATTCAATGCGAATGGTGTACTTTTTTTTCCAATCAAATTTATAATTTTCCAATATTTACACGCACGATACAATATAGTAAATGGTTTTGTGTAGAGCAATAGTATTCTAAAACGTTCGGCGAACGACCACGAAAGTCCAATGGCGACCGACAGTTTGGAGACCTTTGCGTCTAGAAAATGAAAACATAAACGCGTTTCACACTCGATCCCGTCAGCCGCGGCGATCGGAAACATCGATAATCCGACGGCGCGGCGGCGGCGGTGGGCGATGAAATTAAGCGTTCGGCGGCGAACGGGCCTCTTCACCCGGGGTCGGCCGTTCGATATTATGGCGGTTGCGATTCGAATTCCGGTCATTCGTCTTCGCGTCTACCTCCGCGAACGCCCGGCCGCGGCCGGCTATATTAGCACCGCCGGCGGAAAATTAATGACGGCCGCCGCCCGTGTGGGTATTAAAAATTGACGTGACGAATATTTCTATGAGGTAACGGACCGGAATGAAGATTAATAACGGCGAGAAAGCAAAACGCGGTGCGCGAGGGGCGGCGACGGAAACGAAAAGAAATCGAGTGCGGACCGACAAAGTACGTACACGCGCACCGGGGTGCGAATTAAACGCGGCCGACCGAAGAAAACGAAAACGCGTTAACTGGGGGCGGATCGAGCGACAGCTAGGGAATTCGCTAGTTTTCCCCCGTGGCCGGTCGCCTGCTAAAACCGCGTTTTATTGTTCACGGACAGATCTGTACATCACGTTTTTCGCGTGATCGAGTGCCGTTTGAGCGCTCTTCATATTACGTCGTCGCGTTCAATATTATTGTCGACACGTGTTCTGGATCGTCGACGGCGGCGACGGCCAACGTCACTCTCCAGATTAGAATAAAAATAGTTGAAAACTAAGAAAATAGAATTATTAAACAGCCCCTAACTAGTAATAATATTAAGAACGAAAAATCAGTTTTAATCAAACTAAATCGCTCGTATTTTTCTTAACCACTTTATGGCGCCGACATAATACAGAGTGTTCCAAAATGATTAATCCGATTTCAAAAAATCATATTTATTGCAAAATTTGATTAATCACGTTAAAATAAATTTTACATTTTTAATGGATTATTTTAAGTTTTAGGTACAATACTTTTAAATGTTCAATATGACGCCCCCCCTTACTTGCACGACACACATTTAAGCGATATTCAAATTTCTCATAAACCTGTTGAAACATGTAGACTGTCACCAAGTTGATGGCGTCTGTAATGCGATTTTTCAATTCATCAAGATCTTTTGGAAGGGGAGGTACATAAACAATGCTTTTTATGTAACCCTAGAGAAAAAAATCACAGATCCGGCATCCACATTGTAAGATCCGGCGATGGACAAAATGTAGCGTTATTAGCACTACAGCGACCGATCCATTGCTCGGTCGACATTTCGATAACAACTAATTAATTTACGCCACATGACTAAACTGCACATTATCGCGACTTATCAGCAATGGATAAAAACTAGATAACCTCACCTTTCAGATGGTTGGTGCTTCGTTTACCTCAAATTACAGGAACAATATATTTTATAGTCTACTAAAATCGGATGAATCATTTTGAAACATCCTGTATACTCGATTGTTTATTTTTATAATTTTCTACGTTTATACGACGATAAAAAAAATAAAATAAATATTAATAAGAATACGTTTTTCATCAATTGATTTCGTTGTTATTTTTAAATCGGGTTTGCTTAAAAAAAGAATTATTCGGCGAACGTGTCTCCCACCGTTCCCTATATCCGTCCCGGAAGGTTATGTAGTTTTTTCCATAAGAACAACGCCGTGTGAGAACTACGAGACACGTTTCGACGACACGGCAGTACCGCGCGTTCGGCGCGAAACGTGTGAGAAGACTCGTGCGCCAGCCCGATGATAAAACACTGTCGGACGCGCGCGTCTCGGAAAACAATGGCCGAACAAAAGCTAAACGCCGCCGTGTGGCGGAGGAAAAATAAGAGAACTCACACCAAAGGGACGTACATATATATAGGTACTTACGTGTATAATAATATAACACAATAGAAATACCTAAATACATATACATGCATACATATATATATATGAGCGCGAGGAACGGCGGCGCAGTTAGATGGAAAAAGTTCAAACACCGAGGATCCGTGTTTCGAAGAAACAAATCGTAAAATACTTTATGCATTGAATCGAATGAAATAACGAAGATTTATCGTAGCTTTCCGTACGGCGGCGGCGGCGGCGGCGGGACGAAACTAACTAAAACAAAGAGGGGGAAAAAAAAAAAAAAAAATGTTTCGAGACTAATAGAGTTCGCGGCGCGCGAAACGTTACGGTATTAAAAAGGGAGCCGCGGCGGAGAGAAGGCGAATGCTAATATTCCGTGCCGCGGCGCGTCCAAACGTCGTCGTCGGCCAACGGCCGTGTTATTATTCAAAATTAAAAACGTTCGGCGAAGATGTAGTTTAAGAACTAATATACCTACTGTAGGAAATGAGAGGCAATAACAGTTTGGAGTAGGTATAAATAAAGTTTACAAAATAATTAATTACGGTGGGGCGAAATAAAACGTTATAGTGTTTAAAAAAAAGAAAGGATAACGAAAATTAGTTTGAATGACTCACAAAGAGATTAAAAAAAAAAAAAAAACGGTGGTAAAAATAACTTAAATGTAATATTATGTTTGTTTGAATAATATTGTTTAATAATTCACCGTCGTCGTCGTGTAACCAACATACATACCGAGCGATAACTATGTTATCGGGAATATCGAAATTAAATATAATTTTCGAAAATAATTATTATACAATGATAAATATTTTATTGCGAAACATTTTATTGAAAACGTGTAAAACTATGTTGAATAACAGCTGCTTCGATGACACGCTCGGTCGCTCGGTCGGCGTGCTATTGATAATATTATAATAATTATTTGATTTCAAAATCTGCAATCCTATTAACTGAACACAATGCATATTTTTGATTACCAGTATTATGTTCGTCTTTGACGGAAGTAAAATGTATTGAAATGGAATTTTCGTCGTGGAATATTGTTAACCGTAGGCGGAAATCATTCGGATGAACTGATTTTCATTTTAAACACTTATTCGAATATTGGCCCTTTGAATTGATGTACATTTTGTATAAAACGAAGCCTAATTATGTTCTATTCAGAGATTTATCACAATATTAATTATATTCATATTATGTTCTATGACAGATTTCCGGGGGGAAAACGGTCAAAGTCATCGCGTACCGCCATACAGTGTGCCATACGTTATGAAACCTATGGTGATTTTAATCCGAGAATTGTTTCATGCGCGTCTAATTGAAAATATTCCGACGGATCGCAATACGATTTAAAAGCAAAAATCGTCGGACATTCCGTACAGGTACGCCGAAATGGAAATAGTTGAAATACATTCCGGATATTCCGTATATATTTTATTGATTTGTAAATACGTTTGAAATGTCACGCGAGAGCGGCGATGTTGTTATTTTACGGGCGGGCATTGGCGGTGTACGTGTTGGAAAGTTTCGGCGGCAGAGAGATTCGCTCGCACGAGTGCGGTCGTATAATAACCGCAAACACTCCGAATTACTGGTTCTAACGTTTCGGCTTAACGTTTCGAAACGGACATCGGCGGAACAGAGGAGTGCGGCGGCGGCGGCGGAGGCGGACATTTAGAACAAAACCGCGGGGTCTAAAAGTACTTCTAAGAGAGCACTAAAAATCAGTTGTTCCGCAGTCGCGGCGTGCGGTTTTAAAACGCGTTATCTATACGCGTATTATCTCTAATGATATTGCTTCGATCGATCGATTGAAAGTATAATTTGTCTTCGGCGAGGGAGACGTTTTAGAGAGTGTTTTGTAATTGTACGTTTTTCGTTTCGTACGCCGAGCAACGTCCCGCGACGACGGCGGCGTCAAGATCGACTGACGATTAAAAAAAAAAAAAAAAAAAACGAAAAACGTCAAAACGATGTGATATTTACTCGATATGATGGTTTTTCGCCGCCTACACCGTCCCGTCGTCGTTTATGTTCGCCGGACGTGGTCGTCACGGAAACCGTTGTCACGTCCATTACCGGACCGACGGGAAGGGAGAAAAAAGCGATAAGAGCGGCAGATTCAAATCTACTAACAAAATAATAATAAAAAGAAAACCTATTCGTTGGCACGACACGACGTCCTTACGACGCGCGCACACACACACACACACACGACCGTGTTAACGAGCCGCCCCGAAATGGCACGCGAGCGTTCCGAACCGTTTACGGCTGCTCGTATCGAGCTCGTCCTGTGCGAACTGGTCGCAGCTGTTGTGCGAAGTAATCGGAAGTTTACGGTGGCGACGATATTAGAGTGGATTATTGCCGAACTGCCGACTGCAATAATAATAATAGTAATAATAATAATAGTAATAGTAGTGATAACGCACTCGGAAATATTTTCCGCGCAATTTAACAAGGGGGCGCGACGACGACGACGGCCAGAAGACGACGGTGGCGAAAGTAATTTTTCATGCACGAACCGAGTGGTGTATAATAATATCTGCATGGAGTGTCGCGCGCGCGCGCGCGCGGCCCATTATGGGGCTCACTACGTGTACGCGCGAGCGGGTGCGCACGGGCGTTTCGCGTAACGATATATAAAGCGAAGAACAATGCGCGTTTTCCGAGAGGGCCGAGTGAAATTTTTTTCAAAGGAAAGTACCGCGTGGAGGACCGTACAGGTACTTTCTACGGCTTTTTCTACCCGCGTCCTCCGGCAGCGCGGCGGCGGCGGCGGCGGCGGCAGGATATACGTGATGGAAATATCAAACCCCCTAGCCGGAGGGCTTTCTAATTTTTCTATACATGTCTCTCGCGGCGAGGGTCTTTTCTCTCCCTCTCTCCCAATGACAATATACAGTATAAATATATTTATACATATATTTGTGTGCGCGCGCGCGTGTGCGTTCTATGGATAACGGAGGACTCTATCTCTATATAAATATAACGCGGTCTATGCGCGCTCGAAAGCTTCTTATTTATACGCGCGACTCTACGGGGCTTATATATGTTATTATAATAATACGATCTTCCGGTCACGTCACTTACACATGACAAAACACACGCGCGCGCGCAGCGCAGGTCTATAATAATACGCCGAGAAATAATAATATTCATAATTTATAATAATAATATATGTATTATAATAGGTGATATTGCGGGATGCCGTTGACGCGGCGGCGGCGTACGTGCGAAATATTACGGGGCCGATTGTCTGTCTACGCCTCGGTGGAAGAGAGACCGCCGCCGCCGCCGCGTGTGTCGCCGTATATTTTAATAATTATAATTAATTTCGCATTTAAACGTTTTCACCGGCAATAAACAACGACCGCGGAGAGACGGCTGGCGCGGCGGCGGCGGCGGCGGCTGCTGCTGCTACTGCCGCCGCTGCTTTTGCTGCTGCTGCTGCTGCTGCTGCTGCTGCGGCGGCGGGGCGTGGTAGCCAAAGCGAATACGCGCGGCAGGACGAGGAGAAGGACGACGAGAGAAATACGACCGCAGTTAATTATGCCCCGGAGATGGTACCCGTCGTCTTCCGGGAGGCGGGGGTGCAAGCGCCGTGTTAATTATTATCGTCGTGCGCGCAGACTTTGCGGGTCTTCTACACACTATATACGTATAATATAATATACATGTGCGTATACACGCTCGGGCAAAGGGGTACAGACGAATTCCTTTGCGGATTTCGCGCACCTCACCTTTTGTGTCTGGCTCGCTATTTCCACGACCGCGGAGTCCACCGGCCCGCCCCGCGGCCCTGTGTGCACGCGCCGCACGGTAGCGCGACCGGCAGGTGCCTACCGCGACTACCTGCTACGACTATAATAATAATAATAATATGTGTTCTGCGAAGCGTGCGACTGCCGCCGCCGCCCGAATATCGCAACGGTTGTTTTACGCATCGTGGTACGATATATGATGAAAAAAGTGACGAAAAACATCTAAAAGTGTACGTTTTAAGTGAAGAGACAAAGGCGTTTCGACGTGGACAGGTCAGCTCATTCGGCTAATAAGTCTCGGGGCCGTTTACGTTTTTGACGCCCTTCGATATGGTTTTTTAACAAAATGTACTCGCGAGTGAGAAAGGCTGTCGTCGTTTTTTTTTTTCGTTCCACACCGAAACAAAGGAAAGTAACGAAACCGTTTTGTCAAGATCTGATGAATCGTGTTTTTGACGATCGGATTTTTTTTTCTTCCTTAACACCGCAAACTGGAGTCAGGGCAGGAGTTTAAGGTGAGAAAATGGTTTGGTCTTCCGGCTCAACTTCTCTTATCGACAAAAAAAACAAAAAACCACGACAAGTGTGATAAAACGTCAAAACAACACCGATTGTTTATTTTAATCGATGACGTTGTACACATTGTTATGAGTTCGTAGTCTCGTTGCTTCGAAGGTCGATCGTTAACGATTCGTTAATTGAATGAGATGTTCTCTAAAAAAGTCTTACGGAGTTAATGATAAAAAAAAGTCACTAAAAACGTGCTTTAAATGACTACATTTTTTTGTACAACGATAGGGATAATCAAGTATTTCAATAGCGATGTTTTATTTTTTTAGAAAAAGCCGATTGTTCTTCCTGTATTGTTTTCTTATTTTCGACTCTCGGAGTTTCGATTCGCATAGTAGGAACAAGGATTTCAATATTTCAGTGGGATAAAACATACTACGTTTTTACGCTACACATTGGTTTTACGAGAAAACCTATTGGAACTATTTTACTCGGTCCGGAAAAGGAGACTCGTGCGATAAACTTGCGGTTTCATATTTTAATCATCGTTTATGTAGTGGAAATCAAATCAGATATTTATTTTCGACCCGAATGCAGCGCGTTAAATATAATATTTTCGTAGGTAGGAGAGTACATATGTAAACACGTGACAAACAACACTTTTTCGCAGTTGCGAAAAAAGGTCCGTTGACCATCATAATAAAGTGACACGTATTCGGCGGTACCATAACAATATTATCATGTTTTCCTGCGCGAGTGCAGCATCCACCGCGGGCGACGACGTGTAGCCCCGTCGGATGTCGTCCGGAGATTTTTTTTTTTTTTTTTAATGAATAGAAAAATGAAAAACTATTATGAAAAGCCGGTACTTTGCGCGCGCCGATTTTATCGCGAATACCGCAGGGTATTGTTAATATTATTCGAATTTTTGCAACAAATGGAGATTTTTATCTTTTCCATTAACGTCGAATCGAACGCAGAGCGCTATCGACGTTGCTAATCAATTAGGGCCGCGTGTTCGCTATAATATTTATATACATATTGTATTTATGTATGCCGTTTTTATCCGAAAATTCGTGAACATTCAAACCCGTATTTTCACGGTACATAGTAAATGTTGTTAATTTGGAAATGTAAATGAAAAACGAATCGTACGTTAATATTATAACTATTATATTATCGAATAGAACGCACGAATTAATGTCACGTAATCGCTATAATTATCAATATTCGTTATTCTCGTGTTAGTGAGTGATATAATTAACTAGTCTATCGTATATGTCATACAATGTACTTGAGTGATGATTTCAATGTATTATTATATTTTTTGAGCTTCAGCTCGTGTTTTTTTAAAAACAAATAAAAATAAATTACGTAGAACAAAAAAACCAACGCGGCGTTAATCGATATAATATAGTTACTGCCGAAATAAGAGCCGAATTAAAATAAAGTTACAATTGCTGTGTTATTAAAAGAGACTGGCGTAAAAAATTCAAAATGATTTTCCGCAGCGAGAGGTGTTCTTTTCTTTTTTTTTTCCTTTATACAATTATGTAATCATGTTCGGCGCAGGAAAATAATTTACTTTAAATTGCTCCTTGGACGTTATATTTTCCTATGACATAATATACATTGTTGCTATCAATTCGTACAATCTACGAGATTAAAATAGTTTGCATTTTATCGTTAATTAAAACGGATTTTATGAATAAATTAAAGCGAGGTAGTTTTATTTTTCTCATTTGGTTACTGAAAAACTTAAACAAATTATTTCGTGTTTTATTATTTACCCGCCAAATGTTGACTTTTGGCAAATACAAACGGAACTCGAAAACACGTTTATTTACAAACACACATTTTCCTAGGGGATTTTTTTTATAAATTAATAATGAAATTATTATTGGGTAGTACGAACATTCGGTTCGGTTGGTGTACGTAATTTCGAACGTATAAATCGTGACTGCTCGGTACAGTTGACGACGAGATATTATAGGCAACACGACGTAACGAATATCCTACGTTTGTTTGGAACTCGACAAAAGTTTTTAATACTTTCGTAGAACTACGGCCATTTCAGGTGTATATTTGTGTTTATTCCTATTTCGAAAAACCCGTTCTACGTCATACTTTGAATTTCTACAAACAGCAGACGAGACTCTCGCGCCGAAATCTCATTTCGAGGATACTGTTTTTTCAGTGATTTACTTTTTCTTTTTTTTACGACCCGCGCGTTTTAAATAAAACCTCGACGAATTTTCGGCGCGAAGTTTCGCTCGGAATCATTTTGTAAACGCGATGATTTATTGTTGCTTTTAAATTTCAAAATAACAGTTCAATCCGGTCGGCTTCACAGTGACCAAAAGAAACAAACCGATGGCCCCGACACTTTTTGAGCCATGCTTTTAGCGACGTTCCTCTTGTTTTTTAATACAGTTTGTTCAAAGCCGTATATAACTATATATACGTACATTATGTTTCGGACGTTTCGCGAAGACTAAAGTATTGTTTGAAAACACGTTTTACCCGTATTTCACTCATATTTTTTGCTAGACATCGAACATAGCACTCGGACGATTGTTTTTTTTTTCTCCCCGATAAACTCGCGAATTTCGAGAAACGAGACGAGACAATTTCAAAACGGCGCGATTAATTAAGATCGGCTTCGGAGAGTGACAATCGCGTACCTATAACAGCGGCCGTCGTAATATCACGTCGCACTGACCCCCGACGTTCGCGGCGGATCGCCGGAGCGGAAAATTATTCGGATTATTTAATTTAGCATTAAACACTTGACTCGGAAATCTGGCGGATAATTAATTTATTTTCCCGACCAAAACACGACGACGGCGCGCGGATACCCCGAAAACTAATTAAAATTAAAAATGTAGACATTCCGACCGCCGCCGCCGCCGCCGCGACGACGACGACCGAGAGCCGTGCCCTTTCGGTGATCGAAATTTAACTTCGGGCCCATAACGTTTTCGACGCGGTCGCCATCGGTTCGATCTCCGCGATTCGTTTCCGTCGACACGTCCTCGTGTCCGATCCGACGTCGTCCGACCATCGGACGACGTCGGAAGAAAAACAAACATCCTTATCTTAATGTTAGTGCCTACATTGGAAACGTTGCTCCCGATTTCTCGATTCCCGACGACTCCCGACACTATCCGATTTGACGGCCGATCAATCATGTTTGTTTCCATTCCGATTTTCCAATCCGACGAGTAGTTGTGCTCGTGCAATTTTATCATATGAAACTATGAAACTCGGTCGGCGGTTTCGTTTTATATAACGGAAACTCCTGGAGAAAGGATTTTCCGAAATTCGACCCCTATCGGGATTAAAAGGGGTGAAACGGGTAAAAATGAAAAAAAATCACCAAGCCGGAATCGCTGAAGCTATGGGTGCTATGAAGTTTGGTCAGTAG
Source organism: Drepanosiphum platanoidis (assembly GCA_948098885.1). Classification (NCBI taxonomy): domain Eukaryota; kingdom Metazoa; phylum Arthropoda; class Insecta; order Hemiptera; family Aphididae; genus Drepanosiphum; species Drepanosiphum platanoidis. Next base: position 29,129,756 of record OX402528.1, on the reverse strand, counting down.
TTTCGTCTTTTATAGTGGAGTCCCATTGAGAAAGGATTTTTTCAAAATTCCACCCCTAAGGGTGTTAAAACGGGTAAAAAGGGTGAAACCAGAAAAATTCGCCTGGCCGGAACAAGGTAAACAAGTAGTGACAAATCATCCAGTAGACCTATCTAAATTAAATTCGTCGACCCATTTTTTTAGTTTTACGTATTTTTAAGTGGACGTTGTTGTCCAGTAAAAACCCGCACAAAAAATCGTCTTCCGAATCACTCATTCCGCGTGTTTGCTGCAATCGGTTCTACAGCTAGCAGACTTCCGTAGAACGATTAGATTAGATAAGAATCGGATTACGGATCACGTCGGGAGTCGGGACCATTGTAGGCACTCACGTCTGACGTCGTCGGATACCGATTCTCGCACGACGTCGGATCGGATCGGATCGGGAGAAATACGGATCCAATGTAGGTGTAGCCTTACTAATGCGGCGGCGGATTTGAGGGGAGCGTGGCCCTCGGACAATTTTTAGAATCAAAACCACAGACGATATAAGACAAGGCTTCAAATTCGAACCATACTAAATGCGATACTATCTTTTGATAATCTAGTCCGTGCGTGTACGAATAACACCCGAATCGTGAAAAACCTCGTTCGAATAAAAAAAGAAAACACCTCGAAACGTCGTCGTCGCGCAACCACTCCGGCGGCGGCACAGTCGGTATGCATTTTTTTGTTTTGTTTTCATCGGCGCAACAGAAGTGTATAATAATTAAAGTCCGGATTTGTATGCACTCAAAAAGGCCAAAATAATATGCATTTAAGCATCAAAAAACTTCAAAATATGCACTTGATATGCTCTTATTTTTTTTAATAATATGCAAAAATATGCTCTTATACCCAAAATATATGCATTTTAATATTTTTTTTTTAATTATATACATCGACTTTAGACATTTATTAAAGAACTACTAAATATTTAAAAATATACTCAACAAATAAAACAAATACTTTACAAAATATAAATCTAATAATAAAACCAGTCAGCATTGTTGCCGATGACCGTGTTGCGACTTGCGATAAACGAGATATAATTTTAACATAAACTGTCCAAAATATAACATACGGAGAATAACATTTATTTCCCAACAATACGTAATGAACTAATAATTTCTACGATGAAATTGAAACAAAGAGCCAGCGCGATTGACAAACACTCGCGTATCGCCTGACCCATCGTCCGCGCAGCAACGTCGACGGGAAATTACGTCATTCGGTACGATTATATAACACGTATAATGTCATAACTCATGGGTAAGTCGGCGTTTCAATTACACCGTTCGATAGTCGGAACGGTGAAAACGCCAAACCGTTCCGTGCCGATCGAAGAGAATACACATTACGTAAAACTCGTATTTCATACGCGTCTCTCGTTCGGAACTTTCGATCGCGCTATTCAAAGAACCCTCATGTTGATTTTTTAATTTCAGTACGCGCCCGACGAAATAAGGGATCGTGCGCGAGCGTTTTTTTTTTTCGCGTTTTGTTTTCCTCGACGTAGAACCTATCATTATTTATACTCGACGTGTTCGCGTTGGTCCGATACACCGAACGACAAACAAAAAAAAAAAAAGAAAAGAAAAGTTATCGAGTTCGAACCGCGCGCGCTTGCGTATTACTATAGTATTTTACAATGTACATATTTACGTTTGTACGGTGTACGTTCTCATCATAGAATCCAACTGCCGCCGTCCACTTTAAATATTCAATTCCAAGTCGCTTAGAAATATTACCTACGCGTACGAACAATCGTATATTACTCGTATATAGTGGAAAACTTTCGCCATAAATATTTGTCCTCGTAATTTGTTTTGGTTTTATTTCCCTAGTTTTAATTTTTATCATTCCATTCATATTAATCGTACACGCCGCGATGCGAAACGGCGTAAATATCCAGCCTGCGTCTAGATGTTTTTCTCGAATATTCTATACATTTTAAGACGGCCATGAATATCAATAGTGAATTGTAATGGACTCTTCTACGATGGTATCGCAGCATACACACTCGGTTTAATTAAAATCGTCATTGTTGAATTCACCGTTGTTTATTGACTCGACGAGATACTTTGAAGAATCCCCGTTTCACATAAGAGTAGATTAAAAAAAAAAAAAAAAAAATGTTATTATATATACTATATTATATTACATATTATAATCAATGATAAAATAGAATTTTTGTGTGCGTTGTAGAAAGGAGAAAAAAAAAATGTACCCGACAACGTTTCACTGAAAAACAACTTCTTTTTGTCCGCCGCGCCGCGCGGGCGTGTAAACTTTCATCGCATAAATCATGATTATTTTCGTATAAATTAATTTGTGTAATGCAGTAGGTGTTCGAAACGAAAGGAAATATTTTTAATCATTGTTCCGCGCGGTATTAAATCGAATGATAATACTTTCGGAAAATCACACCTTAATATTAATAAAAGCCGACGGCTGTCGGTCGTTTGTAAGAAGAATTTCAAGTTCGACAAGTACGTAATAATAAGCGTTTTGAAGACGACAATTTTCAAAGAGTAACGTAATTATATTCACCTGAAATACATCTAGTTTTAGTTTTTTGTTTTTTTTTTTGCTTTCGCTCTGCGTGATTTCGCAAAATGAATCGAACTATAGTTTTTTTTTTTTTTTTTAATTAGTACGACGAAAGCAACGAGTGCTAAACACGCAAATCGCGTACCGACCCGAAACACGTTTCATTTGTTTACTACTTCGGTGATAATTATTATAGCGAATGCAAACGTGTAGCCACAAGTGACATCCTCTCGGTTTTCATAAAAAAAAAAAAAAAACGTATTGAGGTCGACGCAGTTTTGTGAGAAACAAACTTTGAAAATTGTTTGAACGTTAAACGAAAATGTTTATCGCTGAAACTGTCAACGCCGAGCACATTTTAACGTCGCGGACGGTAACATAAGTATCTCTGTGCACCAAGAATGGCCAAGCACGTCATAGATGTCAAAATTCAAAACTCTCGTGAACAAATTGCACGACTCCCCGCGTGTTCATGTAGCGTTGGATTTTATTCTATTTTTTATAATTTCTTTTGTGTGTTAAATAGGTTAATATGTTTAGATTATTAACCGCGGAAAACGAGACGCGTTTTTAATAAATGGGTAACACGGATAAGGTTTTATCAACGCACGCGTCGGCGGGACGATGGTCGGAAAAACGAATTCACGGTTTAGTTACGTTTTGTTAGAAACCCAATTTTAACTTGTACGCGCGGTTAACAACGGCGGCGGCGCTCTCAAACTTTCACTCTTTTTAATTTATTTTTATAATAAACTAAACAAAACGACTTTTACCCCGTGCCGATTTCCGATTTTTTCATAATGTTTTTTGAGTCGCGGGTAAGAACGTTCTTATAAAAAAAAAAAAAACAAGTACACGTCGTCGTTTTCTTTAACGTTAAACGAAAAATTGTAATTAAAAACAACGAAAAAAATAAAAAAAAAAAAAAAACTCAAACTAATTCGACTTTGTGTGCAGCGAGCCAAGGTAGGAAAGAAAAAATTACAAACGCGATACAAAACGATCGGTTTATTTTCGTAACGCGTTCAAAAGACTCGTGTAATTATAATATTACGCCGACATTAGACGGCAAACGATCGACGGGGTCGATGAATACGCAACGTTTCCGACGAGGAAAAAAAAACTCGCCGCGGCGCAGTATACCGTTCTAAAACGACGCACGTAAAAAGGATTTTTTCCTTGGGGGGTGGACGTCACGACGGGCGCAACAGGACGCTTCAGACGTGGACGCGGCGGAGCGATCGACTGACCGATACGGCAAATCGATCATTACGAGACAACGCGACGACTGTTAATGCGCTCGAGATAACGACCCGTGTAAAATGCATATTATAATACAGTAGCAATCCGAACGTTATCGCGACGCCGTCGTCGGTAGGTATAATGATTTCGCGTATTATATTATAATAATACGATACACGATGTAATACGCGCGCGACCGTGGACGCGTGCCGCGGCGAACATTAACATAAAATGATTCACGGTGGAAGCGATCGCGAAACGCCGGAAATCGTCGGAGGGACGGTAATAAGCGTGTAAACACGTATGACGACGGGGGGGGTAGCCGCGCCGCGTATTATTATAACGCGATATATTATTATTATTATTATAATTTTTATTCCTAGAACGCGGCCCTCGGGGATTAATCCTGCAGCGGCGGATCTATATATTATGCACCTACGGCGGCGGGTATAGAGGAAGAGACTTACGCGGAACCACTCGAACCCGTAACGACCCCTCCGCACGTCATCGCAACGTATATAATTAGCAGGGGTGAGTTTTCAAGAGGAGGAACGGGATTGACAAATCCTCCCCGCTCGTACTAGGGTGCGCGCGAGTGTAATTTTGTGTGTGTGTGTGTTCCTCTCTCTTCCTCTCGTTTTCTATTTCTCTCTCGCTCTTTGTGTAGGACTTGCGGGGCCTTCGGACGGCGACAACTCGTTATAAAACGCGCGCGGCAGAAACGGTTGACGTTAACGTTTTGCCGAAGCCGCCGACTATAGTCGGTCGGACGAGCGCAATCAGCGATTTCGTATATAATTCCGCCGAGTCGGAACTCACGACGCGTCGTCGTCGTCGTCGTCGTCGTCGTCGTCACCGCCGCTGCCGCCGCCGCGAGAAGCGATTCTTTTCAGCCGAGTTAATAGAGTGAAAAAAAACGCTAGCCGGACGCCCGTCGCTGGACGGACGCGGTGGAAATGGAAAAAAAAAAAAACACGGAACCTATAGCCAGCAGGTGCTGCGCGCGCGTGCACTCACTCGGTTCGACGTATTTTATTTTATTTCTAAGTGCTATTAAGGTGGGCCCGCTTGCCCGGGCGTCCTGTCCCGGCGCTGATTACATAAGTTTTCGAAAAGTTATTTCGTTCGACGTTCTCTCGCGTCGACAGATCGTCGTCGTCCGCAGATCGCGCCGCGACACGCCGGAAGCTATAAAAAAAAAAAAGAAAACGCGAGCCGAAAAAACAAACAACGGCACTTTCGTCGCGAATCGATTGAAAACGCTGTCGAACCGTTTGCTCGGCCGCACTCGTGTGTCGCATATCGTTACGGCGGCGGCGTACTCTCGACGTCGGATCCGTCTCGGAAACCCGATGTAATTTCAAAAACAGACAAACGTCGCGACGGCGGACGTTTTAAAAATTATTCTACCGGGCCGCGTGATGATCAAACATTGTTGACGATTCGCACTCTCGTTCAGATATTGTTTTGTCGAAAGCGAGAAATTAATAACTCTACGTATTTAGCAGTAAATAGATAAATATTGTAAAAACAAAATATATGAATATGTAATAAGACGAATTTGATTTTTAATTTTTAAATACTTATCTCTTACGAGTACTTTTAAATATTGTTCTTGTAGCACGCGGTTGGGTAAATTTAAGCATACAAGTTTTATATATATAAACATGTTTAGTACAAATGTATTATACATTTTTTTATATATAATTTATTTCACATGTTTCACACGTTAAAGATACTTCATTTATTACTAAATTGTATTGGCAACATGTATCCCGGCAACTGATTAAAAGTTGACGGATACACGTCAACATTGGGCGGCATGACATCAAAGAAATTTGTTGCGTGTTGCTTGTATCTGTGTTTCCCAATCGAAATGGAAAACATCGTTCGGTATGGACGATTTTGTCAACAATTACTGTCATTTGATAACGAGTTACACACGTTCTATATTATAACACACACGTTTATTATAAACACACGTTTTATATTATAATTTATTAAGTTTTACTTTTTATTTTTTTGCGTCATGTTGTGGCCAAAAGAGCTCGTAATAGAACTGATTGAAATGCAATAAAATTAAAAGAATATCGAGATAGAAACTTGAAGTTAGATGAAACGGCCAAAATAGCATCGCACTTCAAAACAAATGTGGATGAAGTATCAAAGAAAATTAAATCCCTAAAAACTCAGTTTAGGCGGGAACGGAGGAAAATTGGAGAAAAAAGTAAAAGTGGAGCTGCTACAATTTCGGAAGATAATATATATGGTTCGGGTATAATATAATGAAGTTTCTCGTGGAAAATAACATTTCTAAAGGCAAACTATAACAGACGGACGTGGACTGTTGACGCGCAACTACTATTTGGTTTCAACGCGCCACACTGTTGACAACATGTATCTAGGATACATGTATATGTATCCAACAAATTTGTTGCCAACATTCGGCAACGTGTTGCCAACAAAATGTTGCTTGGTCTGGACCGACCTTAAGAGTACTATATTAGAAATTAGGGTGTTTGAAAACGTCATCTAATGTCGGACATAATGTCTTGCTGCACGACAATGCAGTGTCTCGCACGGTGTACCCGTTAAAAAATCCATTGCATCGGTATAGGTGTTCGATAAATCCAGAAGCCCCTAACGCGCGACTGTATTTTCGAACGTTTCCTTCGTGTCCGAAACGAACGCCGCGCCGGCCGGCTCCAAGCACCGTGAATTATCATTCTACTATACGTCCACGCCGCCGCGCCGTAATGTGTACTGACAGTGAAGTATTAGTTGCGACGCGTAAATCGATCATGCTTTCGTTTTAAGAAACGGTTTTATTTATAGCCTATAATATGAAATAAGTGATAAATATCGTGTTATATAAATTTAAATTTGTCACCGTGAAATCCCGTGACGATAGTACGCTCGTAATGCTTCTACGCTTCCTATCTAACCTAACCTCGACCGAAGAAATCCCACAAAAACGTCAAAACCGGCTGAAGAGTCGTCTTCGTTTGTACGATGATTCGTCGTGGACTTTTGTTGGCTAATATTACGACACCCGGAAAATTCAATAACGCCGATTTCTATCGTAAACGCTCATCACAAACTGGTCACAAGACGAGTTCTTCCGAAAATTTAATATATTTCGTTCAATTACGGGGCTCTCGGTGAGTATATTACACGCATTTTCCTTTATTAGACCGAAAGATAATTTATTTATTAAAAAATTTGTGAAAAAAAAAAAAAAGGGATACTCGAAAAAATGATAAATACATATCGTGATATGTATTGTTGTTTTTTTTTTGCTACGCAGGACGTACGTAATGTTATGTAAATAAAAATACGACTTTTAATAATATACGATATATTATGTACTTTTGATAATATTTAAATTCGTTTACACATTACAGGTGGGAAAATAGAATTGTACCAGAATCTTGAATGTCCTCGACTAAATGAACAGTTTTAGATAGAACACAATCATAATGTGCCGGCGAAGTAAGCGCGTAACATATTTTTAATGTTTCTAATTAAGACGGAATTCGTTTAAATGTTCATAATATTATGTAAATCATACGGCTCGAGTCGTTCGGATGACATTGTTTTATTGATATTTCGATACTAATAATGTTTTATCGTTCCAGGGATGTTGAAACTAGAAATCAGTTTTTAACTATTTAAAATATGTTTAGAATCGATCGAAACAATTCTATTTTTTTAAGTAATGTATAAAAAGTTTATTCGTCGATTATTGGTATTTACGATATTTACGACGACGCGTCGTAATAATATCGATTTATGCTCCGGCATGAAAATATAATCACGTTGTTTTCTACGACGAACGAGAATAAATTACCTAAAACATTTAACGGTGTAAATTCCGCGACGCTTTCCACTAATCTACGAATCTATACCGCGTCCATTGTCTTGCGAGCACAATATTACAAAATGAAAACATCATCAGTATCACGCTATGTTATCTTATTCGTATGAACTATATAACTTTTCTCACACACGTTTATCTCTCTAATAACGTTTCTCGTTTACTCCTATTACTAATATACCACTGCCATCGCGATGGTTATGGTCGCGATAATAATAATATTCTAACATCGACTTCTGAATGCAATATACATTTATGCTTCTCTCCGTTGTCGCGTCGCCGCGTCGAGACGACACGCTGTCTGTCCGTCCATCTCAATTCACTAAATGTCTAAATTTTACCCTTCCGCTCGTTTCGACGATATCAAATCCTCCGATTTCCCGGTCGTCGTCGGGCGCATTATTAAATTTACATTTTCTTTTGACTTCCGCACGATAAACCAACGCAACGGTTTTTAATAATAAATAGTGCGCGAGTGTCGGACAGCAGGTAGGTAAAAGTGTGATACATAAAATTATAATTAGTTTTTCTTCTACGCGTTGCCGAATGGAAATCATAATAAAAATGTGTCTGAAGCGACTTTCGACGTCAACCGTCGCGAGACCGCCGCGCCGTGCCTATATCAATATTCTTCACATAATTCGAAACCCGTTAATAATAAGTGAGTACCGTTTCGCGCCCACCCACGTCCACGGATCATAATATATAACACTTTATATTTCTCTTGTGAGTTTTAAGTTTCGGCATGAATTATTTCCACAGTTATCGTATATTTATAAAGGTACACGTAAAGTTTGATGACTGCGTCATTATAGTTGAAACGTGTTTAGATATATACGGGTACGTACTATGTATGTATAAATACGAAACTACGTTATACTGCGTAATATAATAACGTAGATGTCAAACTTTGTCAGCTTTTATATGCTCGCCCCGCCAATGTCCAAACTTTAAATGTTTAAATAATTCATGTAAATCGGGCAGGTATCGCAAAACGAATTAAGTAGATTTTTTAAATTCTCGAAATTCAACAGTTTTAGACCCGTTCAATATAATAACGCGAACTACGTCGTTCAACACGCATATTATAGAAACGTACACCTGCGAGTATACCCCGATTTCGGCGTTGTCGTTTAAATCGCTATTATCTACCGTTCGATTAAGCTTCTGTCGCGGGCACTAATCTCTGACGGCGGCGCGTATATATAATATATATATATGTATGAGCGTACTGTTCCGAACACGACGTATTATGGAATTAATCTGGCTCGCAATCAATTAATTTTTGACTTCGGTGACCCGTGGCAGGTATATACGCGCACGGGCCGGTATCATTATTTCGGATTTGCATATACGGCGGTGATTCGTTTCCCAGTGGTCGAACCGTCGACCGTGTACCACTTGCCCCGAGACGATTTCAAAACAGTTGACGAGTAAATGGTCGTCATCTGTACCAGACAGACGATTTGGATCGACGAACGCGCGTGCGAATCGACTAGAACAAAACCGTAGACGAGAGCACGTACCTACCGTGAACGGAGTTGGATATTATACATATTATATATTATAATATATACCCTCTGAGATATCGTATTCCGGAGACAAAACACACCGGAAGTCACATCTAAAGGAACGGTTTCGTACCACAGCGTTCAACGTGATGTTTTTTAATATCATACCGGGTGCTTCCGATATAGCGTTCTCTCTGTCCTATAATAATAATCTCTATATATTATGTAAGGTGCTTTTTCTTGAAATCCTCCCACAGCTCAAACGGATCTGGTTGAAATTTGGCGTGAAGATAGCTATTGCGATGTGGACGCGCACTAAGAAAAGATTTTTGAAAATTCCACCCCTAAGGGGGTTAAAAAACGGTAAAAGGGGTAAACATTTTTTTGTTCAGATCTTTCTGAAATTAAGTATACACACTCTATAACACAAATAAACATTGTTTATAAACTTTATTTTGTGAAATTCAACTGCTAAGTGGGTTAAATGGGGTAAAAAGGGTGAAACTAGAAAAATTCGCCTGGCCGGAACCGCTGGAGCTTTCAGTATGAAATTTGGTCGGCAATTTCGTTTTGTATAGTGGAAGCTTCTTGAGAAAGGATTTTCCGAAATTCGATATCTACCGGGGTTAAAAGGGGTGAAAGGGTGAAATTAGAAAAAAATCACCTAGCCGGAACCGCTGAAGCTATGGGTGTGAAATTTGGTCAGTAGTTTTGTATCGTGATATAGACGCCCATTGAGAAAGGATTTTTCCAAAGTCCACCCCTACCGGGGTTTAAAGGGGTAAAACTAGAAACTTAAACGGGTGAAACTAGAAAAATTCGTCTGGCCGGAACCGCTCAAGCTTTGAGTATGGAATTTGGTCTACTATAAAATATAATAACATTTAGCACTTGACGCTTTTACCCCTTCATTATACCGGGAAAACTTTTCACGGGCGAAGCCGGTATTCAGTTAGATAAATCGGTAAAAATTAATTTTTACATGTAAAATATCGTTACTATACTAAACTCATATCGTGTGTTTGTTTAATAAACTATTGAATAATAATAGCAGTCAGCTGATAACGGGAAAATGTCAATTATTATTATTATTCGGGCAATACACATTTTTTATACTTAAACCCGGCAAGGACGGGTAATATTCAGCTAGTATTATATATTTTATAACATTTTTTTTTTTTTTTTAATGATATTTATTATTATTCGTAGTGTAATTTTATCTAAACGATTAGGAGTGCGGTGAACCTATGCACGGCGCATCTTTAAGGACCGAGATAATTCTATCCTTGTAAAGTTTTCGTAACATAGAGTCGAAAAAAAAAACATAAAAACAAAAAAAAACTATAATTTATATTATTATAATCGCATCGTTTTATTATTTGTCATTTAAATTATCAACGATTTACATTTTTCATTTGTATTTTATGACTAAGTCCTATGAAATTCTGTAATCGTGCGTTTATCTTGTCGGTATTGCCTCGTCGGCCATTTTGTCGATAGCAAAAATAATGAATATTCGAAATCGATAATTATACTAATAGAATAATATAAGATGATTAAATTGAATAATAATAATCAAAAAATGCAGTTTTTCCTGGAAATTGCGTAATTTACACTGATTATCGGGAGTGACTAATTAACGCTAAAAATTAACGCTAAAACAGACAATGTTGTCGAATGAGATATAAAGCAAAGCAATCATGTTTTTACTCAATTATACGTTTTCGTTAAAAAATGTACGATAGAAATGCATAATAAACTAGATTACCAGCTGCTGCACTTTGCGTATAATGACGTTTAACAGTGGTTTCGCTAATTCTTTTTTTCGAAAAAAAAAACACCGTGAAATATTACCTCAATACCGATCTATTGACTTTGAGTATTCGATATATTGTTATAGGTACACGGAATATTTCGATTCGACGAATAACAAAATAATATATACAAACTATTCAATCTGAATAGAACCTATCAATATTTGAACTTTTTATCATAAAAGTCCGAACAAGACTTGTGTTATTATTTTTATTACATTTCTATCGAATGTTTATTGTATTCTAGCGAGTAGTTCTGATAGTGTACATTAGATTCTGATAACAATGATAGAATGTTTTTTTTTTTTTGCAAATTTAAATGTCCTTTTCCATATTTGGTTATCCACGGATGAATCATAACATTTTCAAACGAGTATAAAACGAAGGCAGAAACAGTTCGACCGTCATTATAGTTTTACACGGCGTTCTTTGTAATTCTTATGGTTTTCCGTTGACTAAATAAACTTTATTTGATATTGTTGATCGCAACTCGCAATACACAATTATGTCGATGTTCTTTCACGTTTTATTTGCAGCATGTTTTTTAATTATCGAATCGGAAACTGGTTTTGCTGGATATGGTGAGTTGGTTGAGAAAGTATTTTTACTATATTAATTTAAGTTTTCATGTATGTTTGAATTTCGAAAACATTTCTATGAATTATGAGTATAGCATATACATAACATGTTTTATAACTATTATAAATGTGAACATTGATCAAATATAGTCGATCCTAAAAAAATGTCGGCGTTTATATCGATTGTTATTAAAACGTATACACGGAAACAAGTAAAAATTGTTTCGTATAATGTAAAATATTTTTACATTTAACGTTATAAAGAATAAATTTAATGTTTAAAATCCGTAGCTGCGAATTCAGGGGGAGGGGGGAGGGTCAACATTTTTTTTAACACATAAGAGATATTTTATGTTCTATGTATCTATTTTATTTTTAGTAAAAAAAAATTGCATATAATTATTAATTATTTATTATTAATTTGCTTTTCATTTTAATTATAAAATTCGATGTAACAATAATAACGATAATAATCCTGATACGTTATAAAACTTCAAAATAGCAATTTATGTGAATTTTACGTATATGAATTTTAAGGTGATTTTTTCAAATTTCCTCTAAATTTGTTTATTATAGAATGTGAACATCAAATAATTTTACCTCATAGTATTGTTTGTAATTACTAATTAGCCTTAGTTGTGTATTTAATTAAGAAAGTCGACTATTCGAATAGTTATTAAAATACAAATTCATTTTTAGTACGAATATCTGATGAAAATTTTACATGTTGGAATAGCAGCGATAAGAGATCAATAAATCAATATCATGTATGCGATACCTATGATGATTGTCTTGGTGGTGAAGATGAAGCTATAGAGACGTGTAAAGTAATATGGACATATTATTATAGTATTATCCTTTTTTATGATAGAAATTTCTCCTCACTAAACACTCGCAGATATGCATGATTTACTAGATAGCCAATTACTCTTATATTTTCCATGGAAGTTGAAAAGTAATACAATTCTCAATACCATAACTTTAGTTTTCAAAATGAAATACATTTCTTGAGAGAAACTGCTCTTTCTAGTGAAAAAATTAAAAATACTAGTTAGACAAATACCAATATTTTAATGCGTTAGAATATTATGTTTACATGAGACCATAAATTTCATCGAATACCGATTAAATAATTTACATTGGTCTCAAATTTTAAAGGCGAAATCACCCATCATGTGTATCTCATTGTTTATTTGTATCTTACTTACCCACTTTTTAATATTAGGAAGTTCATATTCATCAAAAATATTCATTTTTTGTCATCTCATGTAAAACGTGATTTGAGTTTATTAATGTTGTTTCATTCATACTTGTGTACAATTTCGTAGGATCGCGTTTGTAAGGATTACGAATTCAGATGTAAATCAGGACAGTGCCTCCCTCAAATTTGGGCCTGTGATCACACCAAACACTGTGTAGATGGGGACGATGAAGACTTCAATATGTGTCAAGTATACAGATTATTTGAATAAAAATTAATCATTTCTCCAATTTAACATATAACAACATACACTAAGTTTACTAATAGACTAAGAGATACTAAAAATACAATTACATAATTTATTAAGGTATGTCTGGTCTTAACATATTTCTAATATTTGCACAAATTTTTCGTTAAAAAAAACCTTTATAATTTTTTTATAATTCTACAATTTAAATATATACTCGTATAAGTTACTTTTATATTTAATCCTTATATCTTAAAATTATAATATTGATTAAATTTAAAATAATCTATTTAATATTTAGTGATGTTTTTTTTTTTTATAAAATTATTAAGGCTGGTAAATTGAAATGGTACGTTCTGTATTTAATTAACAAGTTTCTATGAAAACAATAATTCAAGAAACGTATTTCATAAATTAGAAATAATTATTGTAATTTTTTTTGATAGTAACTTGAAATCAAGTTCAAATATATTTTATTGATATAATTTAAACCATGCATGATAACTTGAAATAAAATAATTGAATAATAGAAATCTATAGACTTCGCACGATTGTGTATTTCCCAACAGGTCCTGGACACTTGACAATTTCTATGAGGTCAAATACGTAAAAATAGTAGTTGATCATTGTACATAACATATTAATAAATACAATACAAATATACAAAGTGAACATTACTGCTCTAATAAGCCAAATTGTCAAATTGTAATTTAACAGTTAACAAGTGATTTGAGTTTATTTAATCGATAAAATTACCATAATTTATCAATATTATAGGAAAGGGAATGTAGGGGATTCCGTTGTAATTCCGGAGCATACATTTATCATACATGGGTCTGCGACAAAATAATACACTGTAGCGAAGGTGAAGATGAAGTCTACGAAATGTGTCAAGTATGTAGATTTTATTAATGAACATATTTTGTACTTTAACCTTTATATCGACAAACACTATATTGAAATTAAGAATCGATATTTAGAAATTAATTGTATTAAAATCAATCAGTGAAATATCATTTGTGAATCTGAATTATTCATAAAATGTAATAAAATATTACATAGACGACGTGTAAAATATATGTAAAGGAAAAATAACTTAAATATTTTTAATTATATTAAAAGTTGCTAATATCGCTTATTCATATTACGTAGAAATTGAAAATTTTAACGTTCAATTTTCAATCACATAAAAAGTCTTCAACTTTTCAGCACCTTTCTTTTAAAATTAAAATTCACTTTGAGGAGCAAATTTTTAAGGGTGTTGTTAATTATCAATCTTTTAGTACACATATCAAAAACTTTATGAACAATTTAAAACCAAAAGGTTACAGATATTTACGGTGCTTTTGAGTATTGTCAAAATTTTCACTTTGAATGCTTACATTTAAAAAAAAAAAATCGTGATTACGATTATACGAAACTTTTTTACAAATTGAGAGAAATAGTATTTAAAATTAAACTATATTTTTAAGATTTTTGTTGAGGATAACACTTTTTTTAAAAGACATTTGTCTTTCGTAAAGTGCATAAAAAACATATTGTGATGTACACATGTCGATACTGAATCACTATTAGTGATATTATAATATATGGAAGTTCTGAGATATGCAAACCATAATTTCATTTATAAATGTTGTAGTCCGTACAAAAAAGGCAGTGATATTTTTTTACATGATTTCCTAATTTCAGTGTATCAATTGAAATTCTAATTTAATGTTGTTCAAATTCATTACATGAAATGAAAAGAGACACTTAAATTACTAAGAAAAAATTATTTGATCGTAATCAACAACTATTACCTTTCGTTGTAGAATCGTACTTGCGAAAATAATCAATTCAGATGCCTTTCCGGTCAATGTATTCGAAAACGATTAGTGTGTAATGAAGAAAATAATTGCCGAGATGGGACAGATGAGACCGAAAAAACTTGTAAGGTAGGAGAACATTTTCGGGTATTCATTTATATTTTTTACAGCCGATTTTATTTTAAGAAATCGTTTGTAAAATATGTAAAATAGATTTTTCTGATAAATATTCTTTACACCTTCCAGGCAATTTATAAAGATTTATTGAGTATACAATATAGAAATCTAAGTTTGTTTTAAAGTATAGTATCTTAATATTTACCAAGTTTTCTTTCATAATCTCATCAATAAATGGTATATTTCTATCAAATACATTTATTTTGGTTATTTGGATACAAATTATAATGTTAAAATGGAAAATATTAGTTATAAGTTATAACTATGAAGAATTTGATTATTTGTGTATTTACCCAATAAAATATTTCTAAATACACCCCTGTATAATATATATACGTACATATTAACTTGTATTGAATTGTTGTATTAAATGAATAATAATCGTAAACAAGAACTATAACCTTTCGTTTTAGACTCGTACTTGCGAAAATTATGAATTCAGATGCGATTCCGGTCAATGTATTCATATATTTAATGTTTGTGATGGAAAAAATGATTGCCTAGATGGATCTGATGAAACCGAAAACACTTGTAAGGTAGGAAAACATTTTCTGGTATACTTAATATTTTATAAAGTCGATTTTTTTATAATAATCGTTTGTCTAAATCAAAATTAAATTTGACGAAAATGATGATTGTTAACTATTGGCAATATTTGTATTATTCGTAAAACACAATGATTTATAAAGGATTATCATAGTGTTTCATAAAACGAATATCTACTCTTTACAAAGAATATTTAATTACAAACTTATGATATATAATTGAATTTAAATTGTGCTATACGTTTATAACAGCTATGAACTTTTTTTTATTAAATTAATAATAATCGTAATCCACAACCATTACCTTTCGTTTTAGAATCGTACTTGCGAAAATGATCAGTTCAGATGCGATTCTGGTGAATGTATTTATACAGGTGATGTTTGTGATGGAATAAACAATTGCCTAGATGGATCTGATGAATCCGAAAAAACTTGTAAGGTAGGAGAACATTTTCGGGTATTCATTAATATTTTTTACAGCCGATTTTATTTTAAGAAATCGTTTGTCTGAATCAAAATTTAATTGGAAAATATGAGGTATAACTGATAACTATGTAGAATTTGAATATTTCTTTTGTGCATTTACCCAATAAAAGATTTCTTAATACGCCCCTGTATAATATATATGTAAATATTAACGTGAATCGAATTGTTGCTTTAAATTAATAATAATCGTAATTAAGAACTATTACCTTTCGTTTTAGAATCGTACTTGCGAAAATGATCAATTCAGATGCGCTTCTGGTCAATGTATTCAAAATGATACGATTTGTGATGGAGACCTAAGATCAGTAGTTGAATCTGATGAATCCAAAATAACTTGTAAGGTAGGATAACAATTTAGTGTATATTTTATTTTCTATACAATCAATTGCTTTTCATTAATCTCATTTTTAGATAAAAAGAGTTATAGGAAACAGAACAAACAAATGATTAATATTTTTTTATAGTTTTAAACATTAAAAGTTTATGACATGAAATTATCATTTAAATACGCAGACTAGTAAAAGATAAATGTTTTACTCTTTTTAAATTTTAAATTGATCCTAGAACAAATACAAACAAATAATTTTTAAATTTTTTGGTTCGCTAATAATAGTTTTCTGTTTTATATATAAATATATAAATATGAAACTTTTTGATATATTTTGTTTTTTACATCGTGTTTTACATGTCATAGTGTTAAATAATATAAGTTTGGTATGGGATTTACATGTATGTCTCTCTTACATACTAATATAGAATATCAAATAAATTCTTTGTTTTTATTTTAATTTCTTTTTAACATTTGTGAAATGGTTTGTGCTTAAACTGAACATAATCAGAGACTTGGAAGAAAATTCTTAAAAGTTTCTATTTCTATTATACTAAATATGTTAAAATGCTACAAACCACTTATGTCTTGTTTTTTTTCTTTAATTTTTTTGGCTCACCAAATTATCACTAGCAATGTGGTTAATGAGATATTATTAGGATCTGGAAATGAATCCATTAATATTATGTTGTAGACGATTAATCATTTTGGTCAATAGTTTTATACTCATATCGATTCACTTTTTTACTCTTAAATATTATTCATTTTTCTATTGTTCATAAAAATTCTTTTTTACTATTTTATTATAATGTAATATGTAATTTGTTATAATCAATTTTAATTGATACTTTTCTATAACATTATAATGTTTTTTATAGATGCTTTATTTATCTTATGATATATAAAATGTAATTAATTTATATTTATAGGGCACTGTCAAGGGCCTGTTTGGCTATTGCCTCCTGGCTAAACTGCCTCTGTTGCCTATATTATGTTGTCATCATCGTTTTGTAAAAAAGACGATGTGTTTAATTCACACATATAATATAAAACCTAGTATAATGTAGTGCTATGTAAACATAGAAATATAAAGGTAGTTTAGTAAAAGTCAACTTATATTTTTAAAGATCTATCAATGAAGGTTCTGATCATGCAAACATTTCAGTATTATTACTTGACAATATTCAATATTTTACATTAAATGAATGAATAAACTATGTATTAGTATGATACAAGATAGTAGTAACTTTTTTCAAAATAGATTTTTCTGATAAATATTCTTTACACCTTCCAGGCAATTTATAAAGATTTATTGAGTATACAATATAGAAATCTAAGTTTGTTTTAAAGTATAGTATCTTAATATTTACCAAGTTTTCTTTCATAATCTCATCAATAAATGGTATATTTCTATCAAATACATTTATTTTGGTTATTTGGATACAAATTATAATGTTAAAATGGAAAATATTAGTTATAAGTTATAACTATGAAGAATTTGATTACTTGTGTATTTACCCAATAAAATATTTCTAAATACACCCCTGTATAATATATATACGTACATATTAACTTGTTTTGAATTGTTGTATTATATGAATAATAATCGTAAACAAGAACTATAACCTTTCGTTTTAGACTCGTACTTGCGAAAATTATGAATTCAGATGCGATTCCGGTCAATGTATTTATATATTTAATGTTTGTGATGGAAAAAATGATTGCCTAGATGGATCTGATGAAACCGAAAACACTTGTAAGGTAGGAAAACATATTCTGGTATACTTAATATTTTATAAAGTCGATTTTTTTATAATAATCGTTTGTCTAAATCAAAATTAAATTTGACGAAAATGATGATTGTTAACTATTGGCAATATTTGTATTATTCGTAAAACACAATGATTTATAAAGGATTATCATAGTGTTTCATAAAACGAATATCTACTCTTTACAAAGAATATTTAATTACAAACTTATGATATATAATTGAATTTAAATTGTGCTATACGTTTATAACAGCTATGAACTTTTTTTTATTAAATTAATAATAATCGTAATCCACAACCATTACCTTTCGTTTTAGAATCGTACTTGCGAAAATGATCAAATCCGATGCGATTCTGGTCAATGTATTTATACAGGTGATGTTTGTGATGGACTAATTCATTGCCGAGATGGAACAGATGAAACCGAAAAAGCTTGTGAGGTAGGAAAACATTTTCGGGTATATTTTATTTTTCATTTTATCGAATTTTTTTCATTAATCCTATGTCTAGATAAAACGAGTCATTTAAAACAGAACTTACGAATGATGAATATTTTTTTTACAGTAATAAACATTAAAAGTTTGAGAGATGAAATTATCATTTAAATACGCAGACAATTAAAAGGTATATTTTATTGCTGCTTTTAAATTTTGAATTGATCCTAGAAAATAAACAAAGGAATAATCCTCAAACATTTTTGTTTCCTTATGATAGTTTTCTTTTAACAATAAATGATTAAATATTTATTTAGTTCAATACGAGTTTTTAACCTTTAAACATATTATTTATATTTTTTAGATAGTTTTCTGTTTCTAGATATAAATATATATAAAACTTTTGATCGTTCCTCACATCGTGTTTTTCATGTTTTACTGATAAATAATAATAGATCGGTATAGAATTTCGATTTACAAACTAATAAATGATATCAATTAAATTCTAAGTTATTATTTTATTTATATTTTTACATTTGATGATTTCTTTTTTGCCTTATTATACAAATAGGGTCAGAAAAAAATTAATACTATAACATTTTTTTATACTCATATCAATTCACTTTTTTACTCTTAAATATTATTCATTTTTCTATTGTTCATAAAAATTCTTTTTTACTATTTTATTATAATGTAATATGTAATTTGTTATAATCAATTTTAATTGATACTTTTCTATAACATTATAATGTTTTTTATAGATGCTTTATTTATCTTATGATATATAAAATGTAATTAATTTATATTTATAGGGCACTGTCAAGGGCCTGTTTGGCTATTGCCTCCTGGCTAAACTGCCTCTGTTGCCTATATTATGTTGTCATCATCGTTTTGTAAAAAAGACGATGTGTTGAATTCACACATATAATATAAAACCTAGTATAATGTAGTGCTATGTAAACATAGAAATATAAAGGTAGTTTAGTAAAAGTCAACTTATATTTTTAAAGATCTATCAATGAAGGTTCTGATCTTGCAAACATTTCAGTATTATTACTTGACAATATTCAATATTTTACATTAAATGAATGAATAAACTATGTATTAGTATGATACAAGATAGTAGTAACTTTTTTCAAAATAGATTTTTCTGATAAATATTCTTTACACCTTCCAGGCAATTTATAAAGATTTATTGAGTATACAATACAGAAATCTAAGTTTATTTTAAAGTATAGTATCTTAATATTTACCAAGTTTTCTTTCATAATCTCATCAATAAATGGTATATTTCTATCAAATACATTTATTTTGGTTATTTGGATACAAATTATAATGTTAAAATGGAAAATATTAGTTATAAGTTATAACTATGAAGAATTTGATTATTTGTGTATTTACCCAATAAAATATTTCTAAATACACCCCTGTATAATATATATACGTGCATATTAACTTGTATTGAATTGTTGTATTAAATGAATAATAATCGTAAACAAGAACTATAACGTTTCGTTTTAGACTCGTACTTGCGAAAATGATCAATTCAGATGCGCTTCCGGTCAATGTATTGATACATTTAATGTTTGTGATGGATATGATGATTGCCAAGATGGAACCGATGAAATCGAAAAACATTGTAAAGTAGGAAAACATTTTTGTGTATACTTTATATTTTATATGGTCGATTTTTTTTATAAAAATCGATTGTCTAAATCAAAATTTAATTGGAAAATATGAGTTATCAGTTATAATTATGTAGAATTTGAATATTTCGTTTGTGCATTTACCCAATAAAAGATTTCTAAATACGCCTCTGTATATTATATTGGTATATATAATATTAACGTGAATCGAATTGTTGCATTAAATGAATAATAATCGTAAACAAGAACTATAACCTTTCGTTTTAGACTCGTACTTGCGAAAATGGTCAATTCAGATGCGCTTCCAGTCAATGTATTTTTGAATTTGAAATGTGTGATGGAAGTAACAATTGCGGGGATGGAACTGATGAATCTGAAAACATTTGTAAGGTAGGAAAACATTTTCGTGTATACTTTATATTTTATACAGCCTATTTTATTTTTAGTTATCCTTTGCTTAAATCAAAATTAAATTTGACAAAAATGATGTTTGTTAACTATTGGCAATATTTGTATTATTCGTAAAACACAATGATTTATAAAGGATTATCATAGTGTTTCATAAAACGAATATCTACTCTTTACAAAGAATATTTAATTACAAACTTATGATATATAATTGAATTTAAATTGTGCTATACGTTTATAACAGCTATGAACTTTTTTTTATTAAATTAATAATAATCGTAATCCACAACCATTACCTTTCGTTTTAGAATCGTACTTGCGAAAATGATCAATTCAGATGCGATTCTGGTCAATGTATTTCTACAGATTATATTTGTGATGGAAGAAACAATTGCGGGGATGGAACTGATGAAACCGGAAAAACTTGTGAGGTAGGAAAACATTTTCGGGTATACTTTATATTTTATATGGTCGATTTTTTTATAGTAATCGATTGTCTAAATCAAAATATAATTGGAAAATATGAGTTATCAGTTATAACTATGTAGAATTTGAATATTTCGTTTGTGCATTTACCCAATAAAAGATTTCTAAATACGCCTCTGTATAATATATATACGTACATATTAACTTGTATTGAATTGTTGTATTAAATGAATAATAATCGTAAACAAGAAATATAACCTTTCGTTTTAGACTCGTCCTTGCGAAAATTATGAATTCAGATGCGATTCTGGTCAATGTATTTATGGAAGATTTGTTTGTGATGGAGAAAATGATTGCCGAGATGGAACTGATGAAACCGAACAAGCTTGTAAGGTAGGAAAACATTTTCTGGTATACTTTATATTTTATATGGTCGATTTTTTTATAGTAATCGATTGTCTTAATCAAAATTTAATTGGAGAATATGAGTTATCAGTTATAACTATGTAGAATTTGAATATTTCGTTTGTGCATTTACCCAATAAAAGATTTCTAAATACGCCTCTGTATATTATATTGGTATATATAATATTAACGTGAATCGAATTGTTGCATTAAATGAATAATAATCGTAAACAAGAACTATAACCTTTCGTTTTAGACTCTTACTTGCGAAATTGATCAATTCAGATGCGATTCCGGTCATTGTATTCATGGAATTTATGTTTGTGATGGAAAAAATGATTGCCTAGATGGATCTGATGAATCCGAAAGCATTAATTGTAAGGTAGGAAAACATTTTCTGGTATACTTAATATTTTATAAAGTCGATTTTTTTATAATAATCGATTGTCTAAATCAAAATTTAATTGGAAAATATGAGTTATCAGTTATAACTATGTAGAATTTGAATATTTCGTTTGTGCATTTACCCAATAAAAGATTTCTAAATACGCCTCTGTATATTATATTGGTATATATAATATTAACGTGAATCGAATTGTTGCATTAAATGAATAATAATCGTAAACAAGAAATATAACCTTTCGTTTTAGACTCGTCCTTGCGAAAATTATGAATTCAGATGCGCTTCCGGTCAATGTATTAATACATTTGATGTTTGTGATGGACTAAACAATTGCCGAGATGGAACAGATGAAACCGAACAAGCTTGTGAGGTAGGAAAACATTTTCGGGTATATTTTATTTTTCATTTTATCGAATTTTTTTCATTAATCCTATGTCTAGATAAAACGAGTCATTTAAAACAGAACTTACGAATGATGAATATTTTTTTTACAGTAATAAACATTAAAAGTTTGAGACATGAAATTATCATTTAAATACGCAGACAATTAAAAGGTATATTTTATTGCTGCTTTTAAATTTTGAATTGATCCTAGAAAATAAACAAAGGAATAATCCTCAAACATTTTTGTTTCCTTATGATAGTTTTCTTTTAACAATAAATGATTAAATATTTATTTAGTTCAATACGAGTTTTTAACCTTTAAACATATTTATTTATATTTTTTAGATAGTTTTCTGTTTCTAGATATAAATATATATAAAACTTTTGATCGTTCCTCACATCGTGTTTTTCATGTTTTACTGATAAATAATAATAGATCGGTATAGAATTTCGATTTACAAACTAATAAATGATATCAATTAAATTCTAAGTTATTATTTTATTTATATTTTTACATTTGATGATTTCTTTTTTGCCTTATTATACAAATAGGGTCAGAAAAAAATTAATACCATAACATTTTCTATTGTTAACCAATAGCGTTTTGCTCACCGCCTCCGAGTCGTAAATCATCATCGTTTAAATAGATAGATAGAATAATAACGTATTCAAGTTTATTAGTATATTTATAATCAAATACTATAATATATTTTTAACATTTGTATCATTTTTAAATGGTTTAAATAACAAAAGACAGATGTGTAATTGATCGATTTTATTTCAGTATTTGTAGCACGGATAAGATCAATAAGAATACGGCAAATGCAAAAGTTATGATTTCGGATTGCAGTTGCTAATCAACGGAGTACATTTTATATTATTATTTTTCTATTAAAAACCTATCTAGAGTTTAACTATAATTTATCGAAATCACCAGTTCGATCATATTGTATATAGTCGATTGACCAGACGAATTGGAAACATAAGAAATTATTTTTTATTGAGTTATTCATATTTTAACAAACTTGTACTACGTAACAAATGCCATAAATAAATGTTACTTTTGTCAAGAAAACGTGTATCTATATAATATATAAAAGAGACAATACACTCATCAACGCCCAGCCCAAACCGCCGGGCCTAGTGACTTGAAAATTTCTACAGACGTTCCTCGAGCCACGTAGGCGTGCTTTAAGAACCGTTTTTCCGAAATTCCGCCCCTAAGGGGGTTAAAAGCGGTAAGAAGGGTGAGACTAGAAAAATTCGCCTGGCCGGAACCACTGGAGCTTTCAGTATGAAATTTAGTCGGCGATTTCGTTTTGTATAGTGGAAGCTTCTTGAGAAAGGATTTTCCGAAATTCGACATCTACCGGGGTTAAAAGGGGTGAAAGGGTGAAATTAGAAAAAAATCACCTAGCCGGAACCGCTGAAGCTATGGGTGTGAAATTTGGTCAGTAGTTTTGTATCGTGATATAGACGCCCATTGAGAAAGGATTTTTCCAAAGTCCACCCCTACCAGGGTTTAAAGGGGTGTAACTAGAAACTTAAAAGGGTGAAACTTGAAAAATTCGCCTGGCCGGAACCGCTCGAGTTTTGAGTATGGAATTTGGTCTACTATAAATATAATAACATTTAGCACTTGACGCTTTTACCCCTTCATTATACCGGGAAAACTTTTCACGGGCGAAGCCGGTATTCAGTCAGATAAATCGGTAAAAATAAATTTTTACATGTAAAATATCGTTACTATACTAAACTCATATCGTGTGTTTGTTTAATAAACTATTGAATAATAATAGCAGTCAGCTGATAACGGTAAAATGTCAATTATTATTATTATTCAGGCAATACACATTTTTTATACTAAAACCCGGCAAGGACGGGTAATATTCAGCTAGTAATATTATATGTTGATCCACGCCAATTATTTAAACGTATAGATACGCATTAATTCGCCATATAATATTGTGTAGTTCAAGGCAGGGTCGGCACTGAATCCCTCCATTGAGCCGTACAATAATAATCGATGTAATGATATTATTTAATATTATTACAATAGTGGAAATCGATCAAATGAACGTACGTTTTCATTTGGTCATAATGATAATATACTCGACTTGTTCAACCGCTTTTCCCAAAACTCCTTATAATTTAAATAAAACCCCGACAATATTTCAAATATAAAGGATACATACGCGTCGGAACACTATAAGCTTTTTATCAAACGTGTTTTTAAATAAATTCTCGTATCGATAATATTTTATTTTTCCGCTTACCAGATTGATGTTATTTTTGACCCTACCCCCTAATTTGACTGGAAACACCCCAGGCGTGTAGTCGTTTTATGGAGACGTACGCGATCATTATGTAGTTTGCAAACGATATTCAATTGCTTCGGGTTTGGGCTATGAACGAATCGTGTAAGTCAAATAATAATAATAAAAATATACTGCAAATGAAAACTACTCGGAACTTTACGTGCATTGCGTTTAATTTTATGAATACCACGCGGCATTAAAGACGCGTGATACTTTGAGAGTCGTACCATAAAATAGAAGACATTTGTTATCGTGTTAAAACAATATTCGTAACCAACGACGACGTATATAATAACATATTTTGTAACGACTGATCAAATTATAATACACCGCGGTTAATGCACCGAACACATGACGAATATCGTAATATTATTGTATAATATGTATACTTGGAATATAACCTATTAGTCGCGTGCCTGTCAAAATCTTTTTATTGCTCAATACTCTTATAAAGTCTGAAATATACTTCCCCCGGTTTGCGTTTATTTCGTCGGCATTGATACGTATATACCGACTGATACTTTCAAATCGATGAGAAACAGAGAAACGCATCGCGATGCACATTTTGCAAATATAACCAATCGTTTTTTTTACCCAAATATTAAACACGGACCGTGCGAAAAGTGTGCTCGTCGAAAATTCAAATCGACATTGTTTATAATATAATAATGGAAAAATAAAAACCTATAAAAACGCTTGGGCGCGAATTAATAATAATCAACACGACGACGAGCGTGCAGACGAGGTGTTGTGCTGTGCGGTGCGTGTCAGTAGCGCGCGCTCGGCAAAAATCTTATTATTTCGCGATGCTCGAACTTTGCGAAACGCTGTTTTAGACATGTGTACGCCGGGATAAGTGGTCGAGGGTATGGGGGACGCGCGATATGACGAGTGTCGGCGATATAATATTATAATAATAATAATAATACGACGCCTACCCGCGTGTTCGGCAGGGGTGAAACAATACGATCGGCTGACGTGCGCGTTGAAACGGCGATTTCCACGCGGACGTTCGTACCGCCGCCGCCGCCGCCGCGTCCTGGCTGTACACGAGCGCACGTTTTCCATTAAACATCGTATTACTTTTCAATCCGCTACGGCAAATCATATTTTGATGAAAAAGAAAAAAAAAACCGTTTCCCTACATTTCCCCAGCGGTTTTACAAAACCCCGTCCCGCCGACCGAACGCGTCCGACGTTATAATAATAATAATAATAATCGTATGTATATTATTGTACGGTTTACGCGCGCTTGTCACTCGCAGTCTCTCCGGACGCCGCGCCGAGTGCGAATTAAAAGGCTGCCGTTCTACACGCCTCGTTTTTACTATAAATTATTTTTTTTTCTATATCGCATTAAACTGTTTACATAATAATGATCGCGATCCCGCGCGTTCGCCTCTGTACGACGACTTTCCCCGACGCGCTCTCCGCCACCAGTAGAGGGTAAATGAGGTGTTTGGGTATTCGAACGTCCCCGACGTAATAATATTTTAGACTTTCCAATTCAAGTTTAATGATTTTTGATAGGTTTTTTTTTTTTTTCCTGAATAGACGTTAAAACGAAAAAGTATTATTTTTTTTTTTTTTTTTAAATGACTGTATCAAATGTTATGAGTTTATTTGTTAATTTAAAAGTTTCTCTAGTCGTTCTCAGTAGGAATAGATTTCATTTACTAATATTTTTAATAATCAAACCGTCTGTAATTCGGAACAGTGTACGTTTTATAATCGATTTTGGTATGTTGTTCAATATTTTCAAAACGTTTATTCCGTGACACTCATACTTTCAGTGTGTGTGTGTGTGTGTGCGTGTGTGTTGTTTCAACCCTTATTATATGCTACGCCTATAACTACACCGATCTCCGTCCTCCCTCCCTCGTCACTGCGCGTGGGAGCTTCGCGGAAACGTAATAACAATTTCATAACGTATCGGATATTTCTACCGCTTGTACCGAAACCGCTAAATAGTCGGATCGTTGAAAACGGTACCGTTAGTAATAATTAAAAGAATTCGATTATTCGGCTTTTCGGCCAAGTTGAACGCGCGCCACACCGTGTAGCCCCACTCGACTAAATTCACTCGATACGTCACGACCGGAAGAAATATTCGACAGAAGTGGTCGGCAGGCTCGGCAATGTAATCTAATCTTAAGTTAGGCATCCGCTTTGCTCCCGCGCCAATCGATTTTCGCCAGTACCTACCTAAATGTAATGAATACCGGGGCTGGTCTTTGTTCAATATTCACCGCGAGTCCCGGAAGTAAATATAATTCGCCGGTTTATTTCTTTTCGACGTGATTACGCGTCGCTTTTGGCCGTTTTTTTTTTTTTTTTTTTTTAATCCATAACAACGTTTGACGAAAAACAAATTTTAACATAGTTACGACTAGATTTTCAAAATTAAACTCTATTGAAATCGACTTGTTGAAAACCAAAACACCGTATTACGTACGACTGAAAATTATGTCGTTCTAAGTGTTCTTACCGAATAACATACTCCGTAATAATATTGTTTTTACAGAATTCTGAGTTTATATATATATATATAGAGGTGGGCAAGAGGAAACAAAAACTAATTTGTGATTATGACTTAAACTCGGCTAGTTGAAACTTATAAGAAAAGTTTTTAGCTCCTTAAATATACTGTAACGGTAATTTCGAAAGGTATTTTTATTTTTCAGAAAATATACTTCAATATTACTTTCTCGGCTGAAGTTTGAATACATTTTTTGACCGTACCGTTTTTATCTGTTAATTTAGCGATTCCCGCGGTCCTCGAGTTGTTTTATTTAATCGTACGGTCGCGGGCATCCAAGCGCCCATGAATTTCATCTGAATTCCTAAATCCATTCCTTGCAACTGCATCGTAGAAAAAATGGAATGCGCATATGGTTTTCAAATATCGAAACGATACGAATAGTAAAAAAACTACAAAATTAATAAGACGGCAAAGACGATATGAAAAACCCTTCTGCAAATAAATTATCTCGAAATTCAAATAATCCACGACGGTGATATTATTATATATAACGTCCGAACGGTCAGTCCGAATCTATATATTGCTATGCGACTATGCGAACTCATAGGAATTTTTTTCCCTATTTATTACTTCTTAATAGATTTCGTTATGGCGTTGGACTTTGGTTCTCCGACCGAAACCGACTTATAAGTTGTACAATGCGTCCATGTCGAGCTAAATTCGTACCGCCGCCGAGGTCGTCAAATAAAAACGATAGTTAATCGACAATGTTAAAAATACATTTGCACGAGAACAAAATGCTATCAAGCGTATAACATGATGTATTGTAAACACATCCCCTACGGAAGGGTCTAACGTAACTACTGCGCACTTGTATGTTGAGGCTAGTTTTGATTATGTACATATTTTATTGTACAACGTTTTACGACGATACGACGACGTTAATTTCGTAAGTACAGTGTTTTATAATGAATGTCAAAGTGACGTTATAATATTATAAATGTTTTATTCCCGTTTTAAATAAAAAAAAAAAAAGAAAAAGAAAAGTGTTTTAATATTTCGTTTATATATTATTCATTTTTCGAAATGCAAATACGTACAATATGTCTGTTTTCAGAACGGAACAATAGAAATCAAAGGATCTGTGGAGGAGAAGAAGAAAAAAAACGAAGAAATTAAATTAAATATACCTTTTTAAAAGAGTATACGAGAACGACAAAAACGACAACAAACTTAATGTATAAAAAGACTGAATTTACAACTGAAATGAAAAAAAAAGGGGAAAAAAAAATCCAGGGTATTTATGGCAATTGTTAGTGGAAAATGATAAAGAGAGAGAAAGAAAAAACGACATGTTTGAGAAATAAATAATCAAGACGGCGGCGTTCGTTTTTTGTGATATCGCGCCAACTTAATCATAAAGAAATATCAGTTGACGAAAGTACTTATTAAGTTTATTCTACGTTTCGATATAGATTATGATATTGATATTATACCAATAATATTGTATTTTTAATTCCCCCCTTCGAGTCGAGATCATTTCATTGCGAGGTGGTAGATCGCAGGCGTTCATTTTAACTAACATATGATTTTTTTCACGTGTTTTATCTTTGTGATTTGAAATCGGGCATAATATAGTCTTTTTAATCGCGTGCTCACGTCCGACGGTAAACATAATATATAAACCGACCGCAATTTTACACTCGTTAAAAACCACGATCGAACGAATAATAATAATAATAATAAAACGATTTCCCAGAAATGAAGACTTACACAGTAGCGTTTTTATAAGATATTTTAATTATTCGCGTCGAAGAAGATTCGCGTAGTACGTGGCACAGCAATTATTCTCAACAAAAAAAAAAAACTATTTTAACAATAACGCGTTTATAATAATATTAAACATAAAAGAAAAGAAAAAAGTTCATTAAATAGCTTACAAACAATTAAATTTTAATACAACCCTCCGGAATAAATGAAGTACACTTGACCTAATTTACATTACACAGCACGAAAACCGACATCTCAAACCCGACTCAAACGATACACGCGAACGTCACGCCAATTTCGCGCTCAAAAAGAAGACTATAATATATGCGTTGTGTATGGTAAAAACTTAATAACACGTGAGTGTGTTTAAGTTAACGTGTGTTAATAAACTTATAAATGCCATTTTTGTTTCGTTTCAGTACGAAACGAACGCCTCGCCACGGTGTTTACCGTATTAGCTATAACCATTAACCAATTATTAACTATGGTTAACATTTTTTTTTTTTTTTTTTTGCGAAAACGTCACTCACGCGATCATCGGTTACGAAGATTATCCGTCTACTGCGGTTCTGATGATTTTAAACGGCGGAAACGGAAACGTCGCGAACGCCAATGAAACAGCGATTCACTGCGATACTTACGTCGTCGTGACCAATCTGTATTTTTTGTTTTTGTTTTGAGGAGGGCTGACTTTATATTTTTGTTATAATATTGAATTGGAATTGTAAATAGCGACGACTGTGGGGACGAGGCAAGACAAGCGGTGACTCGTCTGAATTTTTCGAGTAAATAATGCTCGACGAGTATAATCTTCTTAGTTCATCGATACTCGAACGTTTTACATATTTGTAAGTTATTTTTTATTTTTATTTTTTAACTCGACTATTATTCGCTGAACAATAACGATGTGAAATTTAGGATATAATAATCACTAAAACATAGTTCGTCATCTATGATGATGAAATATAATATATTCAAAGTCGAATGTGATAGCCGTGTTCGAAAATAGTTGAAATAAATAAACGTGTGTTATTTCAGACGTAAGCCGTGAAGAATATTTCTAAAATCGCGAACACATCGACCGGCCGAAATTACTTTCATATCTCCGTCGTGGCTAACGTTAGTATTGTGTGAATAATTATTGTAAAAACAACTATTATTTTTACATAACTTTTATTTTATTTGTTATTTTTTAGATTTATAACTAAGTGACAACTTTCAAAAGTCATTTCAAATGCTATCTTTTTTCATTAACTTCAAATATACTTAATAATTCTTCCTTTTTTTTTTTATATAATATACCCTTTGTGAAAGTGCACATAAAATCCATAATTTAAAGCTTTATCAGATGCTATGCGAAAAGCAAACGCTGTGTATATTATCTAATTAATCCATATTATTTAATAAACGATAGCGACAAGCTGTTTGGTCGGGAAAGGGACTTTTCCCGGAAAAAAAAAGCGTCCTTTGTCAACGGTTTAAAAAGGAAAATTAGGTTTATGTACTTGATTTTTTTTTACTTCTTTTATAGCCAACGTACACAATATTATTCGGACAACGTACGTACACATTAGCTAATTTCGGACTTTTTCCTTAACACACACCACATGGTATATGAATACATTTACATGTTTATAGTAATAATTTATTTATAAAATTATGCACTTGATTAGGGTCTTTGTTACCGGACGTTTATTGTATATAATGATATATTAATCATTTTAGCCGTGGTTTTTAGTAAATTAGTTTCTACTTGACCGCGTAAAAACAAATAAAATCAACTGGAAACGCGATCGAGTTCACAAAACGGCTCAATGTTTTATAATAAACTCACCAGAATTGTTTAATATTGATATTATTTTACCATTTTTTATTTACAAATCGGCGTCTTTATTTATGATTTCGGCATTATTTTGCAATGGATTTTTAATTATAAACACATGCTTACAGACCGATTATATAATAAGAAAATTATATAATAATCGAAATATTATTCATTTGTCACTCAACGTATTTATTTATTACTTATCAATTTAAGGTTCAATTTAACGTCTCAGATGGAGAAATGTTCGCGAATGACATATAATACTGTCGTAGATCACGTACAGTGTATAGTAATGGTAAAAACATTAATTCGTAGAACGTCGACATACGTATATCTACTACGGCCTCTGGCTCGTGTTCGGTTAAAAATCGAAAACGTTTTCGAAGCGAATAATAATTACAGCTGTGAACGTCGATAGAAATCGGTCGGTTTCCGTTCCAGAAAACGAAGCTCAGTTGACCTGTGAAAAACTACGGTGAGCTATCGCTAAATCGCTTTGAGTCACAGAGTGACTCTTTCTTCGTCGTTTTTCTCGACCAGACGTCGTGGTGTCGCGGACGGACAAATCCGTACGGTCGAAAAGCGTGACGACGATAACTCGGCGCGTACGCGTTCGTCACGAGGTAAAATAATAATAACGATAACGACGTGGACGCGATGCGTAACAGCAATTTTCGCGGAGGGGGTGAAAAAAAACTGCCAGACGAGGCGCGAACCGTCGAATTCACATCCGTCGACGTTTGTCAATTATTGTACGATTTTTTTAACTTCCGACTCCTGTTCTATTATTACGAGAGAGGGGAGAAGGATCGCGCAACAGTGACTCGGTACAGGACGAACGTATTGTTATATATTTTGTTTGTACGCGCGTTCCTCTCCGTCACGTTCGGACGTGACGCACGCGATCTGCGGCGTCACCGACCTGCCGACGACGGACGGGGCGCGCGCGCGAATGTGTGACACTGTAAAACATGACGTATTGCGATCGATCCATCATCGGGACGCGAGCGTATTTATAAAATATAATAATATATATTATATAATATCGAAACACAATGCGCGCGACACGGCCCGTTTACGTATTTATAAAAACGTAATCGTTATTATTTTTCATTTTTTAATTTTTCGTTTCGTTTCTCACTCGTACCGGAGTCTGAATAGTAATAATAATAATAATAATAATAATAAAAAAAATGGAAATAACAATGAAAAGAGAAACACGACCGACCCCGTTGAACTTTATGAGCTTAATTTGTCGAGCGTTTTTAACGGGGGTTTTTGCTGATTAAAAAATCATAATAACGGTCAACGCGTACGCGCGTGCATAACATTATATAATAATAAAAAAACACACCCCCGATTTCCTCCCCTGCAGCGAGGGGGCGTCCGAGGCCCGCGGAGAGGCGGGATAGATACCTCCTATTATAATACAACACATTTTTTACATTTTTTTTTTTTTTTACACGACTAACACGACGCGCGCGCCGCAGCGGCCCCGTCGCGCTTTATATTGGTGACAGGTGAATAATAATGATAGAAAAAAAAAAAAAAAATGCGTGTACATAAATTTGTTTTCTTCTCTTGTTTTTCCACGTCGGCGTTTTCGGACCGACCGAGTGTTACGCAATACTCGCGCGGCTATACGTTATATACTGTACGCGCGTATATGATTCAGTACAGTCTCGGCTTTTGCCCGAGAAAGACGTGTTTCGTCGCTTATCCAACCGCCGCGCCGTAGGCATATTGCCTATTTTAATTAAACTGAACACATCAATAACATATTTCACGATTCGGTATATTTTACAGACACATTCACGCGATATTTTTTTTTACAGTCGAAAGAGTTGTCATGGCGATGTCGTGGAAACGATAAGAAAAAAACGGACGATGTTTTTAAAACCCGAAAAGTTTAAATACAACGAATTACAAACGCCAAAGGGGATCATTTCATCTCTAGAGAATATAGGTGACAATTTTTCAAGCCACTACAATTGTTTCGATTTGAACAAAATTTGATTTTTATCGAAAACCGGTATTTTCTGTAAATTGTACAAAACACAAAAGTATATTGACAACATTTGCTACCGGAAATCTTACGAAAAGTCGAAAACCGGACCGTTTCTCCTAGTCGAACACGCTGTGGCAGACGAAAAAAAAAAAAAAAAACACATCATAATAAAATCAATACGTTTCTCACTTCACTCGGATTTTAAAAATATACTCGACAAAAGCTAATTTGCACGTGTAACAGACGAAATCGTATTTTCGCTATGGACAAAACGTCGGTATAAGGTTCGATCCAATCACTTATTAAATTAAATTTATTCAACTGATTAATGAAATTTATCATATTTAACGTCTATCGGCGAATGAAAATCGCGCGACGGCTGTGTACGATTTTAGATTAACCGTATTGGGCATATACGACATCCTGTGTTCAAATTTATCGCCAGCGCTTATCGACGGGGTCAATATTATTATAAACGCGTGCCGGAGGAGATAAACTCCTAAAAAAGGCCCCACCTTATATTCACCAGCGACCTCTTTCTTCGGGAAAAGAGCATTGACACCGCGGTGGCGGACGGCGAGTGATTTTGCGGTCTCGTTTTGCCTACTATGCCATATCGGAATAAAGACTTTACAGGAAAGAAAGGAAAAAACGCACCTCGCCATTAAAATTCGCCTGTGGGAAAACGCCGTCGTCGTCGGTAGAAAAAAAAAAAATAAAAATAAAATATCGTTACGTCTATCGACCGGTACTCCACAACAATCCGGGTGGCATAATACGGATATATTACGTTTTACGCTATGCCCTGCACAGTATGTTTGCAGTAATAACAACGGGCCCGCGCTTTCGTGCACGTGCGTACGACCGTGGCGGCGGCGGCGGCGGCGGCGGGGGTAGACGGTCGAGAGAAAAAGTTAAGCGCGCCGCGCCGGGGCGAACGGAGGAAGAGGGAAAGCAATTAACCGATATAACGTAATCGAAAACGGTATCATAATATAATATGTACGAGGATTCAGTCACGTATGCGCCGATCCGTATTACAGTTGACCGGAGACGGAGCCCCGGGCGGCGGGCGTGGAATTTATCGGGGTGAAAAAAAAAAAGTAGAAAAAAAGAGAACCCCCGCAGGACACGGCGGCGCCGCGGTAAGCCCGGCCGTATTGTTGTGCGCGCGGACGCTACGATATTATGTATGTACGTATGTACGAGTACGTGTAGTATAGTGCGTACGCGCGCGCGGCCATTTCGACCGCGTTTTAATTTATACATTTATATACGAGTATATTATATGACGTGCGAGAGCGGCTCGAGTCGGCGGCGGCTCGTACAGTAATATACGGCGTCCGGGGGGGGGGGGGGCGTATTAAGAGCGGCGACGTTTCGAGGGCGGAAAATGTCGGCCCGACAAACTGCAGTGACAATAGTTTTTTTTATTTGTCTTTTTCCCCGGGCTTTGCCCCGTATACGCGACCGAACACACTTCGGTAAAACACAATGGAACTACACGTGACGCGAGTGTAGTACTGATTCGCTGAGCTTTTGAGACGTTTGCCGGCTTGATACGTGAAAAATCACGTCGCACAATCGAAATCGATAACCTAAAACTCTAATCGAATCCAACTCGAAACCTCACAAAACAATCGACCCAAAGACGTGTGAAACACCTGTTTTTTTTTTCCAAAACAATATCGTACCACCCCTGAGGCGAACGAAAATGAAAACACAATTCGAAAACGTACGATTTACGCGACAGTGCATTTCACGACGGCGTGTAAATTGTATGGCAAACGGAAAAAATAGACGTGTGCCGAATTCACCATTCAGTAGTTTTTTGAATGTTTTGAAATCCCGTGTTCGATCGTAAACCGTCGCGATCAATTTTCGCACGCGAATCTCGTGTTTCCAACCCTCTGGACGTTCTATTTTCGCACGTGTGCGGAAGAGAGGAGCTCTTTCTCGTCGACCGCCACCGGCCCGGACCGTACGCGTGTAGACGACGGGGAAAATATTATTTTTATGATTATTATTATTATTATTATTATTATTATAATACGCGTACGCCCGACGCGTACACACAGGTACCTCTGCGTTTTTCCAGTCTGCCGACTTCATTAAAATCTCCGATATATTTCGGTCACGTAGTTAAATTTGTTCGGCGGACTGAAAAACTGTAGCGGTGGTGGTGGTGATGTATTATATAACCGTCAGTTCGGTGGCGAGCGGCGGCGGCGGCGGCGTAAAAGAGGGTAAATATAAAATAAAATAAAAAAAAAAAAGTTTGAATAAATAACGCGACGGTGGCGGCGATTGAGATTTCAATGGTCGCGCGTGTGCAGCGTCGCGTGGCATGTATATACGTATATTATTATTCTATGGAAGACCTATCGTAAATCTCGAAACTTGGTCGTATTCTACCGGCGGAACTTCTGACAAGTTCGATGATTCGATCGATTCGCATGCGCAGAGGCATCTATTATTATTATAAATATATTTACATTTTTCTCTCTTATCACTCGTCGGCCATCGCACTGAAAACTTTTATTGCGAAGATTACACGAAGAACGGAAACAAAGCAAAAAAAAAAACCACATCCTCGTGCTAGCGGCGGAAATTTGAAATTGACCATCGTCTCAAACGTACACGTAGTATATGTTTTTTTAATTTTAGAGCATAATTAGACCAATCGCAGTATAAGGCAAACAAAAAAGTTTTGTAGCAATAATACCTATATCGTCTGTAATAGGAACTACAACATTTAGACAACAAGAATATTACTTAAGACCGCAGTCAGTTTTAAAACGTCGATAGATCGACGAGAGTTTATTTAGCACGTGAGCATTTTTTTATGTTTATTTAGGTTATGTGGGATTGTAAAAGGGAGAGAATAAAAGGGTCTTCTGCGGCGATCGCTGTGGGAGATTTTGCGTTTTACTAGTATCACATCTAAATCGAGTCGTGTGTTTGCGTCTCTGTTCGCACGACTTGATCGGCGTATACGACGAATATTGTGTATTTACGCGTACATTTAATGATTTGATTGTACAAAGTGATTCGAATTATATTTTGGATTTCGTCGCTGTGGTAAATCAACAATGCCGTGGTTCTAATCGGTACACGAAATGAGCTATAACGCGTTGCAGGATACCAAAGTACAACGAATTTTAAAGAGAACTTTCAATTGTACCAGATCAGACGTGTGATGACATATTATGTGATTACATGCCACCGGGTCGATAGTTTTCGACGATTTGAGTATTTTAGTAGAATAGTGATGGTATATATACTTCTATATTGGGGATAGATTTGATATTATCTATCGTTTGTAATCGATTACAAAAAAAAATAAAATATCTATTATGTGTCCGAAACTATCGTTATAAAAGAAGCTGAAACGGTTCGCAAAAAATCATAATAATAGTAATAATATTCGTGAAAAAGTTACATATTTATCTTACACTATAACGCGAGTCTCGAATAATTTTGATTTCATATTTTCGCGCGAGTATAATTTATATGATTTTTATATTTTCGCAAGTATAATAATTTATAGTTTGGTAATAATATAATATGTATATATTTTCAGTTGAAACGATTTCGCGGATTTCCATCGAGAAACTCTAATAAAAGAAAACTACGTGTCTTCTAGTGTCCCACTTACTGCTTACATTATAATTTCAAGTCCGAACTTTTCGATTGATCGTCACGCCTATTTACGTTATTTTGTCGCGTGCGTTGAATTTACATTACGCGGCGGCGGCGGGTAAATGTAAAAGTTTTTTTTCTTCTTTTTTTTTTTTTTACGAGCACTACAAAACTAATAAAACGGGTTCGTTATCGTCTCGACGTTATTATTATTATTTAGTTTTATTTTTTTTATTTATTTTTTTTTTTTTGATAAAAATAATTATGTTTCGAGAACGCGCAAGACGTCAAATGACAATATAATAATAACAGGTAGTAACAAGGTACCGAAATAAACTTTAATTATGATTTGTTTATTATTCGTGAAGATTTATCCGACGACGGTTGACGGATAAACAAGTACATGTTATTTGTGTGTTATATTACTGGTCGAAATATATAACTCGAATGCATATTGTTCCGTTTTTTTTTTTTTACTTGTGAATCGCGATTTCGACAAATCATATACAACGGAGATGGTAAAAATCGAAAAACTAGACGACAAACAAAAACATATCGAAGGAATCCCTTTGTGTTGTTTTAATCAACTCGACTCATAAACATGGATAAGAATTCTAAAAAAAAAAAAAGTAAAACTAGTTTTTTTTTTTTTTTTTTTTTTTCGAAGGAAATGCGATTTCTTTATTGCCGTCATATTTTATCTCCGATATTCTATATCCTTTAAATTATATAGTGTAACGCGTACTTCGGTACGATTCCATGCCGTACGCGAGTGCGATATTATAATAAATGGAAATTCGTATTAAATCAGGTCGCGACATTTGTCGTGTTACTCGCGCGATTAAATTATTCAAATCGATTTATCTCTTTTCGGCGGCGTTCGTTAGACGAGACTGTTAATAATTTAGTGTACACACTCGCGAGCTTTAAAAATTATACTGAATAATAATTATTGTTAAATAACTCGAAACAATGCGTTTCTCGACGTTTCATTACACTCGATTAATATTTGAATGCAGCGCTGTTTCGAGATTTATATTCCATACTTTACACCCAATATTATAAACAGATAATATATATATATATATATTTTGTTTTTCTCTAAATAATTAAATGAAAACACACAAATGTAACGGAGGACGAATTGAATAATAGCGTGATTATCCCGTGAATAGAGTTTATATAAAAGGCGCAAAAATATATATTTACACTTTCGAAACTTTCAAAAATAAAAGTATATTTTACGTGATACATAATATAATAAATTACATTTCAAACAGAATGTTATGATGAACGCCGACATAATTTAAAACGCATTATCAATTAATCGAATCAACATACCGAACCGACTTGTTCCAAGATAACGTGTTATTTTTTTATTTTAAATCGAAATATTTGTTTGAAAATTTAAAAAACTAAACTCGTGTCTTTATTTTGTTTTTCCAGCTCGCCCGTTCGATATTTTTATATTGTTCACATATTTCACGTTTGAATCTAGACAATTTACAATTTTCTTTTAAATCTAAGATAATTTGAAAATACCGAAAATACTAAAATACTTCGAGATTTTTTTTTTTTTTTTGATATTTTGTTGAAATAAAGGGACCAACAATATCAATAGTAATAACTACAGTTAATGCTATGATTTTTAAACATAGATTATGATATTGTTACAGTGTAACGGGTACAATTCGATTTCGATACCTGTTTACCGAATATCCGAGTTCACATCGACAGAACGAAAAACACAACGCTACTAGACTTCTAAACTATCACGAGACAAGTGTAATTATTGCTTTCTCAATAGAATTCGGGTAATAGGTAAGCATTAAATAATAAAAGATTTTCGTTTACCCGAATGTTACTTCTAGGGTCTAAATAACAGGGGCTAAGATTATAAATGAAAAAAAAAACGCGTTTTCGATTATTAAAGAAATCGCGGTGAGTACCACGCGCGTACAACTAATACAGATTACAACACATTGTAGTGAATGAAATTTGAAATTGCTTAGCGATATGTTATAAAACGATGTGTATTTCCGATTAGTAACTTAATTTAATATAAAAAAAAAAAATGTTCTGGTGTTGGAAACTATATTTCTCTGTAGGTATTTAAAATTTGACGCACGAGAAAAATTGTTTGTTATGAAACATATTTTTTTTTACGTCGGGAAGTTATAAGTTTTGAACCTCGCGGATTGTTTATGGAATAACTTTTCATATGTTTCGTGAGATATCTCGATAACGGAGTCTATTACTAGGTGGCCGATTATGGCGTGACACTCTTGCTAAGCAATTAAAACCCGTTTTCCTAAATACATAAGGCTAAAGTATAATCCCCCCGTGATTTATGGAAACCATTAAATTCGTTTGAGCTACGGCACCTAACGTCATAAATTAGAAATTAGTAAAACTATTTAAAGTCGTTTGGTATTGCGATCTATATAATTTATCAAAAATTGACGCAATGTTTATAGCAATTTAGCAGTGTATGTATAGAGTTAAAATAAATATCGCGACCGCGGAGTAATTCAAAGCGTGGATAAAAATCGGACGATATATTGTAAAAAAGAGAACATTAATAATAAAAACAAAATAAAATTATATTCTATTTTGTAATAATAATTGTAAATCGATATTATATGCCATGTAATCTATTTTGAGAAATAAGACCATACTGTAGATCACAACATTTAGAAACTTTTACTTTTCTCGTGCACTATACGCAAGTTACAATAATATTTTTTGTGAGTTGACAAATCGTTTTTAAAAATATTTAAGTTTTCAAGCAGAACAACAGACTTCGCTTGCAAACCCATTAGGGGCTGTGCATGAAAATATAAACGAGCCAGCTGAGAAGTCGATATTTGAGAAAATAAAAAATACCTTTAAAATATTATAAACAGCTGACGAGATAAGAAACTAGTTGTTTTTTTCTTTTTCAAATATTACATATACACATATCATATTTTCAGAAATATATTCGGCGCATCGTTGATTGAAAAAAAATAAGAGGAAATCAAACTTTAAACATACTTAATACAAATTAAGGTTGATAAAACACGGCGAATAAAGAAAAAAAACCACAACTATTAGAAAATAACCGATGTCGTCACAGTATATTTTTCTGTGACTGATAAAGTATTCGACGCCTGTCCGTTAAACTTTCAAAATATTATGAAGAATATACCAGAGTTGAGTTTGCATAGAAAAAAAATACTACAAGTATCAATAAATTGAATTTCTCAGGGAAAATGTAAACACCGATAAAGACGATGACGATTGTTCTAAATTAAAAACATATGCAAATTCATAATATTTTTAAAAGGCTAACAAAATTGTTTTCTAAACATTCAGAACTCTCGTGCAACAAAGACGATTATAAAAAAATTTCGAGATATCAAATGTTATAACTGAGCAGTTGGTTGGCCATTAATGACGGATGTTATGGAAATTTAACAACGAGAAAATTCATTAAAAAATCAAAACTTTATCCGTTGGCTTGCATGGAACCACATAGTGTTTACCGTCAGTTTTATAGCACGAAATGTAAATTATTTAATTTTTCAGTCACAACTTTCGTCTCTGAAATACTAATATGCCGGTAGATGCTTTCGGGGTACGAATAAGACAACAGCAATCGAATAATATAATAGTATAATATTTAAATCGTTCTAGTGGGATTAGGTTTTTTTAAACACTGTTCGATCGGTCTAGTGTCGGTATTCAGCTGCCCGCATTCATAATACGTACGTATAGCCTTGTGTTTAAAAAGTATTCAACACAAAAAATTGTTTATTAAATATTTCTGTGTGGGTATTCGTTTTGTCTAAACAATTTTTTAATTAAAATATTTCGCCGAGTAATAATAACGAGAGAAAAAATTCACTTTCGAGTATTACACTCGAATGAAATAAAAATGTATAATACCTTATTTTAATGAAAATGTTAATTTTCAGTAACGAAAAAACCGAAATAACAATCAAATCTACCTGGGCATTGGGAAGTTGAGTTTGAAAAAAATTGCAATCGAAAAACGATTTTAAAACGATCGTCGACGTCGAGCGGTCGATACCGTCGTCGGTTGCATATGTACGGCATTACTATAAAGTCTGAACAAAGGATTTTTTTTTGCAAATCGTAAAACGTTTTTCACACAGACATCGGACCCCGCGAGTAATATCACCGTCGATATACATTAACAGATATAATATTTCGTCGATTTAATACGTTTCAAACGATAACTTACCTGCCCCTGTGTGGCCCGGTTCCATAATCGTAAGACGAACTGGACGTCAAGTCCGAGTCCGGTATTTTGCCAGACTCCATTCCCAATGGATTATTGCATTCATCTGAAACAATCAAATAGAAACGAATCTCGATTAGAATTTATTTGATTAAATGTTTTGCGTAAACAAAGTGATCATTATTGCCGTGAAATAATGTTCAAAACAGACATTTCAGACACGATAAATAACCGGTGCGTTATAAAAACTGCACGTCTTGTATCACACGAAGTATATCTATTTTTGAATTTTCAAAGAGTCCGCAGGGTAATATTACCATGACCGTTGTGCTTCCGTAATAATTTATATTACAATAAAGTCGAACGCACGTAGCGACAATGATATTGCAAAAATTCATCTTTATCCGAGTTTTGGGTTTACGACCCGGTTGCTTTTGAAGCAAACGAAGAAATCAAACGGGCGCGTGCGTATATTTTCAACGGGTACTTTTACCGTAATATTAATGTCGGGTAGGTCCTGTACAAGTAGTAGTTTGATGTTTAAATAAATAATATCCGTACTGAACGAATCGGGTAATCCGCTGACGACATCGAACTATATTATATCGAGGCGGAACGAAATATTAAACGTCATACGTACGTACTTGCGTGTAAAATGTTTCATGTTTAGCCTTATTGCGTTACACTTACATATTAATAATAACCGAGACTTATAGTTTTTCGTTTAAACACTTGCGTTATGCCCGTATTTAACTACTTCTCGAGCGTAATAATTAGGTTCTTTATTCGAGAACTGTGTAAAATGAGTTGCGTTTTTTTTTTTTTTTTTTATTATTATTCTGTAGTGCTCGCTTAATTTGTACTCGTCTAAGGTATGTAATCAAAATATTTCTGTTTTTTTTTTTTTTTTTTATTTCTTTGTTGCTTTAAGTGACGATGGTATGGACCAATTTTCTAAGAAAATTCTACCCGATTTGGACTAATAAGGAGCATTTTGTCAACCAGTACAACACTCTACGGTAGTCTCCCTCGAGTATCGAAGTGATCGAGGCCCATCACATTTTCAGGTCGATATAAATTTTCCTACGATTTTGAGAAATTAATTGTTTTCCTTTTATGTTATTCCACTTATTAATTATCGTTTATAATAATAACTGAGTTATTATAGAGGGGGGGAGGGAGGGGCGACGGAACCAGTACGCCGAAAAACCTTGTACATCTCCGCGCACGCGTACATAATATTGTGCGCGAATAACGTTGTTATATGTTATATAAATTTATACATAATAATTTATAATATAATACACACGTGCACACATTGCGGTCATTTCGTTCGCGACCGCTTGTAATCACTTGTTGACCCTTATAATACGGCAGTCTTAAAACCTTATATTATTATACATCCTTTGCCGGGCGATTCTTCAAAACCGTACGCGCGGCTGCGGCGCTGCGCAATTTATCCCGAGTACAAAACGACGGCGGCGGCGGCGGCGGCGGGCGGAAAATTAATAAATTAGCCGGACACCGATTAGAGAGCGCGAGAAGACCTTATAAACAGCGGCAAGGAGTGCGCGGTACGGAAGTGTCTATACGGACGGGAAACGAGATGGGGCGAGGAGAGGGGCACAGGACTACGCGTACGGGAGGGCGGGCAGGAAAAGGATCGAGTTGGCGAGCCGGCAGCAGCAGCAGCAGGCGTCCTGTGTGCGTAGGCGCACTCCTTTTGTATCGGCCCGTTGATTTATAGCGTTCATCCATCATGTTGCCGATGCAGTAGCGGCGGCGGGCCTTTGAACAGTTTTTGAATCTAAAAAGCGCCGCTTCTACCCCGCGCGGCACCTACTTTACCGACCGTCACACGACGACGATCGGCGGCGGCGGCGGCAAACTTATTCCGGAGTTGAAAAAAAAAAAAAAACAAAATTAAAACAAAAAGTTCGCCGCCTGGACGAGAGACGGCGCGACGTTAATTAATTTAATTTTCCGCCGACGACTCTCGAACGGTTAATCGCGATGATATTGTTATTATTGCGTTGTGCGGCCGCACGGTTCTCTCGACTCCTCCGCCACTCGATTCAATATTTCGCTACTAACACGTAATTATCATGCGAAATCAGTTTTATACGTTCTATTTACGTACATGTACGAAGCGAGCCGGTAAAATCGATTTTTCGAAACATCCTGAGTCACGTGAATATCACGCCGTATCGAATTGAAAACAATAACAGCGCGCGCTGCCGGCCGTCGAGGCCAAGAGTTATCCTTGCGGCGAACAGTGGCAATCGCGGTTGGATTTACGCATGGGTGAGGCGTGTGGGTCGTGCCCTGGAAGCCGGACAATGTTTCATCGTAACACTTTTCATTTGTAAACCGAAAGAACGTCGGGAATAAGCAATAGAGAAATTAAAAAAATAAAAAAATAATTACATTTTTATCTCGTAATTAAATCAGTTTTGAATCCGTAGTGATGATTTAATGTTTATAGAGCTTTTTCTCGGAGCGAACGCAGCGGACAACAGAGAAAAAAATATCGTTCATAAAAAAGACGACGACTTTGTTGTATCGTAGGTATTTCGTTTATTTTTTTTTTCTTTCGCTGTATTCAAAGACAACATTAATTTTCTAAAATCAAAACAATAGGAAATAAACATTATTTTCTATACACGCGACAAACTGATATAGTAAAATATCACGAAAACGATCGAATAAATAAACGGATCCGGAGAGCCGGAGAGTTGGTGAATTGTTTTTATATTTGAAACCAATGTCTACTGCATAAGAAGAAGAAGGACTGACGAATCGGCATCTATTTCGGACATTTATGGACGGCACAAAAAAGTCAAAATCATTTTTTATAATTACTCTGCAAAATGAGTAGTCGAAGAAAGTTTCCAGTATCTACAAGTACCTATATTACCTTTTGAGTAACGATAAAAAATAAATCTATTTTGCCGATTTTTCGAAATTTTTTCTCGATTATTACCTATGAAGTAGGTTTATTGCCCCGAAAAGTTGAAAATCACACGAATTTTTCAAACTAAAACGTAATAACGTATCCAAAATTAAAAAAAAAAACACATATGTGGTAGTGAAATCAAAACGGAGTGAAATCAAAACGTTCATCGTTTAACTCGGTGTCTAAAAAAAGGGAATTCACTCTGGGGACCATAGTGATGAGGCAAAATCCATTCGGAAAAATAGTACACGCGATCGGAGTGAACCTAATCTTCATCGGTTTCATTTGCGAGACGAAAGACTTGTTCCACCGACGACGCGTATTCAGTTACGCGCCGCACAAAACGTACACAGAGTTATCGCCTAATAATACGCAATTGCGACTTCGAGCCCCG
The DNA here is from genome assembly GCA_948098885.1 of Drepanosiphum platanoidis. Taxonomy (NCBI): domain Eukaryota; kingdom Metazoa; phylum Arthropoda; class Insecta; order Hemiptera; family Aphididae; genus Drepanosiphum; species Drepanosiphum platanoidis. The sequence continues at coordinate 29,085,858 of OX402528.1, read as the reverse complement.
TGCGAACAGTTACCGGATGCGATTTCCTTATTACTCGACCGTTTCAGACACAGCTTACAGTACTCACCGGCATTATATAATATCGTTATTGCATATATAAAGGTGACGGATATCCTCGTCAGGATTGAATATCAGGTAAACACGACCGAATGTCGAATTTATCATTTAACCCTTTATTTGTCGAACGTCAACATTTAAGTGCAAACAAACTTTCAATTATTATTAATCGGAAATACGATTATACATCGCAAATAAATTTGTTTACCTCTCGATGGCTCGGCCCCTATATACATCGTTATGCGCATAATCAAATCGTCCGTGTTACGGGACGAACCGTCCACCTCGCGTTAAACGAATCTCAATCGGTCGGTTCGAAAACAAAAAAAAAAACAGAAAAACTTTTCTTTTTTTTATTTTCAAACCGAGCACAATAATTATTATAAATCGTTTTATAATAATTAGTATACGTTTCGTGCGGCGAGAGAGTAATCAAATCAATTTGTTACGAGCGCATAAAACGCAAATATAGTTTTTTTAATCGGCGGTATACGTGTGACGAATGAAATGATTCGACTTTAAAATGGCAAAAAAAAAAAAACAAAACGAAAATACAAACGTATAATCGGGCGCGTGTTGGAGAGTAAAACACCAACGTGTTATTTAAGACTATAAAGAGTACGAAATATATAATAATACTTCGTGTTTTTCTCCTCTCCGTTCGTCTTCACATTACCGGCGCAGATAATCATATTTCTCGTGTTTAATAGTCCGGTTTGTGGCGTTTAATCGGAAAATCACACGCTGAACTTTAAGTTACGTAACTCTAGTTTATCTATAACTGCGCAACAGCCCCGTTACGTTTGACGTGTACGGAAACCTCACGCGCCGGATATTAATTAACATATGCGCGATGAAAACGTATATTTCACTAGAACGCGGAGTGGTAATATTAATTAACGTTACGAAACGAAATTTGAAAACAGTTTGCGAAATTTCACAAATATTATTTCCTTTTATATTCGCGCGCGCGCGCGCGCGCGTTTGATACGCCTATTTTATATAATATAATATGGTTCCACTAAAACTCGAACAGTCGACATGTTACACTTTAACGAGTGTACATTTATACATAAAAGATTTTATGTCATATACTTTCATTTATTACGTAAATGCTGATTTTATAACCGACTATTGGTACCTTGAAAGTTTAACGCTTTCCCGCGCGAAACGTAACGTCATTCGAACAGCCCTAACATACGGGTTTTATTGCCCGTTTTATGCGATAAACATTTCGCGAATTTATGGATTAGAGAAAAAATAAATAAATATGACGAAGTAACGACGATTTTAACTGTCCGCTATGCACACGCTCTCCCCCCCACCCCCCTCGCGGTTCGTAGTCATATTCTTTCTAGAGACAAACGCGAACGGCCCCCTGGAAAACTGCTCTTCGGCGCTGAAATATTCACGTAATGCCGGCAACACATAGTCACGTGGATTCGACAGGATATCAGCATCAATGATAAAGACCGTCCGAACGCTCGTTGGGCGAGTAGGAAACGAAAAACATTACAAAAAACGTATGGGTGAAACAATACTGCCCCGCGGGTTTATCGCCATCACAGTACAACACATGCGAGTAGTATTTTTCTAACTTATTTATTTAAAAAAAGAAGTCTCTAACTATTCTCACATACAATATTCGATACGATTCGATAACACGTTACGCGCGATATTTGTGATGCCTGACGTCCAATTACCTACTTGTGCAGTCGAATTGTCGACAAAACGAGGAGTGTCGATAAATTAGACGCTGTTTTGAGCACAAAATGTTGACATCGATGGTGTGTTAGATATGAATTTATAAAAACGGTTCCACACGATCGTCGATACGATTTATGAAAATTATAAAATCTCTTTTTTTTTATTATAATTAGTATTTTTTTAAATCGATTCCTGGAAGTGATTCATCTGTAAACGTAGATTGTACGAGGTATGCGTAGAAAAATACGAAAGTAAAAATAATGCTGGGATTTAAAGGCGAGATCAACGCATTTTGTAGTCGGGAAAAGTTTTTTTCATACATATGACACACGAGTATAACCCATTATACCTTCAAAACAATTTCATCAGTTGGAACTTTGGGAATGCGGCGACAGGGGTACAGCGTCTCGCCCGAATTTTCGGAGTAAATAATGGACTGTAATTAGTATTCTTCTTGGCTAATTTTTTTTTGATTTCTTTTCCGGAGCGTATTTTTTAATGACATCGACAATTTTTTGCAGACTAATTCGATAACACGCATATTTTACAAATAAATAATTATATATAAATACAATAAATATTTTTGTAATAATTTTATATGAAAATGCCCATTAGTCAGTTCGATAATATTAATCGATAGTTTGTTTCTTAATTTACCGAAGCATTGAGACGGCCACACAGCCCTCTTAAATTTATTTCAGAGCGAGTCAGTCGCCTTCTTTCTTCTTGTTTACGCCTATAATACGTATTGAATCTATTGAAAACAAATGGTAGAAAGAACAGAGAGCTAAACAAACAAGAAGGAATCCTCTTATTTACATTTTTAAAATAACGACGTATATGATAAATATTATTCAGAAATATTAAAAAAAAAAACATCATAATGGCATCGTTGTAAGCACATATTCCCATATTTTACTGGGAAAGTTGCCCAGTCTATTGCTAATACGTCTAGGTTCACTCGTGCACCGACGACGTACATAATAATATGCAAGGTTCGCGGTAACGTCTTTCGAAACGAGCGAAGACTACGATAAAAGCGGACATATTTATTTTTTGCGTTTTAGTAAATTGTTTACTTAAGATTTAAACTTTTTCAAACGATCGTTTTGAATTTCACATGTTTAAGTGAAAATAATTTTGTTAAAAACTCGAACGCATAGTAATATATTATCGGTTTTCGACCTATATAAAGACATTTTTTGTTATCCGAATAATTTTTTTCTATTGTTCGAGTTTAACCGGAGTAAATAAAACGATCGATTAATTGTGCTTTTGAAAATCGAGGAAACACAATAGAAAAAAAAAAAAGAAAAAGCAAACCATCGAAGCTATGTCGTGGTTAACGAGAAGTTTTGGAAATTTTACCAGAAGACGTTCCGAAACGAGAATTATTAAAAAGTTGGAAATCCACCAAAGAAATTCATGCCGAAAGCGATGCGCATAGAATCTCGCGGCGAATCGAATATAATTCAGACGACGACGACGACGACGACGGAATCATCGGGAGAATCGCATAATATTATTATTATAATACCGAACAGCGACCATGTTTTTCTATGGAAATCCATTTCAATATACGTATATAACGCGTAAATAGATTAACGTTTGCATTATCTTTGCTTAGTTTCAAGCAACAACAATCTTCAGAGTAATAAACTTTGAGTAGGCGCGCAATCTGTCACGAGGCTCTCCGGGCTCGACTATATATAATATATATCGTGCAAGACGTGCATAGATATATTATAATATATACGTACATATTCGGCGTAGCAATCGGACGTGTGTTCACGCGTAATATAAAATATATATTTATTTACAATATTGTCATGTGCAGTTTAAATTCATCGTATAGACGTATCATATTATATTATATACATATATGTATGTATATTATGTATATACGGCTATGCGCGTACCTAGGTGTATGTATTATAATATATACGCACGGAATGTTATTATTACGTCGGCGAGGGATATGGGGGAAAACACCAATACCCGATCCCTACAGGGAATATAACGAGACAACATATTTACGTCGTATATAAATGGCCCAATAAACCCTAATATGAAAAAAGATACTATACGCCGACGCCGCCGATATTCCTCGACGTTTTTAATGCCGAAAGCCACCATAAAAGTTGATGATCGTAGTTGTATTCGCTTCCATCCTATTATGTCTTAGGAATATATATATCTAATATACGTGTAAATATATATATATATATATATATATATATCTTATGTGCATCTTCACGTGTGCACAATCTAATATAATAGGTAGTTTAAACAAATTTCGAAAAAGATACTTTTAACTCGACGAATTACAGTGCGAGAGAAACGAATAAAAAAACGAAATAAAAAAAGCGAACGCGCGTCCTCATACGATCGGCCACTTGTTTTTATATGTTTTTTTAATTAAAAATTCCGGGTCGCATAATGAGGGTCAAAATACGTACTCCGATACGATTTCTCGTCTCCTCTATTTCGGACTTCGGTAACGTCGTAAAAAAAAAGAAAAAAGAAAAAGACTAGTTAAGAGTTTATACTAATCGCGCCGACTTTGAATAGCTCCGACGGCGACGGCGGCGGCGGTGGACTTGATTAAATTTTAGCAATCACAACGCTAGGGGAGAAAAAAATCGATTTCACGTCGAGTCTCGTTCAACGTGTAATCCGTGAGAATAAAAATAAAATATACAAAACTAGTACGTCGTATAATATGGACGCAAAGCTTGTCCATTTCGCGCAAAAAAACGGACAATTACGTGATATGAATGCGATATAATATACGATAATATATTAGTGCGTCTAGTATTCATATGTATAAGAGTATTATTAAATGTTAATGCACTCGAACGAATAAACTATAATATATTGATAAATAAAATTTCTAAAGTACTTCCCGTCTCGATTTGAGAAGTGGTCATTATAGCAAGTTTAATAACATAATGGAAATGTTTATGATATTATGTTAAATGATAGATTGCGAATTTAACTGCAAATCCGTTGCCCGTTTAAACCGTCGTCGTTGGTACACATACGAGTTCGTAACGTGATCGCTACACTGTATAAGCGCCGCGTTCACCCATTACTTTTTATAGCATTATTAATTACTCGATTAACTTAAAAAAAATCAAATCATACCTAGAAATATGTATATTTTTATCCTTTACTAAAAAGTTATACTATTTATACTTTTTATGTACAGTTAATAATTTATAAAATAAAAATAAAAACTACAGTCTTATTATATCAATGAAAATTTAGAAAAAAGTCATTTAAAAAAGCTTCTTCGGTCTCCTCTAACTACGGACTAGTTTTATTCGTCATGATAAATCGAAAAAAAAAAACACGTGTACGTAATCAACTGCGGCGGCGGTGAAAAAACTATTGCGCGGTTAGTACAGTGTTAGCGCGACGTTCACTTAATCGATGCTCTCGACTTTGTCTAATAATAACTGATAGGAAATGAACAATCATTTATTTTTGTGTAAATATTTAAATAAAATATATATTTTATATTCTGAACGTGGCGAGAGATCTCTCTTTAGTTACAAAATTGTATGCGTTTGTTTTTTTTTTCACTGATATGCTTTTTCTTTTTCTTAGATCGAGTTTGCTGATTGTAAAAAGATCTGCGCCAAAAATTTCAACGCGTTATAGTTTTCGTGTTGATCTAACGGACCGAACCCAAACAGAAGTTATTTCCCGATTTCGTGAGTATTTTTTTCCCACGTAAAGAAAAAAAAGTAAGACTTGAAAAACTTTTAAATAATGTAAATTTTGATCCGACAAAATGTTTACTCTGACGATATAATATGTTTCTGTTTTTGTTTTTTTACAGAGAAATATTAAGAAAAGTATTTATATTCTCGTAGTAATACTCGTATTACTCGGCGGTGCTAAAAATTCAGGAGGTTTTTCTTTTAAATCTTTATTGCATCTTTGAGTGTATCTCGTTAATGATATACCTACTTTTTTTTAAATGGAAAAATAAAAAAAAAACCGCTAAACTCCGGGGTTTTAAGACTTGTCATTTTACATAAGTATATATTAATAGCATATATATATTATACGTATCTTTATATATCTATGAAAAAGCGACGTAAAATAAACGTTTCGTATTAAAATCTCGGAGTTTTCGTTTTTCTTTTTTTTTTAATTAAAATAAATATTACGCTTATTATGTAATCGCGGCGTTTTTTTTTTTTTTTCGTACGCGACTCAGGTAAGCCGGCGCGGCGGCGATATTGGGAAATGCGACGAAAAAAAATCTGTCCGCGATACCTAATTATCATAATATACGTATATGGAACGAGTTGAAATCATATCAGGTAGCAGGGGCGTATGGCCCCCCCCCCCCCCGAAATGAAAAACAAAATTATTAAAACGTTTTATTTTGGACATGAATAAATAACTTATGGCTGAGGAGTAATTCCGAAAATTTGTTACGACACCGATTATTATCATATCGTCGTCGGGAACGAAACCGTCGCTTATGCGATAAGATAATAAAAATTGTATAGCCTGTAGTCTGTGTAGTCGGTAGATGGGATATTTTTTCTCTGGTGAAGTAATGATGATAGTCCAAATAGTCCAAAGGTCTTTTAGCGTTTAAGCAATATTTGTCATTGTGCCTCCTCCGCCATTTCTCCCTAAACTCTAAATAGTAAATACATAATCGGCCCCCTCCGAAATTAAATCCCATATACGCCACTGTCAGGTAGTCGAGTTACGCTCGGTCGTGTACGTTGTGTCGGGGCATCGATAAAATATATTTCAACGCGGTTCGCATTCTCCGGCAGCGATTCGATATACGGTTCGTAATGCGAATACACTAACGTTAGATGTTCCGCGGCGCGCCGACCGGAAACTTTTCAAACCTGAACCCGTGTAGTAGTCGCAGCGAAATAAAGAAAGTAACTTTGAGAATATTATCATAAAGTTTGAATTGCCGTAAGTGGGCGAGGGACGACGACGACGACGACGAGGTTTGCGTATATAGACGTAAAGCTCGCCGAAACGCATAACACGTTTCTAAAAATAAATACCAGACCGAAAACATCGACGCCGACGCGACGACGTCGGAAGTGTTTTTTTTTTTTTTCGCGAGTAGAAAATCAGTACGTTTCTTCGGTTTTTTGTTTTCGTTTTTCTCGTTAATACCTCACGTATTTCTATACGTCTTTACAGTATTGCATTATATTATTAAAATAATAGTCGAGTCGTTATAAATACCGCGATGTCGCGTTCTCGTGATGAATCCAATCGAAAACTACACCGCGGATATTCGCGCGTAACGAATTGCAATATTAATATTGTATAAATAATATGGATCGGCGACGCGCTTTCGATTTGATTAATATGTTTTTCGCGCGCACAAATAAATAACATTAATGTACAATAAACAACCGGCGAATTATTGTTTTAATACTGTTGTTTGTTTAATAACCGTGTAATTTATTTATGTGAAGTACGTTGTAACGAAATTACAAGCACCGCGTAAGTAGGCACTTGCTAATACGCGCGTTGTCGATATTACGGTAATTGTATTAATAACGGTAAAAACGTTATTATTCGTATTCACAAAATGGTTTTCGGTGGCAACGGTAGCGAAGCACGTCGTAATTGGATTACGCTGCGGCGTATTAGTCGATTTCCTGATTTTCGGCCAATTCGCATAAAGAACGACGCGCCGACGCCGCTAAAAGAACACATTAATCGCGTTCCGTTTTACGTACGCGCGAAAATCGTCGTCTTTTTTAAAAATTGTTTTTTTTTCCCCGAGGTTTTTTCATATTTTTTTCAATCGTCACAACACACATACACCCGTCGTCGGTCCGGCGGCGTCGGCGCATATAGAGAGATTCTCAGCGCATCGGCGCACCCGATTACGCCCAATCAACTCTCGAGCGTCGCTTTTTTAATCGTACATTTTCTCGAACCTCGAGTTTTATCTGCGCGTAAAGTATTTCAATTGTTGTTTTCGAATTATATCGATTAATCGAAAGAGATCATAATAATTAAGCCACAACAATGGTCGATAAATTCAAAAAAATCTAAAGTCCCGATGATAATTTCAATCGATTACGACGAATCGTTTATTATTATTGCAAACGAAGAGGTTTCATTTATTTTTTCTTCTCGAATCTGGACGACTTTGGCGATCGCATAGTGACCACAAAGTTTTCGAAGAGCGCCCGTGTCGTCCGATATGCCGATATCACGACGACACGATTTGTCCGTAAATACACCACACAATTATTTGTTTTGTCGATAGTTGCAGACGTCTCGACGCGGTGTTTTTTGTTTTTATTTTGCATACGGTCGGATATTCAATATTTGTTGACGTTTAAAGCGTTCGTCTATATTTTTCGACGAAAATCGATACCTTTGATTTTTGTTTTATTGTTTTCCATAGTATTCGCTCGTAAACATTTTCAAACGTTGACGACGTTACCGACACAGCGGAGAGCGTCCACGCGAGGTTTCAATTACTGTTATCCGCGCGTTAGTACCCCAAAGAAATAGTATGATTTCACCTGGCGGCGTGGCGTAGGTATCGCCAGAGACAATATATCGGAAATCAAATGGAGCTAATACAAGCCAGAGACGCGGAACTATAGTATACAAACACACAGCCGCCGCCGGTTTGTATTTGTATTTACTGTGCACAAACTAAGTGACCACAATTACACCGACTTTTCAATTGAAAGTTTAAGTAAACAAGAGGGAATCTTTAATAAAATGTTTATGGCAAACACCGCGAAAGCAAACGTCAGTAATGTTATCACGTTTTTATTTTTATTTTTCTGAACAATTTATTAATTAAATCGCTCGGTATTATCATTATTATTATTAATTACGGCGTATACGGATTAATATGACCAATGAATTCATTAATATTGATTACGGATAATGTTTGTGTGTTTATTTTTTTTTTTTCCATCGGATAACTTTTAATTATAATTATTATATAATATAATCTGTTGGTTTTTAAAATCTTCTCCGTTCGTGTTTAAACCTCGTGCTTTTCCGGTTTACACGAATACTTAGAGATGCGTTTTTTGGTCGTTATTTTTTTTCTTTTTCATATAACCGATTTATTGCTAGGAAATTGAATACCTAATGATGAATTACATTTTTGTGTTCTTAATGAGGAGTTCGATTTAGACCGACGTAAGCCCTATAAACAACGTTTGAGAAATGAATAATTCACAAGAATAGAAATAATTACTCCTACTTTGACGTTAAGTCGAACGGCAATCTATCAAGATGAAAAACAAAAAAAACAAAATATAAACAAATAAATAAATAACAAAGCCAGATAAATGTACCGAAATCGAATTGAATTGTATATACTTTGTATAGTTCAGATAATGTTGGTTCGTATATATTATATGAATTTGCGTTTTATAAAAATAAAGCGTTTTTCGATAAAAGCTATTTGCAAACGTTAAATATTATATTATCACTGAACAAATATAAAGTAGACTCTAACCGCGGTATTTACAATACACGTATCCTTAGAAACGCAATTAATATTTAAATGAAATTTAAAGACGCGCCACGGCGTTTTCACGCCACGACACCAGGTAGAACATTAAACCAGCGTCTTTTGTTTATCCGTATAGACGTTTCATTATTTTAACATATTTTCGAGCGTTAAATATATTCGATCCAAACAATAAATAAATATATGCGCGCGGAGTGTTGCGTGCGTCTGCGTCTGTGTGCTGCGAAGTATGTACACGTACCTCACACAGAGAAACCATTATGCCGAGGAGTATCTTATCGAATTCGCGTCAACGTGTCAATATTCGGATTATCAATCAACAGGAGAAACCACTCACGGAGAATAGTCTGCCCCTCCTTTAAATTGACAACGCGCTATAAATCAGAGCCAACAGCTACTTAGGGGAAAGGATAACAAAAAGATAGTGTAACGAGTCAATCATCTCTGCTACGACTCTTTTTTTTTCCTTTTCTTTTCTTTTTCGCCCCATCCGTTCACTCATCACTCTCTAATAATACTATCACGCCCCCGGCTGCATTGGTCATTGATACGTCAAGTCGAAAAATTATTTCTCATTATTTCACGAAAACCGACAAAAGGCACCGGGCGTGTGCGTAAAGCTAACGCGGTATTATATATCAAATCGTTAAACAACAATGCCGACCGTAGGTATTTAATTAATTTCGTTTTCGTCGACCCAGCCGACGACGCCGCGCCGAGCGCTTACTCCATACGGTTTATACCGAATCCACGGTATACGTCGTAACCGAAGAGATTACGACACTATTTTGGTCGCTCTAAAACAACCGAAACGGAAAAGAAAAAAACATAACGAGTGTTTAATTAAAAGACGCAAATCGAGGAACTAACGGCATTTTATAGTAAATTGACGAAATCGACTCGGACGAAACGACGACGCAAACGGATCAGATTCGCTTGTGTTGATCAATATTACACCTGAATTTAGCAGATCATTTGGTAAATTTTCCAGCAGTTTTCCAAACGACGCGCGACGGAGAAAAACTGACGAAAAGTGTAAAAAAACAAACGCCGTTCCGGTTTTATTTTTATTTTTTTTATATAAACAAAATCGAACGTTCTCTTTAGAATATATAAAACGATGAAATACCACTATAGTTTGTAAAGCGCTAATTAAAATATGATAGTCTATAAATCATGTTTGAAATAATTAAATCATCCCGCGCTTCATAAATTAGTTAAGCTACTCGGTGTATAATTTTTCATTAATTGTAACCCAATAGACTTGCGCGTAAACTGAAACCTGCGCAAATATTAAACCAAGTGGGCCATTTGCATAATCTTGCGTGTTTGCCGAAAATGCGTTTTAAACATATTTGTATTCTACTCTATAAACGATTAATAAATTAAAAATGAGTTAAATAAGCAGTGAGATTGACCGAATTCTTAGAAAATCATATATGTATACAGGCTTATTGGTGTCGTGCTCAAACATTAGAAAACAAGAGTTCTCTTAATCGAATAAAACTATTCGTTTGATGAAAAACTAAATTTTTTTGTCTGTTAAAAATATCCATCCAATTAAACTTAAAATAGTTAAACACTATTAAGAACTTAATGTTGTATGTTTTAACACGTTTAAATTTAATGAAATTTTAAGTCGTCCCTGAGGTTATAAAACATCTAGACGTTTATGATAAATACACATAACAAAGAGTAGCTCAACATCAAATAAGACCAAATAATTAAAATGTAATATTTAAATAATTTATCAAAGGAGTGCTTGTATAATGAATGGATGTTAAGAACAGCAGTTGGTATTAATATAATTAGTTTCTCTAAAACTTATTCTCAAGACTGAATTACACTCTTGGTAATTGGCCGATTTCATTTAAACAGAATATTCAAAATATAATCCATATTTATTTATTTACAGTTTATATAAAATCATAAATTAAACTCAAATACATTATAATTCACTGAAATAAATATAGCAAAGTATATATATATATACTTTATATGTATATATTATACATACATTAAAACATGTTTTGTAAACTTTATTAACGCCAACATCGAAAAAATCAATACCCACCCGTTTTAAAGTATTATTACGATACAAACAACGAAAACACGAGTCGTAAACAAATATAATATAAATATTTTATATATAATATTTTCCAGTAGGATTTCGGAAAACAATAAAATTATTGAAATACGAAAATAATAACGGTCGGCGCTCACTCAAAACGGCCGCGAATAAAAAGGAAAATCATTACACGACATGTGAAACAAAAAAATATATAAAACAACGCGAAACGTTATGACGTCGTCGTCGAACGCCGCGAGAGAAATCGAACCGCGACCGCGGACGATCTACACCGAGATGGCTCTCTCTCGGTGTAAAATTATTACACTACGTCGTCGCGCGTCGTAATGAAACAACGTCGTAGATATTCTATCGTCGTCGTCGCCGTGTGTAGGTAGCGATCCGCAAGAAAACATCCAATGAAAAACAGATTAATCGGGGAAATAAAATATATTCCGTTGTCCCCGGCGGTATCGCTCGGTTTAACGCCCGGGAGATTAAATTTCGCGCGGCGCAACACGCCGAGACATCCGTTCTTGGAAATAACAACGTTTTGGTCTAAAATATTACATTGTTTGCCGCCGGAAAATTTAATGCCGGCAAGTTCTGTAGGTGTTATATGCGCGCACATTGTTAAACCGCTCTCGTCGCGCTATTCGGGCGGTCGGTGTTATCAATTTCCGCTTTGCATGAAAAATATATATGTTTATACACATGTAAAGTATACATATATAATATGTATGAGTAGGTATATACAATATAAATGTATGCAAAATGTCTAAATGCAAAAAACCTTGGCGAACACAATGTGTGAAAATACGATTTTTAATAACAACGGAAGAAAAAAAAAAGCAGTACGTATGTGAGGTATACAATGTATATTAAATATATATAATGTAAGTGTGAGCGTACGTGTATTTTATTATGTACACCACAATATAATATGAGGTTTTCTAGTCGAATTTCACGATACGCGGGGAGTTAACATTTTATTTTTCTCATCAAATCATTTTCGCTTTTGAACTGTCGGTAACACATTACAATGGTAAAATTATATATTTTATATTCTATACACTTACATTTAAGAGTATGATTGTATATAACGTATTTATACAGTGCGATTTTTTTGTAAGTATGCAAAAGAGGGTGACTCTTTTCATACTTAAATCATATTTTATACAAAGTCTGATTTTTGCAAAATATAATATATTTTATATAGTATATTGTAATTTCCGATATACATAATATATTTATTTGTTCCTCGACAGGAGTACTGCTCAATAGTATTAAATTTTAAACTTAAAACGCTTCTTCTTTTTTTTTTTTTATAATATATTTAAAATATAAAATTATTCGGTCGATTTTTTTTTTTTTTTTTAGAATTGTTGATGCGACTCGGACACTAACCAATCTTTTCGGAATTGTTTAAACTTGCGTATGGCAAGTTGAGTATTATTATTGTCTATACACATCACACTTTCGTACCAAGCATGATTGCATAAACAACGGAAAGAGTGATCGATATCCGAAATTATTTTAAACTTTTCATACGCAATTTTAAATTCGAATGATTTCGTAAGTAGGAAATGGTTTGAATAATTTTCATTGAGTTACATGTATGACAATTTCTAGGAAAATCAACAGGATATTAATTATTTACGTGTAGCAACTTTGCGCTTCTGTTTAAAAATCGAAAATCAATATTGCCACTGATATTGCTACTTTTCATGAGGTGCAAAGAAATATGAAAAAAATATAGTCTTTCTGCAGTCACCAGCACGGAAATTTGTTAAAAATCAAAATTTGAATAAATGCACGATTCGTGCGTAAATAAACTAGCATAATCGAAAAATGTGCGTACGCATACGCGTCGAAAATAACAAAATTATTTTGGTTAAATTATTCGACGACTGTTATAACGCCAAAAACAGCACATCAGCGCCCACCCCGGCGCGGCGGCAGCGACTTGCCGAAATTCGATTAAATCGCAAACGCGTAAAACCCCCATTTTGCCATGAACGGCCGGTGTTGTTTTAAACTTTGAAAATACCTAAACGTCGCGCGTCGTCGCTATATAGAGTACGTTATATTGCGTTATTGATTGTGGCTAGTCAACAGCGGTCTAAAAAAAAAAAATAATAATAATAATAATAATAATAATGAAAAAAACAATAAAATAAAACGAAACCGTCGATAAACACACAGACCGCCACCGGCTATGTTATACATTGCTTCCGGGGCTGTCGTATCGACCCTCGACAAAATATAATCGACCTCGACCACGTACGCCTAATGTTTGTCGTAGTTCCGTCGTTCCTATTGTTTGTTAAACTTTTGACGCCCAGCGTCATATTGACAAAAACAATTTTACATTTTCATTCTACTCGCAACATTTCACAGCCCGTAGGTTTTTTATCGCTCAAAGTGTGATCGTTTCCTGGAGCGAGCGTTGTTCTGTTCAATTTTTTACTATTATTATTATTTATTTTTTTTTTTTTTGTATTAAAATGCACCACTTTGATGATGAAAAATTATTCCTAGGGTAAGAGTTCGCTCATCAACGTTTTTCTAATTTTAGCGCTTTCGATGTCTGTCGATGGATTAGCAATTATTTTAACAAACAAGTGTTTAATATAATCGAATGCATTGATCGATCGCACGTTTATACTTTAAACTTATAGATAAACTTTACATTAGACTTTGGAAAAAAAATAAAAATACGGCGACGTTTAAATTGTTAAAATCAAATCAGATTCTGTTGCACGGATATTTACTGGTTTTTTTTAATTTCAAGTAAAACGATTATAATCTTCAACGCAAAATTCTATAATTTTCAAATCGTACGATATAAATTTTGCATCAAACCAATACATATCGCAAACTTTCATACATATTTTTTTACCTTTTAGATATCAGAACCCGATCAATCATTCTACTCCATATTTTTGTTTTTTTTTTTATCTTTCGTTTACTACACGCACACAATTGTTTCACGAATAATAAATATTCTATTTTATTTCATTTAATTTATTTGATTTTTGACAATTATCTCGTTAAATTTATTTAGCGACTAGGTTTCAATTTCAATTTTAATATAATGAGGAAAGTTAAGAGCTATTATATATATTCAATGATTAACGAACGTTTATTCCGAATACTTATTGCTCACTGATTATCTCTGTAGTTTGTGAGATTTAACGTGTCTCTGATCTGAAGAATCTCGTTGGCCACTAATAATTATGTACGATGACCTACATAGATTAGTAAATCCATCTTAATGAATATGAACAAATGGAATTTTGATGCCGTCCCATTCAATGAGATAATCATAGTCAGTACCAACTATATGCTATTGGAAGTTCCACAAAGTTCGTCAACGACCCATTTTGCTTAATATTAATGTTTATTCAAACGTAAATATCGGAAAAACTACGAACGAACGAACTCCGGACAGAACCTAATTCTTAATTAATTGATGGGATTTTTTTTTTCGAACAAAAGAACGCGTGTCACCTCACATTATTTATTATCGTTACGTGTTCGATTATCGTGTATTAATAAACGTTATTTGAATAGGTACGGATGAAAAACCACATTTGTATATTTTATCGTATACCATAAAACAATATTTTAAAAACTCGACAACGGCGAAAACTAATAGGAAAATATTGAAATGTCTTGTGAATTGTGTTAAAGGGCCCGCAGAACGAACGTAATTTCGAAGTTTATCAACTGGGTTGGTTCTGGTTTTAGTTCATGGAAGGGTGTACGAACAACTGCATACACGAACAATTACATTTTCATTGTTATGTTGATACAATATTAGAAACACGCCGTTTATCTACTTATAAGTCTATAAATGTCGTTGCCACCACTTTTTGAAGTTGACTCACCCTTCAAAAGATACTGTGTTATGGGAGCCGGGAGCCGATGAAAACCGTCACCATCTGTTTACTTTAATCGAATTTCAAAGGAATGTATGTATATATACGCACGTGGATATAAATTGAACGGTTTTTTTTTTGGGAGGGAAAACTCTGTGTCATACACAATATAAAATAATATCTCATCAATTTAAATCGGTATAATGAGAGGAAGAATCGAGGGCGATAGATAGGGCTTCATTTGAATTTTTCGAATTACCAAATAATATTCGATAAATTGTTCTTCTCAGCTCATCGAAAGTCGAATATTATATTTAATAATTGTTAGCTGTTTAGAAATATATCTTATATTTATTTTTTTTAATTCGTTAATTAATAAAAGTATCATTGATAATGAAATAAAAGTAGCCGCGTTAAGTGATCAAACGGACGAACGAAATTAATCCGGTCACATCGCCTTTTATTTGACAATACTGTGACGGGCCAGGATCATTAGAGATGGGGTAAAATCTATTCGAAGGAAAATCATAGGATTTCTTTAGTCTGTCTTGTTCGATTCGCCGTCGGATATAATATTCCGTGATATTTAATCGATTTTCTCGCTGTTGCATGCCTTAGTTTTTGTTGAGCTTAACCGTTTGATTTTGTTTTTGTTTTTTTTAAGAACGTTAAATATTTAAATTCCCGCGTCATTGTAAACCCAGTCGTGATGTACACCGCAGTTGCAAACGTCATTTTAACGTTGAAAGTACAGTGACAGAAACGCATTACTTCTTTTATCAGGTAAACTTATTGCAACTTCGAATATTTATTACGTTGAAATGCGCCGTTATTCCAACTTTATGTCACTGGAAACAGACGTTATTCGCATAGACGAGACTTTTTTAACTCCATTATTTCCACGAGTTATTTTTACTAAAATAAGTCACCTCGACCAAAAAATACGCCATAACGGCCACTGAAAATAATATCCAGTAACAGTCTAGTAATTTAAAATTATAGATTAAATAATCATTTTTTTATTTTAATTTTAAAATAACCATAGTGTACATATAATCGACTTTTTTGAATAGTATATATAATATATAATTTTTTTTTTTTGATACAAAGGTTATTACTATTGTAGATTGAAATGCAAATTAAATTATTTTAATTGGACGTTAATATTGTTATTTTTTTTATGTATAAAACTCTATGCCCTATAGTCGTAACATTATATACTTTTAAATGAAATTGATCTACTCTAACAAATTAAAAATTATTGCCTTATCGTAATTTCAATCACGTTGAATTATTTCTCGATTTAAAATAAAGTCAAGAAGGCCACTTAAAACATTCCACTCTTTGAGTTTTATAAGAGGGCAGTCGTACTTGCTCACCTTCCGTCCTCACTTTGCGCCTATGCATAGAATTTATTAAAATTAAAGGGTTGACTTTAAACGAGGAGCTTACGGGAGGTTTATTTATTATTCATTGAAGGGTAGGTAATTCCTATTATTTTAATTTCTAAAAAAAATATTGTAGGTAGTAAAAATTATTCAAAACATAAAAAGAAAACCATAAGAGGCCCGAACAGTAGTCCAGTCTAATTAAAATGTTTAGGTCCGCTATGCAGTGAACACACTTTTAATTCGTAACATTAAAAAATAGGGCTGACAAAGGTGTGTGTGTGTGTGTGTATATATGTATTGTATACAAAATCTTTTCGAAACGTTTATGAGTTTTAAACATATGAAAACGAATATTTCGATTGTACTCGCGTTCCGGAATATTGGTATAATCACGCGATACGATTTTATAAACAGTGTTCGTTGAATATACAATAATTGTCGCTGCGTTCTATTATAGTTATTGTTATCGACGAGGACATCGTGTTATCGACCTAAATCGTTACAGTGCTCGAGAGAAGGAGAATTCTTACGTTTCGGTTTTACACATCAAAACATAATATAATCTGCTTAATATGTTTATTTAAACACAGTTAACCGTAAAACCCTTGTAGTATTACGGCGGGTACCCCACCCAAACACTGTACGGTAGGTTATAGGTATCTACTAAACACCATGTTTGCGTTATTTACACTCTAAATAACCAACGACGGCGGTAACGGCTAAACTGCAATGTACAGCATCAAAATATCATATAATACTTCAACCATTTGCAGCGCACGGTTTCAGCCCCTCCGTAACGGCGCGGCGGATGGTAAAACCTCGAATGCGGTTCGCCGTAAAATAGTGGCTGGCTCCCTTATACATTTATTTATACATATATATATACCTATATATAAAATGGGAGTGCGCTCACCACTTCACTTCCGTCGCTATTGCAGCAGACCGCTAAGCCATGCCATTTTTAATACCGATTAAAATAACGGTCACGTAAAAGACCTTAAGACGGGTTTTTTTTTTCGCCTTCCAGCCGTTCTAATTTATCCTCGACCGGATTAAGTCAATTGTGTCGTCGTACGTGTCCAGATAGGAACCGCATCTATACATGTATGTGTGTATGCGCGCGCGCGCGTGTGTGTGTGTGTGTGTGTGTGTATGTACAAACAGTGGGTATGTATACTTAAATTTATATCGCCCACGTTGAGGAACGCATAGTTACCCCCCTCTTCTGGACCAGCGCCGTGCAGGACTTTATAACATTATATATCGTAATAATGGGCGAGTGGTGGGTCTGTACCTGCAGTGACGTGATATTGTCGAGACAAAACGCGACCGCAATGGCAATCGTCATTTTTTTTTTTTTCCCCTAAACTTTAATTTGATTTCATACAAAAAGCCTACTTGGAAATTTTATCCAAGAAACTCGAGTATTTCTACGTTTCAAAAGCAACGGAACGAAAAAAATAGATAGGGCGTCTTATAAGCGTTCGGGTTGAGAAATTTTGAAAATTTCCGATTTTAATAATTGTTATTTAATTTGTTCCTTGAAATATCTACTCAACGTTATGACGTGTCGATTTCGTCCTACCTTTTTGTACGATTTATTAGGTTTTGTTACTCGTAAATATTGTTTCGTGTACGCACACGCTGTGACTGTATTTCATTTACTTTTTCGTCATTATTGCGAAAACCTAATGAGTTACGCGACCCTATCTCCACCCTCTTCAGGTTTTTTTCAAACAGAATCGTACAATAACAATCGAACAGATCGGCAATTAGTAGGTTTACGTAATTATAATTATGTAATCGATAGTTCGTTATGAATACAAAATTATGTAACAATAGTAATACGAGATAACACCAATTACTATAATTGTGTTTGCTTGAAATCGGAATAAATAAAAGTCCAATACTGCGTGGACGACACGGCCAATGAAAGCCGAGCTGCTCGAGCCACCCGACCAACGACGGCCGAGCTGCGCGCACAACATGTAAACAATCGAGCTACGACCGAAAGTACACCTGCTTACCAGACGATCAGTCTAGTGTCGACGGCGGTCGAAGAAAGTTCTTCTCGGTTTTAACATTAAAGTTTTTTTATTTTTCTCCGTAATAGTCAATACAGTGTTGTCACTATTGTGTTTATCTCGTCAACGAGTAATCAAACTTTTAATCGTGACTTTTTATTTTTAATATTTATTTTTTTTTGATTTTAATCGTTTTTATCGAGTGATTGTTACTACTTTATTTCACAAGCCAATACGAACACCGAACCTCAACCCACCGACGACAGGCCGTAAGTACCGATTTTATTTATTTACAGTATATAGATAGGTAGTAGGCGCCGATAGGGGGTGGCGAAGGGTAGCGAAGGGTAGTTTTTAATTCACGAGATAGAAAATCTTATTTTTGCTTCCCAAATAAAAAAAAATCGCGATTTTTGCACCGGAAAGGTAAAACAATAGGACATATCGGTTAGTATAGTAGATACCTAATTAAAACGATTTAAGATATGACCTTTTTTAATTGCCTTCGTAATAATTCGTAAACGTCACACGCATTTTTATTTTCGAAAAAACAATATCCGTTAATCGATTAAATTAAATGAAAATATGTACCCGTTAGTTTTTATTGTTTTATTAATTTGTCAAATGTTATCATTAATATTATTATTTATCTATAACTATACTTTCAAATTACCAATATTAAAACAAGTCGTACGAGTTATTTTACGGTTTTAAAATAGGCACACTGTTTGTCTCTTATTTGATTAAAAATGCGCGTTAACGATTCATTTATTTCCGGGGGAGGCTTTTTTTTTTTCCCGGAACGATTCGCCGGTAGTTTTTCCCAAACGGCGCGGCGCCACCGCGCCTAGCCCCTACTCGTTCCTACCCGAAGCCACGACCGTTTTTTTTTTTTTTTTTTTTCTACGTACCGTCGCTTATTTTGTTATTCCTAAAACCGGCGGCGCGCCGGCGCGTGCTGCGGCCGCCGCTCTCGGGCCGTACGTGTTCCGGGGAGACCCGTAAAGATATAAAATATATATAATACGTACACAAATACGGCGGCGGCGGCGGCGGCAGCTCCGTGATCGGATTATTCGGCCCCGCGTCGTCGACAGCCGAAATATGTACCGAGCGGATAAGGCCGCGGGAGGAGTGTGGGTGGTTGTAAAAAAAAAAAAAGGAAAAAAGGGGAAATAAAATACCGGGTAAAAAAAGCGCTTACACACCGGTGTACCGTTATCCCGTCGTCGCCGAAAGGATTGCCGACGGGAGAAAAAGGATACGGAGCGCGCGCGTGATCGGCGTTGCGTTCAAACACGTACGGCGAGCCCGCTAGACGGCGGCGTGCGTGCGACCGAAAACGGTTTTGATAATTATTATTATTACTATTATTATTATCGGTTGCCGACGGGTAGCCGCCGCTGTTTGCACACCCGACGCGACGCTTATATTATAACGTTTGCATAGGATAGGTACTATATATTATTATATACGACGCGCACGGTATAAATGTAACGTATTAAAGTTTATATACTATGTATATATCGTATTATATATAGTATGTATATACCTCGGCACACCTCTGTCCGGGACGGGATGGTTCGAGGGTTAACCTTTTTTTTTTTTTTTTCTATTTTTAATTCGTCACGATATCAGTCGAGTATACTATATCCACTAGACTAGTGGTATGATAATGATATCGTGCTGACGCGTTCGCAGTGGCGCGTACAACCCAGGGCGCGCGTGTCGCGAACCGTGCCTGCGCCGGCGCGGGGTCGCGAAATCGTGCTTCCCGAAGTGACGATCGTGTTATTTTACCGTCAAAACGACTTTTTTTGTTTTTCGTTACTGCATTTTTTTTTTTTAAACCGGACGTACGTTTTTCAAGCACATTTTACTCGATTTTTGAGACGTTTATTACATCCCCGGCCTACTCACAAGTCAGTAGTATTTGTACTGTATGGTAAACGTGGATTACAAACTTTGAACATTTTTTCTTTTCTCGATATAACGCCTTAAACAACGCATTCCAGTCGTTGTGACTTTTTTCGAACCTATCTTTTTTTTCGACCTTGAAAGTCCTATAGTACTTGACTTAATCGAAAGCGTAATATGTACGCAAGTATAATATTATTATCAGCTCTATACCACTGATACCAGGAGATATAATTATCGAGACTTTGCAAATTGCACAGGCACGACCGGTCGTCGTAATAAAAAAAAGCCGACCAATTTGCGAAACGAGATAATTTTTTAAACTTTTTACTCTGCTCTATAATCGTATTTATCTTTATTTATTTATATTCCGCGCATAAAATATCCTATAAAAATGCACTAAAACAACGTGACTTTTATAAAAATTTCATTTTTAAATTCTCCGATAAACTCGTAATCTTTTCATCGAAAAGCATCGACCCAGATCGCCCGCCGAAGAACGTATTTCGTATCGAAACTCGCGCGCCTCGATGATAATAAGTATTTACACGCCGCGCCGTATGAAAAATATACGACTAAGCGTCAGGTTTTTAAATCGGTAAAAAGACGCTTTCCACAAAGTTTCGCTCGAAGCTCCAAGCTACGCTAATGCTCGTACGTGTGCTGTGTGTGCGTTTTGCGCGTTATGATAATGTTACACAGTGCTGTGTCGATGAATTCGGCGAAACGCCGCTCCGCAATAAGGCACGAGCGTACTGCGGGGGCTCCGATGTTCGCCGCCGCCGTGGAGAGATAATGATATACAACGCGCGAATATCGAGAACAATCCGACAGACCCGAACACGCTGTTGAAAAACGAAATATAACCACCGACGACGACGCGACGTCGTGCGTTTTTCGACGATCCTGCGAAGAATATCCTGGCAACGATCCCCGTTGACTAGCTGTAGTAGTAGCGTACGGAATTATAAATATAAACGAAACCGACTGACGTTCGGTTTACTATGGCGAAACGTTTTCAAATTATCCGTCTAAAAAATCTATTTGTTTTAACCGTTTTCTCAAAAGTTGTTCGACGTTATCCAATTTATGCCCGGAGTGCAATCGGTGAACAATTTTCTGAACGATACAATAAACAGCCTAAAAATGTATTTACGGAATGAAAACAAAACACTTCCTTCGTCCTTGTAAAACTAACAGAGCTCGCTCACTTCACTTTGAATCGAAAATAAACAACAGTTGGATGTAATTTTATAATATAGTCTATAGTGTGTACTGTGCAATATGTACCGTTGTTGTTTACAAAATAAAGACAAAAATTTAAAGTAGGCGATGAGATACATTAGACTCGGATCGCATACAGGTTATTGATATTGGTAAATTAATCTTTTAAATATGAAACTACTTAAAAACTAAGAACAACAACAAAACAACTTATAGTATTTAATCGAAATTCGTCGAAACTGCAGAATTAATCAAAATTTAACCGCATACGAAATTATATTTTTCGGTTACTACGAAGAGAAGCTCATCTAGAGTCTTGTATTATATTTTCAAGCCTTGAGAATTGAAATTGAAAAGTTTCATATATTTTTAAAAAGTTTACAGATTTTCGTGATTTTCTCGAGTTTTGTTGAAATTTCAACTTCAAACGTTTATAAAAATAAGTCGTGACTTTAGATTTTAAATATTTTTTCACGCTAGAAAGAACAATGTACAGGGGAACAGTTTGGTAAATTTTAATCGCTTTTTCGTCACGACAAAATTGTTTCGTCGCCATTTTACGAATGAAAAAAAAACTTAAAATTCAAGTGTCAATAAAAATTACCAGTCGAAATCTCTTGAAAATTATGGACACTTTAGAAAGTGGAGAAACATTCGGTGGAAATTTAAAGTCCCTAAAATTCAATTTTTATGACTAAAAAATGATTCGATTTTTTCGAAAATTGGTATGCCGTAAATTTTTGCGGAATTTTTGTTATTTTTCGTCACATGGATGACCAAATAAAAAATTCACACACACGTCATGTTAAAATCAATAGCTTCCTTGTGTCTCAGAGTCTAAAAATAGTGTATCAAATGAGAGACAAATATACTTAAAACTGAAGTTAATTATGAGTATCCGGACAAAATTAATAGTATAAATTGTAATTAATCACTAATTTTATAAATAATATTAATTAATCAGTAGCATGGAGAAGCGTATACTTAATGCTGGATGGAATTAATAGCGAGTATTAAAATAAAATTAAAGGCGCAAGTAGTAATTATTCAAAAACGAAATTACTTTTTAGGATATCATAAGTTTAAATATATTGACTAAAAGTGTACAATCATAATAATTCCGATCGGAGACTAAAATTTGCCGTTTTATCTTTGTCCTTTTGTTGAAAGGCTAATTGCATTAAGAATTAAATGATTGATACATAAATGATTAAAAACGAATCAAATATTTTCAATTAAAATGTAATTATAATTTAAAACAGAAGGTATTTCTAGACTTGTGTTCGTATTGATTAGTGAGAAACTCATTACATTTTAAGTGCAAGGGCACAATTTATTAATATAATCGTATTTTTATTGGTACTTTAATTTTAACGTCGAGGTATATAATAATGTATAATTAATACGTTTTTAAATGTAAATTAATATTTTTATACGTTTGGAAACCATAAAGCATTATCGGAATAAATGAGCGTATTAGACAGGGCTCTGTCTAATAATGATTCTGTTTCGGAAATATCTAATTCTAATAGTCACTTTAGTCTGTATAATATAAGTGTTGATTAAACGGCAATTATGGCGACTTTGCTCCCTCAAATAGTTCTCAAACTCCTTCAAACAAATGTATACTCCCACGTTTGATCTCATCGATTATTATAGAGCTTTTATGACCTGACCATAATATCAATGTCAAGGTGTGATATTTGAACGATTTGAAATTATTTATTAATTGGATTTCATTTCGGTATAATATAATAGGTGGTATTTGGTTATGCCGATTTTCGTTGATTTCAAACTTTAATTTAAAAAGTTGAAAACCCCGTCCTCCCTTATAATTTTAACAATATGAGAAAGAAAATAAAACCCGCGATTCTCAACCTTTTTGAAACACCCCCTCCTCCCCGAGGAGCAATATGGTTTTTAAACGGTTCCCGCGTGAAAAATCCCATACACGACGAGAGCACGAGAAAGGTGGACGTTTCTAAATATTGTAAAACTTTGTCAAATGATAGTGATAAAAACGATACGTTTGAAAAGTGTTCCGTATTGAAACGATTATAAATCGAAAGTACAAAAAATAACTAAACTTTAGACGAGTGTTTTTTTAACACGCGGATGGTCGTGTGTGCTCGGTAGTTCAGAGCCAATTTTCGATGTTAGTATTATGCGAAGTCCGAGTCTCTTTTTTTTCACGACGTCGAATACATTTTTACTTTTTATTTATCCGTAGCAGTACTACTGAATCCTCGATGGTCGAGGTCGGAGGGGGGAAGACAGTCGTTACAATTTTTTCGACGGCAGTCCCTTGGCGCGACCGATTTTAGCTCACATAATTTGTTGTTTTTCGTTTTCGAAAAAAAAAAAACATGTTGCGACGCGAAAACACACGTTCTCCGACGGGGCCGGACCCCGACGGGAGTCCAGTCACCCCCGTCGAGAACCGCGGCAACGATTAGACTATTTTTTTTGATGACTAATAAAAGCCTGGTTCCGATCGCCGTTCGCGACGAATACGAGATTTCAAAAAACTAGACCGCCGGCAACCGATGAGTATTGTATATTAATATACTCGTAATTGTCGAATCGAATAGACGGGAAACGCGCGGTTTTATCGCGGACGGAGACGGACCGAAATCCGTGTCGTGATACGCGGCGGTGGCACGGGCAGGAAAAGATTAACATATTTCCCTCTGGAGCCGACCGGTGAAATGAATTCGAAATTTATTCCGCTTAAGACAGTGTGTAGTATAACAGTATGCAACGTGTACGGCGCGCAGTCGTGTTTTGCGGTTAGTCTGCGGGATTAGAGGGGGCCCAGTGTTGAGCTAGGCGGCGGCGGCGGACGCGGACGGGACGGGACGAGACGCGACTCGACGGCGGCTGTAAAATCCGACAAAAACGATTGTGCAATTATAAACGGGCAAACTCGCTTTTCTAATTACGAAACAAAACGGAGAGCTAATCGGGCGCCTAATACTTCACCGGCGTCGGCCCACAGAGATCCGTCGTAATGAAAATTAATACGGGTGTAGGACCGCTGTTGCGTGTATAATATGTATATAAGAGTACTCCTATAAGCTACAAGGTGTCTCGTCGCAGTCGACGTCTGACGAACGCGAAGGTTTTCGATTCGTCGAAAAAACGGATTTTTATTGTGATTTCTAATTCGAGGAAATTAATCGTTTAGTAAACACGCGGGTTTTTTTTTTCGTTTTAATCTTTCTCTCTCTCTCTCTTTCGGTGATTACAACTTGTAATCGGAATTTTTAAACGATTTTCGATGTTTACCGAATTTTAAATGCCAACAACTAATCATTACCCGCTTTTACCCACTCACTACACTCACTTTGAACAAATTGAATTTTTCGTTGACTAATAAAGACCATCGGAAAAAACATTTCCAATACATTTTTTTTTTTTTTTTTTCAAATAAGAAAATTATTATTTTGGATGATGACGAAAAAAAATAAATAAAAATAGGTACAAACGCTGAACTTGTAATATATTGTAATAATTTACGAATCGCATTCACCGTGTCGTGGAGTTCTAAGTAATCGCGAGGAGAAGAGAAAAGACATTTTCAGTGTATATTCAACACGACACGAATTAATATGTTTGTCCGGTCTCCGTGGGACATCCTGTACACGCTTCTTCTCCGCGAGACGACGTTTTAAACGCTACGCGGCGAAGAGATACGAAGTAATTAAGAGTGCTTGCCGGTTTTCCAAATTTCTGATTTATGTGAGAGACAAACGGAGACGACTCGTCGTGGACGGTTTTCTCTATCCGTCTGTCTGCCTGCCTGGCCGCCCCTTCCTTTCCGACGTTCTGCCCCAAAGTGTAATAATACATTCACGTAATATAAACGAAATGTCTTCAATGCGAAATTTTCAAAAGAAGGAAACAATATATTCGGTGCACGGAACATCTCGAGACCACAGACCAAAGCAACAAATAAAATAACACAGTCATTAAAACTGCCCGTTAAATATCTATTAATAAAACAAAATGAATAATGTTTGGCGGTTGATACTCATGTTATAATAATATTTTACACTTTTTATCATAGTACTCCAGGCAAGAACTTTTTATTTTTTATTTTAACACCTATTACTATGATATTAGTCATTAGGTTAGAACTAAAAACGGTAAATAAAAACCGTAAATAACAATATAATGTGCGTCGTAAACATTTCGCCGTCGGCAAACTCGTCGATTCGTTAGCGCGAACACTTTCCAAATCCCTTGCCCAGCAGTGTAGAATAACCGATTCGATTACACTTTAGGTACTGGTTTTGAGAATAAAAAAGGTGTCTTTATCGAAATCAATTATATATTCGACGACGACGTTAAATCCGAAGGGCGCGTTTGTTTTGCATACGACGCGATAAGATTTAACGAAATTATAAATACATAACGTGACGGGTCAAATAGTTCTAGACAGAACGTAACGATACGAAACGATATTTTTATCGTTGAATAAATTATTTTCGCACAAAAGTGTGTCGTGGAAAAAAATTGATTATTATTTCCAACTCAAATGTCTTGAACCTTTTGTTTTTTTTTTTTTTAATGTTAACGATCACGTGTATTGAACTCGAAAATGAAACGCGGCGATTAATCGACAATACCATGTTATAACGTTCGTAACTCACAGATTTAATCTCGCGCGTGTATTGTATAATACGCGATACGATATCAAGAGTTGTTTCGTGAAACAAATTTTAATACCGATCGCGTTTTTTTTTTTATATTCGTTCATTCAAAAGTTCCCAAAACGACGGTAAGTTGATTAACGTCGAGGCTACTCGAATGGGAAAATGTAGTGCGTAAAAAATCGAACGGTTTATATTGTTTTAATACTGTTATATTACCCTATCGACGAATGAAAAACGAAACACTCGAATAAACAACAGACCAGGTAGAAAACGAAATACAGTGTGTTGTTTTAGATTTTAAAACGTACAAAGGTGTTTATGCAGACAGTTTAATTTTTAAATACATATTGCGCGCATACACCGAGTCGAGATATAAGGTTGCAACACTATTAGTTGCAGCACTTACCCCGTTTCATATGCAAAATGCACGTTCTGATTTTCATTTTATTACAAAAGTATTCGTGTTTCTTGTGCCACGAGCTCTTAAAACTGCAAGCCGACTCAATGCAAATACTATATAGCACAGAGATAAACGAATTGTGTTTACGTCCTCGGCTTTTGAAACAACAGCCGACAGGAAAAGAAAAAAACAACATATAAATCATAAAACAAATACAAACCGTTTTTTGTAGTTTTAATGGTTTTATAGAAACGTCGAGTTTAAACATAAAAACATCAATTGAAGTGGATGGCGTACGTTGAAATTGTCGAAACGCGTTATAATATCGTCTCGCGGTACTATTAATTATTATTAAGTGTAAGTTTACAGTAACGATTAAGCACGACAACGGTTTTAAATGTATTCGTCTAACACGATCTAACACGATTTGAGAAAACTTAAAAAAAAAAAAACCCAATTTAGTGCTCACACATAATTGCCGATAAGAGACAGAAACCGCTAGTGATGATGGTGCTCCGTTGTATTTTTTTTTTTACGAGTTCGAAAGTAACGATAAATGATTGTATTGAAGTGCGATACCGATTGTGTGAGATGTATAAAAAACGTTTAATTTATCATTTTTATAACAGCACTCAAACGAGTAACGTAATGAAATAACTTTGAACGCTTGAATTGGAATATACAAGTGTTAAAACACAAAACCGAGTTCGCGTTTTATTAAAAACAAATTGTAACAAAAACTATACTTAACATGAAAAGAAAAACAACTGTATACGTTACCTTAAAAAATTGTATAGAAGAAGCAAAAAAACACCGCATCGATTAATTCATCGCTCCGATTACCGTCTAACGTATAGGCTTTTAGTTTTATATCGCTTTCTAGTATTGATTTTTTAAACAGCGACTTGTAATATTATAAACAAAATATTGAAATTACTGCGACAGCGGCGAAGATTTATTAATTTCGGTGCTTAAAATACTTATATAATATATTATTTGTGTTATAATACGAGTATATTAATCTATAACATTACGTTTGACGACTTGGAGATTTTTTTTCGTTCCGTGGACACTTAAGTTAGCATTTTTTTTTTTTTTATTATTTAAAGACTGCCAAAAGTCGTTTCGTGAACTTAATGTGGGATAACACCAGTGAACGCGACGCGACACTTATAAAAGTTATACATTTTCGGTTCGTTTTGCTTTTGATATAATCTGATATAATACGAACGCGTTAGATCATTGGCGTGATATTTTTGCGAAACGTAATCGTCTGTAATTTAATTTTGTTTAATATCGTACTGAACCGTAGTGACTATTGTGTGAGTTTAATTATTGCACGCATAAAGTATGCACGGTTCAAATATATGAATTTCGTGTATTTTTAATTCGATAAATTATACCCAATTAGTATGCGCCAACACAAACAATGATTTATTCAATATACGATTATATACGTATAAATTCTATTTTTCTAACTAATTTGTTTGCGCAACGCTCGCTTTTAATTATGTAATTAACATAGACAAGTATTTTACGGCGTTATTACGGCGATACACGAGTGTTTTTTTTTTTTTTTTTTTAAACTCTGACGTGACGCGACGTTTTCCAAGTTTGAAATTGTTCTGTTTGTATAAAAACCGGGCCTATAGAATAAATATCGTGTCCTGTATAATAAATTACACGCGTGTGTAGAATTAATGTGAATCAAATACTAGTGTAATTAATATAACTAAGAATTAAACGACCGTTCTAAATAATCAGTACATTTAACGTTTGTTTAATGTTATGCAGGCGTAATCGAACGAAACTATATTGGACGGTTGTTCGCTACGTATATTGTATAGTTTATTTATTATATACAATCGAATATTAAAGATTTTAAATTTTCCCCGACAAATCGATAATACAATACGTACAAAGGTCGTAAAAATAACCGTACCTTAGTGTTCCGCCTCCGGAGGGGTGAATCGAGCGCCGCGCCGTCCGCCCTCTGAGTACGAGTCTCGTCTAATTTATTAATATTTTACAACTGATTATTTCAAGGCATCGCGAATAACGAAACACGTGCATCGCGTAACGGCATTGGTTTATATTTTAGTTTTTGAATTTGAAATTTATAATATATGATAGAACCATTTGAACGCCGCGCCGCCGTCTAGGCCGCGTTCGACGTTTTTTTCGCTACGACAAATCACGAACATAATCGGAATTTCGTTTTGAATTCTAAACGTCTACTATAAGACTACTCTGAAAACGGGCTGTTGTTTTTGACCGAGGTCACACTTTTTCCACGTCCGTCTGTAACGGCGGCTCTTAGCTCTTTTCACATTTCTTTCTACTTTAATAATATAAAGTGGTGTTGTGGCGTGCTCGACGACTGTATGCGTCTGCCCGACAGACACTGTCCTGCCCCGCGAAAACCGTCGATACTATTTTTATCGGCGTATTCATAAATAATTGTAATACGTCTCGTTTGGTACACCGCACAAACTACAATACTATTTTTATCATTTTTTTTCTCTCTTTTTTTTACTGTCTCCCCAGTATACGACCCAGTGAAATATAATCCCATCATCAAAATGAACTCGGCGGTTCAAATACAAAATTCTCAGACCGACCATTTATAGAGGTGTGGCGACGACCGTTCTTTTTATAAATGGGTTCTGCGCCGCCGACGACGTACCTATGCGCGTGCGGTTTTTTTTTTTTCCTATATTTCAAAACGCTATATTATAGAATTCAATTATCGAAAGAACACGAAAAGTTCACGGCTAAAAACTAAAGATGCCGACGACATAATAATAATATTACCCGCGTATATACCTATAGTGATTTAAACTTTTAACGTGCACTGCAATATGCTTTCAAAAACGTCAAGATGACTTAGACATATTACTTAAAATTATGTTTGGACAACAGCGCGTTTGGCTGCGTATGCAAAACCACTACATTTCCATAGCAATATCGTGACGTTTATTGAAAAAGTGAAAAAAACTTTCCCCCTGACACTATAATACTACCCCAAGTTGGATTATTAAATGAACATGTATATAAATATATACATACTGTATATATATATATATATATATGTGTGTGTGTGCGATATTATATACATTATAGATATATAGTTTTTGTCCGGTTTTCGCTATGTTTAGGTACTTGGCCGATATTAACTTTGAATACCAAAGTTTTCAGTGGTCGATTTCTGAAACCGATTTATATTCTTATCGACGAGGTTATAGCCGATGATATTGTATAAACTAAAATAATGAAATATTGTGTCTTCGCGCAAAATTTCCGTAAAAATATCATTCGAAGATCGCGAACAGATATAGGTTTTGAAGTGAGATTATTGAATAAAAAAAAACCAAAAATCCTGAGATTGAAATCGGAGAAGATACAGGTGACGGGTGATTGATACCGATGAATTGATCTTTTAAATTCGAAACCTATGTACCATTGCTTTCGAATAAAAACGGTTTTGAATGAAAGAGGACGGGCGATCAGACTCTATTTATATATCGGTCTATTTTATGGATTGTTATTCGTGATTTCTTACAAGAACTACGACGACATTTAACAAAATTAAATTATTCTAACATTTACGAACGTTTTTTTTTTTTTTTTTGTCCATTTATGTTTTCTTTAAAGAACAATTTTCCTAGATTTTCGCATTACATTTTCGAGTGTTAAATATGTATTGAAATTGAAAATATTATAAATTCTCAACTACTATACACGTTTTACATATTTTCTTGAATTTCTCGAGTTTTGTCAAAATTTAAACTTCATACCGAGCTCAAACGTTTGTGAAATTCTTTGACGAGATCAAGCATTATTTTCTATTTCTTTCACTGGCGAACAAAGTGTATAAAGAACTTTGTATTAAATTTCCGAGCTGTTTGGACAATAATACATTATCGACATTTTACGAAAAATGAAAAATAAACTAAAAAACTCAAACATTTCGAATGTCGTCTATAAACAATGTAAAAAAAAATAAAAAATTTGAATATTAAACCATCGCAAAACAACAAACAGAGTAATTTAAGTATTCGGTGAAAATGTCAAGTCTATTTCTATTTGTGAGCCACGACGGAAAAAAACCAAAATCGATTTCGTCAAAGTCGGAATGTCGTAAATGTAGCAGTTTTTTTTTTTTTTTTTCTGTAACTTTTGTCGATTTTTCTCGATTGATTGGAAAACTGTCGGACATTTTCAAAAATATATAACCCGAATTGTCACCGATTATCAGTCAAATTTCGCTACCCAGAAGCAATCCTTGAAGTAGACGATCGGGCCAATAGTCTTTCGGTCGAAACCGTGTACACGGACAGAAACAAAAAAATAACGCTCTTAATGTTTAAAACCGATAGATTTCTTTGTTTTACTCGGAATCTAAAAGTAAGAAAAATCGTTTATGTTGTTTTTTCTCCGTTCATCTACAGCGTTTTCGGGGCATGTTAATAATTTATCACACGCACGCGAGGAATTTTGTTTTTTCTAATCTAATCGAAAACGACGTTTATAATTATAGTAATTTATTCTCCGCCGGTTTATAGGTTATTTAAACATTTCAGTTTTGTGACTTAATATTCTGGTGCGTAAGAAAAAAAAACCAACGAAAAAACGGCGACTAGTTACTAATTTCGTGACCTACATTTTCAACATTACAAACAGGTGCAAAAGCACCAATTGTACGAGAAATTATTGAAAACCTAATGAAGAAAAACAAAAATCGATCAAGTAATTTATATAGAGGAAAATCCTCAGTATAAGGAGAGCAATTTATAACTTATTGAATAACAAAAGTAGTTTCCAACTGGAAACGAAGTGGCAAAGTAAGGGGAAAATGTAATGAAAAAAAAAAAAAAAAAAAAAAATACAATAAATTATTCTTTGACAGGCCGCTAAATCCTAAACCTGTCTGCTCGGTGTTTTGCCTGAAGGTTTTTCAGCGAAATAATATTAAAAAAAAAAATAAATAAATAAATAAATAAAAATAAACGTTTTGACGAAAAGTAAGAAACTGTGACGGTATAAATAAATCCACTTCTCGGCGGCGGCGGCGGTCCGGTGTGTTTATTCTTTTCTGTTAAAATTTCCACGGAGCTCACGTTTTAACCCGAGCACAATGTGCATTTGTAATCCCATTGTTGCGCGGTGAAAATCATTCCGTAAAAACCGTAAAGGATTTCGAAATGAACTATATCACCCTTTATGATGTTATGAGAAATTTTAATTCCCATGTTGATGATAATGTAGTATTATTTTCTACCGGACCCGGACGGGCGCGAAACGGGAATAATCGTATTGTTGCCGCCGCCGCCGGTTGTATTTATTATTATCATATTAAAAGATAAGTACCAGTGAGCCAGAGATAACCGATCAAACAATGCCAGCCGGCTGTATGGGTATTATTATTATATCGCTACGAAACGCGCATAATACAACGTCGCGCGCGCCCGTACAACACATATTATTACTATAATGATATTATTATAGGTATTTTAATACGGTTTTTCGGTTCCGACGCGGCGTATTATTCGCGCTGCGTTCGACGACGACGTCGAGAACCGCGGACGCGGTGGCGGCGGTAATAATCGTCGACGGCGTACGTACGTATTTTTGTCCAGAACAAATAACTGACGGACCACCACCCTTTTAAGAAACTGCAGCGGACGTAGTAATGAAAATGTATAAACATAATTACTGCGCGGGGGTGGGGTAGGTACTTCAAAGTGCTAATGGACTCTCGAAAACGGTATTAATTTTAGGTATACCTATATTCCCTTAATAACGCACTTAATTTCATTAAAACGTACGTAATATTATATTTATATCGCGTACTGCGTGCAGTTTTACGAGCCTTGAAACTAAATAATAAACGCGTAAACTACGAGGTATGTATATATTATATTGCCGACGAACGCCGCCGCCGCCGCACGTGCACGTGGCAGTAGTCGGACGAATATTGTTTTGTTTTTTTTTTTTTTTTTTCAACAAAAAAGATGAACGCGCAGTAGTGGCAAATCGAATTTACTCGGATGCAATTCCGAAGCGATTTCAGTTACGTTTCGTCGGTATTTAGTTACGCGACCGGTTGAAAATGTTTTTAACGTTCGAATTTTTTGCCAACTCCGGCGGGTTAAAATTGTTCCGTTTAATTTGTTTGAACACGACTGTCCCGGACGGTCTGCGCTTTAACAACAATTTATTTAAGACGTTAAATGCAAAACTTTGGCGAACGTCACTGCGCTATGTGTATGCAAATTTAATTGTAAGCCCTCGCGTTTTCGTCGTGAAAAATACATTATGGCGGTAGCGATGATAATAATAATCATAACAGCGACGAATAAAAAAAAAAAAAAAAGAAGAAGTTTCCCTTTGGAATCGTCTTTGATTTAATTTTTATGAAATATACTAAAAAGTAAAACAAAAAGCCGTAATGCTTTTTACCAAATAAAAATCGAACCTAACGAAAATGCCTCGTGGTTTGGATATAGACGGTAAACGTTTTTTTTTTTTTTTTTTTTTTTCCTTTTCGGTTTTATCAGATATTAAAAACGGTCGACTTACCGTATTTTCCGTCCGATACAACTTTATCTGTCAATTTCAATAGTGTTTGTCATCTTTTACCGGCCCCCCTCTTTTAAGTTTCAACAGAAGTACGCAATAAGTTAATATAATATACACTCGTGAGTTATGGTTCCGAAAATGCATTAATCTTTTCACCCGCTCCCTGCGCCGAGTCGGTCTTTTATCGGATGAATTGCTGTCGATCGACTCTAAACACCCCGTCGTGCATATGACGTACAAATAGCCTAGTGAATAATACAATAAACACGATAAACATAAAACACAAATGGCAATTTAAATAAGTTTATGTATATTGCAGTCGCATAATGTACTTATAAACACACACACACACACACACACACCATACATGGGGTCACGTTGGATATTTGGAAACGATAAAATTATTTGTTCAGGGCAACTTCGTATAATAAAATATAAACATAATCTCGTTGTAACTCGCCGCGTTTAAAATCAAGTGTGGTGCTAAAGTCCGCACGGTAAACTTGAAAATAACTTTGAAAAAAAACTACTGAAAATTCGTGCCGACAAATTAGAAAATACGTATTGAAATTCGTTTCATTTGATCAGAATTAGATTATCGCCACGCCGATTTTAATGCTATTTAAAAACCTACCCATATTCGTTCGCTCGGTTAATTGCATAAAAGTGTCGTTGACGTGAGAATGTTATTCGTTAGGAAATAAATGTCAATACAGTTCGTTAGCGAAATGTATTTATGTTACAGTATTTTTGTTTAAACTCAGCTGACTCGCGTTTGATTTTTTTTTTTTTTTTTTTTAGCTAAATTAACTTGTATTATTTTTATCTAATTGAATGGAAAACAATTTGCAGAAAACAAGTGTTTGTTATTTTTTAATTTATGTATTTTTATGTAAATTATTCGTATTACAATTTAACGTCGAAATTATTCTTTCGAAAAATATACATTTCTACCGAGAATCCAAATAACTATGGTTTTAAACGTATTAATAACGCGGAGACAATAACAATTAATTTTCCTGCCAACCGTTTTAGAATAAATAAACGATATTTAATTAGTCAGTGAGCTACAACGTCCTGGCCTAAGAATCAAAACACATGCCGAAAAAGTGATTCGAGTTAAATTGAATTAGAAAACGAGAGAGAGAGAGAGAACAATTGTTTTTTTCGGTGATGTCATCATTCGTGTAACTAAAACTTAATCTCGAATCGCAAAATAGATCGACGAAGGATCAACTTACGGTAGTGTTGTGAAATTTATTGTAAATGCAACTATTTGCACACTTCCAATACGACCGAGTCGTTTTGAATTCAATCTATCAGAGTAAGCGAATTGAAAACCCTTTTTTGTTTAACTCTAAAGTGTCGCACCTGATTTTTTTTAGTGCTTCCGCCATCACAAACGATTTAATGAATTCCGCGATCTACTCGAATCGAAAAACGAAAAATAAAACAAAATAAACTGACTTTTATTTTCGATATTTTCAAAACGAAAACATTCCCAAAACCTATGAGAATCATTTAAAACGAAAACGATTTTGATAAAAATGTAATAATAGTTAAAAAAAAAAAAAAAAAAAAAGAAGACTAATTGTTATAAATTAGTTAGTTCGTTAGTATTTAAATGGCGACGCGCGAGATAAGACCGTGGAATATTATTCATCGACCGTCTCGGGCAGGATATTTTCACGACAAAAAAGGACACTCTGGCGACGAGGAAATCGAAGGACATATCAGATTCCCGCTGCAGAACACGACTCGTTTTCCTCCACCCCGTGTACCTGTGTGTGTGTGTGTGTGTGTGTGTAATTATTTTTGTGACGTCATTCGTTATATCGCGCCGAAAGATAATCGCGCGTCGTCCGTGTTCGTTTAGCGGCAAGTAGGTTTCTCGTCGGCTCTCGATAATAACAATGCGGGTTAATTTCGTTTCGTTTTTCGTCTCGGCACAGTCAGTATACTCTCTTCCGGCGCGCCCGACCGGCAGTCGCTGACCCGGCGTATTTTTGCGAGGACGGAGGAGACTATTTTACATTATAAATTTAATATATCACGATAGATATAAACTTTACATTGTAAATAAACGTCTGACCAACAATTGACGAGAACGTCGACACGATGGCGTCGTCGCCAGTGCGATTAAAAATAATTACCGAATTATTGATGGAATTATCCGTAAAATAATATTTTTACATATTATAACGTGTACGAAAATTAAAAACCACAAGGCAGCTCTACAAAATGCCGATGTCCTATTACTGCTGCCAGACAGAAACAGACAAAAACATCGTTTTGCCATAAAACTCTATATAAGTATATACCTTACATCAAAATCAATAATACATTGTTTTTCTATTTCGAGTTTCGTTTTACAGTCCTATTGAAGTTCAATACAGTAAAATACAATAATCTACACCGGTTTGGTATTTTTTATGTTATGGGTGGCAGGGGGGCATCGCTCCTGTGCCCCCCCTCCCCCTCGCGTCCGCGTATACCGACCGGTCGTGTCGAAGACACCGCACAACGAAGTAACATCATGTCGTTATTACATCGCGACCCGCAAAAAAAAAACAAACACCATCACCGCGGGCTCGTAACACGCGTTATTGTCTTCGGCCCGTAGCCGACAGTCAGTCGCGCGCGCGTGCGTGCGTGCGTGCGAGCGCGCGCTGCCAACGACTTTACAAGAATACCGTCGTCGTGGTTTTCCGACCTTAATTAGTTTCGGTCCGTTATCGGACAGACACAGTCCCAAAACCCTCGATTACCCGGCTAACACGGTCTGACACACATCAAGGGTTCCGTGTACACCGGCGGCGGTCGTAGTGCAGCAAAGCGCCGGTACAATTATTATTATCCCACTCGACCGTTTCTTATCAGCTCGGTCCAGAGCCGCCGTTCGTTGATAGCGCACGTCAGTGTTCGGAAAACCGATGACCAGAGAAACAGAGAAAGAGAGAGAGAGAGAGAGACTGTTTCGAAATAAATCCACTCCGTCGAGAGCACGTGATCGATACCTAAGCGATTGAATTCGAACGCCGCCGCCGCCGCCGCGAGTGCGGTCGACGAAACTTTAAATCAATACAAAATCGTCCGCGTGTATTGCCGTCGCGATAAAATGTCCGTGTGTGTGTCACGCGTATCTTTTGGACGGAAATAAACAAGTAGAAAACAAGAATCGATATTTCGTTGTTCGTTCAAACGTTTGATATTGTCAGGGGTAGATTTAAGGATTTACCGCACCTATTTCTGTTCGACAAAACGTCCTTACATAAAAATATTTTCTCAATATTATGTAGTTATTTTTTCATTCCAGCAAAATCAAGAGAATCAAGTGTCTTGTCACTCCGTGAAAACGAAATGAAAATTTCACAGAATACCGCTGCCTCTCCAAAACGTTCCACCCTCAACAATCTGCCACCCTTTGCGACCGCATGGGTTTAACTTACGGCATAACTTACCGGACACCGTCGTCGCCGGTCGAGTGTGTCGTATCGTTTGCACGGCGTACGTCGAAGTCGTGGAAAATACGACGTTCACAAAATCCATAGTCGAAAAATTAAAAACTACACTCGGTCCACCCCGCACCTCCCCACGCGCGACGTTCGCTCGACGCGAGTCGCGAACACGGGCCAACGTATTATTACGCTTTCAGACGGCAACAAAGTTATGATATTTCGTATGTGCTGTTCTTATTCAATGTTCGATTCCACCACGCAGTTTTATAATATTTATTTTATTTCGTCTAGACGTGTTTAATAGCCTAGAAAATTGTAAAAGGCCCTTCTCTCTCTCTCCCTCACTCCCTCTCTGTATACGGGTTTGCTGACTAGCGTATAATAATAATAATAATAATAATAATATGCATCATAAATATACGACCGTTTTCGTTTTATTGGTTTTTTTTTCCCCCCATATAGTATATCTACACAGTCTATTATGCATCTAAATACGCAGTGACCAATAGCCGGATTATAATGGATTGTATTATACTTTATAATATTATACGTTTTGAAAATATGGTTAGTGTAATATAAACGGCACATGGCGTTTTATACGCGATTTCGTCTCACAGATCCGAATTTTACAAGATGTCCTGTTTGTTTAGACGTGAAAAGTATGCCGTCGTCGTCACGAAAACGTCCACATTTAAATTGCGTTTAAACGAACGTTTGAATTGCCACTAGGAAACAATCACGAAACACGCAACACGACAACGCTTTTACGTCGCTAAATATAATCATACGACGCGAACCTCGAGATTATCGTTGAAGAACGCGCAGGTGTGCTGTCTTTATTCGTCGGGGCGAAACGTGCGAGTCAAAAAGAGACACCAAACAATACGTTTTCGTGACCGTCTCACTGAAAAAGTCTGTACGACGACGTCTCGGTGTTATCTTACGATCTGACGCTATGAGACACACTTTTTCTCGTCACAAAACTCGTCGATAAATGACTGCGTAAATCGTTTGAAACTAACCGGATTCGATTATAGTGTGCTACAGAAAACGTTCGTGCCATATTGTATTGGCGGATATATTTTATGCGCGTGCGGCCAGCGTTCTATTCATAAATAATTCATTTCGATTATAATTATAATATTATATAGATAAATGAATATATTATTGCGGACGTTAGTTTTAGATTTTAATTAATCTAATAGACACGTGACAGCCGATTCGGGGGGAAATTCAATACTTTTCAATGTATTTACCGTGGCGCTAAAGCAATTCAATTGTTTCACGATCAATCCACACACACGCGCGCGCGCGCATTTGGGAAGGTCCGCGTATGCTGTGCGTATATTATAATACATAATATATATATTGAACGAGGCCCGATAAAAGGGGCTTCATACATTAATAAAACGTTAGTGAAGTATACATTTTTTCTACGACTCGTTTTTGCATTTAAAAGACCGATTGAAAAGGGTATCCGCATAATAATATGACGTATAATGTATACGTATTTGTATGTGTCGGCAGCAACAGAAGCCGACCCGCGTGTATTGTTCTATAATTACTTAACCGTAATTATTTATCGCGAAATAAAAAAAAAAAACAACGGACTAGCTAAAAGGGTTGTAATTATGTTGTCACCGCATGTCAATGGAGCGAACCGCCGCCGCCGCCGACGACTGTATACCGTACGCGCGCGTACAACACCCGTGTCGTCATTCTGTCATCGACCACGGTTGACGCCACCATCGACAGCCCGTTTTCATCCGACAAAAAAAAAAACCAAAAAAAAGACACTTTCCGTATTCATCCGCGCGTTTCTTCGGATTATAATCGAAAATTATTAACCGAAAATGTTTACTTCCATTTCAGCCGGCTGCGAGAGCCTTGAATTTCGCGTTCTATGTTATAAAACCGATTTAATTTGTAAAATAAAACGAACTAGTTTTTAATTTTTTTTGCGTATTCCAACATAAATAGTTTATATAATTAAAAACTCGACCGTATAGTATGTAAATGTAACGATATCATACTTTGATAACGGAGAAAAACCGACGTCGGAGGAGAGCGATACACTGGTTTTTTTTTTTTTTTTTTTAATTAGAGGAAAATATACAGCAGAGGAAAACGTTATCACGTTTTCGAAGGGAAACGACCAGGGCACACCGACAAATACGATATACAGGAAGTAGGCTATCGTGATTTTGTTGTTATAGCTCGGATAACGTAGTATCTCGTCCCGTTTGTATAAAGTAAATACAGTACGCAGTATTATGGACGACGAGAAGTTCAGAAAGTTATTATTGCAAAAGCGCTACTGACCGAACTACCGCGAACGCCGCACTCACACGTGATACTCGGCAGAACCATCGTCTCGTGTTTGCGATTGTTAATTGCTATTTACTCGTTACGATAATAATAATTATAATAATAACGAGAATAATATATATATATAAATGTACGAGGTTAGGTATATGTATATTATATAGTATTCTTCGCCACCATCACACATTTGCATAGACTCGAAAAAGTGAAATTTCATTAAAGTGTCAATATTTCGAAAGCGTTCGGGTACGAAAAAAATACAATTGAAATGTATTTCGATTTTTAGACTTAACGTCAGAATCATTTGAATTGTTATTGAAATGTTAATTTTGTGAGCCGTTCGAGTGCGAGTATTTCATGATACAGTCAAGTTCGTTGATAATTATACGTTATACCTAATATTTTATGTCTCTTTGAATGTTTTTATTCGACGAAGATAATATCCAATCAACACGCATTAGAGTTATACTCGATTCGCTTACCTAAATGATGTTATTACATTTAATGATCGTTTAATATTATATATCGCCTTTCGCCAATAACGTATATCGACTTTTCGTGACGACCTTTGACGTCATAAACAGTGTTTTGAATTTCCGCTATGCGACGGCTATTTCATTACATAGTATAAGGGTATCTCATAACCTCGGTTAAACTTGTTGATACGCCGAAGGAACTTTGAGAAACGGATTTCTTCGAGCCTATTACAACGAGCGATTAAATCCACGAACTCGTTAATAAATTATAATCTATGTTAGTCGCCCCCGCCCAATTGTTAATATGTAGGTTTTCAGTTAAAACTCGATAAAACTATTCCCGTGAGAATTTATTGGTCGGTTGGGAAATTTTCATTCGTTGTGAACACATGGCGAGACGGCTTTTCTAAACGGATTCATTTTAAAAGTTTACAGTTATGAAGGTACGTCAAGTCATATTACGATCGATTAGATTCAAATGTTTCAAGTATAATATGGTAACCGGTTTCCAGCGACTTTCGAGGACGTTGGGTTGTTATGAATTATAAGCGAATACCGTTTTCAAAATACCTTTCCATCGACTCACAAAAAAAAAGATGCACAATTTACAACGATCCAAATGTATTTTATAAAATGGACATTTTATTGAAACGAACATTAAATTGTTTCAATCGTTTTCGTAAAATAATTATTATAGTTTGAGTTGACTCGGTGGCATAGGAAATACGAATATCATGTTTCTTATTCGGTCACGCGGGCAGTGGAATCGAGTTTTATATTTGAAAAGAAGAAAAAAAAAACATTTGCAGAATTCACGCGTCGGTATTTTGAACCAATTTTATGTTATGATACTTTTTATGAGAACGATACCGTATATTACCATTTTTTTTTTTTCACTCGCGCAGCTGAGCGTCACTGATTTATCATCCTATTCCACTGGGTATAACTACTATCTGATAATGAAAAAAAAAAAAAAAAACGTGCAAGTTTTGTTCAAAAATATAGGTACATACTCGTATATTATGTTACGAGTATTGTTAAAAACCATCTGCAACTCTCGCGACATTGTTCGCGAACATTAACATCTAAATTTTTCGTCGCGATCGGATAAATTTAAAATAATATAAAATGTGTTTTCGGTAATTTATTACGTGTAAATCTAATGGCTGTATATAGTTTTTTTTTACTTTTTACCTTTTGTTGTTTTTATTTCATTCGCTTATAAAGAAACACAAGGAGCAAATAATGCCAACTTAGATCTCGACATTGCTTGGTTACCAAGCCAGCCAGCAAACGCTTAATTCTAATGGTTCTAGACGAATGTGAACGCGCATTTTATAAGGCGCGCCGGAACTTCGCGTTAAGACAAGACTCCGCGCGCGGCTTTTGCACATCAGTTTGTGTTTTTTTTTTTTTTTTTCACCAGAGGGTATTGCTGTTTTGGGAAACGCGCAACGTCAAAGCATTTTTTTTTTTCCACTTTCGATCAGAACGTACGATTTAAACTCGATACGCTTGATCGCTAAATGTTCGGAGTAAAAAGTAAACTTTCACGATGGCACGAAACACAGATTTGACGTCGAAACGTGGTGTATTTTGTGTTCCGAATCGCACGAAAAACCGACGTTTATCTAGAAATGTTAAGAAACGATAAAATCTAAACCGCACGAAAACAGTAGCGCTAGCTAATCACGCAGTAACTGTTTTTTAAGCCAATTACGTAAAATGCAGTCACAGACGATGACGCACCGTTACTATAGTTTTACCCGTTAAACTGAATGTATAAAGTTTTCGAAAACTTGGCGAACGCTTTTCGACCCGTGTCCCCGTCACCAGAAACAATAGATTCGCTAGAAAAATATTACATTTTATAAATACGACAAATATAAAAACTAACAACCCGGCCCCGCGCGTCTCTAAACGATTTCATAAAGCGATAGTGAACTCGGGCATTTCGCGCGTCGCTCGCGTATAAAAGAAATGCGTAACTTACTTATTAATAATTACACGCGAGTTTTGCCATTTCAAAACGGCCGACGAATGACGACGAGGTTATCGGCCGCGGCGTCCGCTCCAAGTGACTTCAATTCGTACGATTACGTTCGGTAGAACTTTCGTTATCCGGAAGAAAATTTCTGACCTCTGGCGGCGCGGCCGTATAATTACAGTATTATATCTTTTTGTTAATAATTGTAAATCATAAAAGTATATGCGCGGAGGTGCGATTGGAAATAACGCGTTGTTTGCCGTGTTCAATCCGACGGTTGTGGAAAACGCGAGTCAGTCACGCGGCGACGTGCGCGCCTGCCCGCCCCCGGAAAATCATCGCCAAGTGGGAAAGAAAAACACGGAAAACCATTTAGGAAAGGCGACGTAATGACGTTACATAATCTCTGTTTTTGTGATACACTCACGTAACGCGGGCGATTCGACAAGATTTATGGTGGACGCGAGCGTGTGAAATAGAAAGAGGGAGAGAGCCAGCCATAGGTGCTAGGGAAACTTCGCCGCGAACGCAGCGAAAACGAACGGCTCGCGGACCGATCGCGTTCGTTTGTATACACGCGACAATGTTTATTTGGTTTTAAAACGCCCGGGCCAGTGATGTTTTCGGAGAATATACGCATGCGGTATAGAACCAGAGAACCGATTTAGCGTACGTCCGGTGCGAACCTTGGAAAAAGCAATCAATGACGAAACGTGAAACGTACTTGGTTTTTATCAATAAATTTATTTCATTTTGTCAGGCGGTCGGCAAACTTTTTTCAATCGCGACACAATTGTTATTTTAAGTCGCGGCACACTTTGGATAAACGTTGTCAGTTTTTTGAAAATAAGTAGTCTGGGATCGGAAAATACACACGCGACGATTGTATAATAATTGCTTTATCGAAAATATAAAAATATCTAGAACAGATATCGTAATCTCCGTATATTACGAGTACCTAATAATATCATATTCGTACGATTTTTTTTTTTCAACATTAAACGATATTTTATCGATTGAGCTACTGTCATAATAAGCGCGCGCCGCTCGTCCTACGACTACGAGAACCTAAGGATTTTCAAGATCCCTCCCGATAGTCGATTTAAGACTATAAAACGTCGAGACGGGGAAAAAAAACCATCAACAAGTTTGATCGAAAAACTCGAACCGCGACGTGGCGCTACGATTATAATACGGTGACTTGTTTGATATTACTTTATATACGTTATAGGTATTATAATAGTATAATAACATTATGTCGCGATCGAATCGTTCTACGCCGTAGCACACGGGCTATTTTACACTCGTGGGATTTGAACCCCCCCCCCCCACACACACACACACACCCCCATCGATCCGCGAAAAACCATAATGTGTATAATTCTCACTCGGAAAGGGTAGTTTTCCCGTCGAAAAAATAAACAAAATAACGTATTTCTCTTTTATTCCGTACGAGACGAAAATATTTTATGATTTCAGTAGTATAACATTTATCACTCGGGATAGAATATCGATGACCTGAAAAACTGCCTGAAATTCTCTCAAAACGCTTAGAAATAACTACGAATAATCAAACAGTAATAAATTAACGAAAATTTTATCGACTGACGTGAAGAAAGTAACGTTTTTTGAAATCTTAAATTTTACAAACAATCAAAACTTAAAACGAAAAAAAATGAATTTACGTGTGAAAAATTTTTTATAAAGACCTCTGAGATATAAAATTCATTGTATATTACCAATTTATATTATTATAATGTAAAATAAATAGTTATATAGACCGAGTCCCTGCGAATTAGTATAAAAAAAAACTGCCCTCCCGTTGAACAGTCTCTGGTCACATTCGCGT
This sequence comes from Drepanosiphum platanoidis, assembly GCA_948098885.1. Taxonomy (NCBI): domain Eukaryota; kingdom Metazoa; phylum Arthropoda; class Insecta; order Hemiptera; family Aphididae; genus Drepanosiphum; species Drepanosiphum platanoidis. The sequence goes on along the minus strand of OX402528.1, from coordinate 29,042,332 downwards.
TTTTTCGAGTCGTATCATCGAGTCGTCATCGTATAGTACCACTCACTCTGGTATTACTCGACTGTTAATCTAGGTAAATGTTACGATATAATAATAAAAAAACGAAACTCCACATAACAACGAATGAAAATGAATTCACAGATCGAATTCGATTATTGATCGTGTACGTTTCGTGAATAAAAACTATACGAGTTTTTCGTTTTTAAATCTCTCCGAAAGATACCTCGTATCTCATACATTGAGCTTAAAACAGTAGAGAACGCCATATATATACGTATATAGTGTATCGGTCTTATTGTAACTTTCCAGCAGAGTGATTTTACAGTTTCTGACAAATAACAAAATCAATAATAACTCTTTACCGTAACCATTTATTTGTCTTGGTTCACACAAAAGTGTATTGAATATAAATTCGATTTTTTTTTTTTTTTCAATTCTTCTCTTATTCCCGCATTCAAACGAATCGCTTATATTTTATAAATTAAATTTTTAAAAAGCGACTCTATAATACTCGTACATAACGAACGAAATAATTTTTCTCATCGATTTCGCAGTACAGTTTGCATCGAAGCAAAATGAACTGCAGTCTTTGTCGAGGATACACGAAAATACGAAAACGAATAATAATTTCCATACGCCTTAACTACGTAACCTTAGCCTAGCGAGACGATATGATTTTGTATTTTACAAACAAAACAGGTACTCAATAATTACGAACGTTTATTAATTAATGTGACTTTATTTATAGTTTAAGTAGAAATTATTTTTCGAGTTTGTTCGCGAACACACAATGCGATTTAAGTTGTAACTTCAACTTTACGGTACCTACGCAATATATAATGCAGCAAGTCGAGTCGGAACTTTTCAGACTCTGGTCAATTATTTTAATGTCATTGTTATTATTAAGTCATTTGTTGACTGAAAAATATATAATATTATGTGCAACTGTGCACCGTTCGTTTTGTATTTGAAAAGAAAAAAGAAAAGCGTTTTAACAACTTACTAGAGTTCATTCTAATCTAACGGTGTACGATATTTTATAATATGTGCGAGTACACAATATGCATATTATATGAATAGGTACGTCATGCGATATAGGTTTCGCATTCGTAATTATATGCGTAAAACAGGGACTGGAACCTTTACGATTTTAAGGGTTCTGGTTTCGGTTCCGGTTCTTTAATATTTAAAATCTCGGTTCCGGTTTGGGTTTCGGTACTTAAAAATACAAAATTAGGGTTTCGGTTCCGGTTTCGGTTAATAAGGGTTATAACCGGTTCAAATTTTTTTTTGATAACATGGAAAAAAGTATATAACATGCATTTTAATTTAAAATATCACACATTCTTATTAAAAAATCAAAATATCTGGTAAAAATTATACTTAGAAATTAGAACACGAGACAAATAATTTTGTTTTGTAAATATTTACAAATTTGAACGTCATTCATTATTATGTATGTTTTTATATTGTTGTAATTGTTAAAATCGGTTTTTCGTTGTACAGTTATAGAATTCTTAACCTTCTAGCGGTCGCGCCAGCGGTGTTTACACCGCACTTTTTGGAAAAACCATTTTCTTTAATAATATTTATCGAAAAAATTAGTATGACTTCCTGCTATTCCTACACAATGTATTTATAAACATATTGCAATAGTCAGGGGTTTACTAATTATACGCAATGAGACGCGTCTCGCCGTCCGTAATAGGTGTTATCGCAATCATTATCGACGTTGACCAAAATAAATACAATTTTGTAGGAGAAATACAAATAGTGTAACATATTATTTCTTTTGAAATATGAAATACATAATAATATGTCCTAAGAACCGAAAAGAACCGTTTAGAACCGAAAGTAATAACACTTTTTTGATCGAGGTTCCGGTTCAGGTTTGGGTTCTTTAAAATTTTAATTAAAGGTTTTTTAAAGGTTAAGGTTCTATAATTTGGCCAAGGTTCCGGTTCTAGAACCGGTTCTTTTCGGTTCGGTTCCAGTCCCTGGCGTAAAATACATAATATTTGACCCGATTTCGACAAAGTACAATCCTACACTAGTTTATATAGTAGGTACCCGAATACGAGTCTTGAAAGTTACGTATCCATATAAATGCACAAACATTATACTATAAATATTTATAAAATGTCTACTACAATATTCATGTTTTTTTTTTTTTTTTTAAGTGTTTAGTTAAATGAACGTGCAAATCACATAACATAAACATAACTCTTTGTCCTCCGTCCAAGCTGAAATATGGTTATGAAAAAAAAAAAGGGAAAAAAAAAGAAAAAAAGGAAAAAAGAAAGAAAGATTTTCTTTGGTCTTTGGTGAACAAATATAATACGCAAAACGACTTGAAAACACATAAACCGAACAAGGGGTTTAAAAAAACAGGGGAGGGGGGGGGAGAAAAAAATTCTTTTGATGAATTCGAGCGAAAAAGTATCTGTTATTCAATAAGGAAACATTTTTAATAAATTCGTTTTCCTTGACTAGGCATGGCGTCGTGTAAATGAAGGGTATGATGCGCATATGGAATGTTCTTACTATACTGTTGTTGTAACGTTTGAAATGCGTTCGTTTGGAAAACCCATCGCGAAAATCACATTTTGAGTACTATCGACATTTTTTTTTTTTTAATTTTATCAGACCGACGACGGAATGATGTTCTCGAACGAAATGGCTCATAAACAAAACGAACGAGAGAGAATAAAGTCTACTTTAAGAGCCCAACTCGAGGTTCAGCCGTTATGAAATAAATCGATCGACGCGAACATTTATTTAAATTTTATAACGCGCGTACGTACACGTCGTCGTCGGAAGAAGCAAGAAAGAACGCCAACCGTAAATAACGCGAATCAAATAGAGCTGAAACTCGGTTTTTACAAAACAATACGACTTACATCAGACACCGTATTATCGTTTCAAATGGAACGCGGTCAGATACCCGGAGAATATTTTAACTGTTTTTTTTTTTTTCGTCGTGTAAAATACATTAAAAACGGGATTAGTATTTTTTCCTAGCCCAAATAGGAAAATAATAAACAACAATAGGTTTTTCTCATGAATAATAAAGCTTTGACCGTCGCCGAGCATCTAACAGTACGTATCATAATATACATTTCGCGTCGTCGTCGTCGCGCTAAAAATAAATAATATCAACAAAACTGCACAATACCGTAGCGAAGAAATGTCGTCGTTTCCTTTGCAAACACGTGCATCAATTGTCACTAATTCGTAAACTAATATTGTCCGTTATCGTTTGATTTCACACGATTTGGTTCGTCCGGCGGGATAAGCCAACAGTAGCATAATAATGCAGGTGTGGGAAAAATTAAAAAAAAAAAAAAAAACGTCTCGGGCTCTACGCTCGAACATCGAAATATTTTAATATAACTATTACGCGGTCATACTTGTATATTATGACCGTAAACGACGCGGAGTATTATTATTAGACGTTTCAGAGTGTACGTATAAAAGCACTTCGGAACGGCTCCGGTTCGTTACGGGTAATGAATATGTAGAAAGACGGCGCGGCGGCGCGAGGTGATAATAATAAAGGAGTGAGGGTTTGGCTAGTAGACGGCGGCGAAGAGGAAACCGACAACAATAAGGTGGTCGCGATTAAAAAGGTCAAGAATAATAATCGTAAACAGCCGCGAGAGAACCTAATGATTTTACATAATATTTCAAACGTTAAATCTCCGCGACAAACGCGCGCGTGCTGTGTGACGGTTTTTTGCTTTTCGTTCGCGACAACCGCGCGAGTTGATTTCGACGGAAACGCCGCGCGATCGTGTTTCGAAAAAACGCGTATACCGTCGAGCAACGATTCGTTGGAGGACTCGAGACATTGATTTTTCGCGATGCACACGAGTAGGTACCCGACCGGCGCGGCGGCGGCGGCGGCACTGACGCTAATTTACGCGCATTACGTCTGTAAAATATAATAAATTCAAACGTCTGATGTTATTACGTTCGATAATTGCATAAAATCATGTTTATAATGCGGACTTTTTCGAAACATCTTAAGGTCTTATATTATACCGTACCGTGTCGTGAGTTTTCATAAGAAAAATAACGAGCACAAAGGATATTATTTTATACGTTTATTATTTGTCTACCAAATATTTTTTTTGCTTTGATAAAATTCAAAAGTTTATTTTTTTTATTGTTTTTCCCCCCCCCCCCCCCCATATACATGATACTTTTTAGAGAGAAAATATAAAGGTAAAAATATGAAAAATGTGTAACAATGTTTTTTTACAAAAGCATGTGTCACATTTGAATAACTACTTTGGTTTTTTTTTTTTTTTTATTTTATGTAAACTGTGAGAAATATTGAAAAACAGTTGTTACCTAACGTGATATTCAAAGATTACGAACGCGATTAAAAAAAAATCGAATACTTTTGTAGTGTCTGTTCGAAGTAAATTTAAAATCCAATTGTTCCTCCTTGACAGAATAGTTCATGCGAAAATTAGCATGAAATAATATCTCATAACGTCTATGTTGACATACAGAATTTTAAGATGGTCATCAAAAGCGGAAAATATTTAATAATTCGCAAAAACAAACAGTAAATATTATTAAACATTAGTCACGTTACCATGAAAAAGTTGTAAAAAGAAAAAGAAATGTATAAAACGTTCATATTCAACACTGTTTGAGGAAGAAAAATATAACTAACGTTAGTTTTTAAATAAATGTTTACAAACTTACAGATTAGATGTATAAATTATAAATTATTACGCGCAATTAGTACGTCAAATAATTTTAATTGTGAACACAATCTTTCAGATATAATATTGTAGGTAAAATTTAATGTGTTTTCTAAAAAAAAATTCTAACGATATGCTTTTTATTTTTATTTTTTTTAATCTATCCAAGTTCTAGTTTTCTTTTTGAAATTAAAAGTAAAAGTCCATTATTTTTTATGATGATTATGAAAAGGTAAACGTTATTCACAATTAAAATTGAAACGAACCACTTGTCTGTACCTCGAAAAATCGATTATTATTTCTTCTTTTTATTTTTTTCGTAAAACAGAGATTTGAAACAAAGATACAATTATAACGACTATTGATTTTAAAGAAATTTTCCAACGAAAAGTATATCATCTTTAAATTCTACGTAAAACATGATATATTTCTGAAATATATTTTTCTTGCGGTCTATATTATAAAGGTGAAACGTTTTATTAAAAATTATGAATTTTAAAATGTCAACTTTCTAGAGAGCTTTCTCTACTGCTCCGAAACTTGCCACCGAATCCCCTATAGATTACAACTAAGAGAAAACTCAATAATTTGTTTTATAATTTTAAAATTAAAACTTTTCGCAAACTTGTATATTTTTCTAAAGTTTATTTATTTTTTCTCTCTCGGAATGAAAGTTGTCCAATCAATCAGATTCGAGGATAATATAGGGTTCTTGAATAAAAACATAGGAAAACAATGGTTGCGAAAATCTTTCTAGAAGATATATTCAGTCTCGGGTTTAGGAATTTCCAGGAAAATAATATAGTTTGGTTTCTTCTTTTTTTTTTTTTACTCAAACAAGTAATAACGATCGACATATTTTGTGTAATGCGTAGCCGACATTGTGATACGACGTGGAATCAATATAACGACGTAATATTTTTACAACAGATTATTAATTTCATGAAAACGACGACGTTAATACCGTTCTCTCATATCGTCCGGGAGACCGCGCGCGCGACATCATTTTCACGAGTCGTTTTTTATTAGTTTACGAGTAGTACTCCGTCTGGATTTCACAGATAAATATAGCCATCTACACACACGCGCGCGCGCGCGCACGTATATCATATAAATAATTAACGGGAGAAAAAATGACGGGGTTTATTTCAAGTGCATACTTATGTCGTTATTTCGCGCATATTTTAATGACGTTTAGGACGCGGAACCTCCGAACCCGGCTAATTAATGTTTGTTTGGTCCGTTTCTTTTTTTTTTTTTTTTTTTTACCCGCTCCGATTGTCACTCGAAACGTCCGCCATTATTTTTTCGCGCCGTTATAAAAGAGTGGAAGCGCGACGACCGCCGCCGCTATTATTATTCCGTATTATTTTATCCGTTCGAAAATACCTGCGCCAAACGCCTTTAATAACGCCGACGAAAATTATTAAACCGACGCGGCGGCGGCGCGAAGACTATACTACAAGTCGCGCGTAGCAGAACGCGCGTGGCCGTGGTGGTTTCATTATACGTAAAGAATGGCTGAAGTTTATGGCGATAAATACGCGGGGGCAACAATTTCGAAAGCCGTTATTCAATCCTTTTTCCTTTTTTTTTTTCGGTAAAAAAAAAATCTCCTGGTTTTATTATTATTATTACTTTTTTTACACTCTAAACTTCACCAAATAAATTGTCCGTTTATCACCGGGCCACGCGAAATGTGCGAACTTAACGGAACCTGGTTGAAAGTTGGACGCCGGCCAAAGGTCTGTTCGTGTAATGTCTCGCCGTAGGTATCTATAGGCCTTGTCGTACCTATGTATATAATGAGCGTTTTTTTTTTTTTTCAACGCCTCCACGTGTATTTGTTTTTTTTTTCCTTTTTCAGAAGGACTCCCCGGTGGATAGGATTAACCAAATGCCTCGCCGGCGAATGGAAACGTTATTTTCTAGGTTACCCCGGGCGTTTAATGCCACGCTGCAACGTCGTTGTGTATAATTTAATTCCCACTGCTCCGGAAACTGTTTGCGCTCGTATATACACGTCGTTAAAAACTCTAGGCTTTTGTGGGAGGAGACTTTTCGAAAAGTTCATCGAGTGGAATTCTTTTATTTTTAATGTCCTCCGGAAACAGTCGTGCAATAATGATTAGTGACGCAATAGGAATAGAAAGTAGAAAGGGTCACGACGAGATTTGTGTATTATCGAGCGGACGGAAATAATATAATAGGAAAGAGTAAGAAAGGAAAAAAAAAATTAAAAGCCTTTCTGACTATTTTTTTTTTATTTTTTTTCATTCATTCGTTCAAGAGGTTTTTTTTAAGGAATTTTTTTTTATTCGCTCCTATTTCTGCGTCGTCCCGCTGCTACTAATGGAACGAGCATTGAAAACCCGGTGCGTTCAAATCTAAAGACACCACCTCGACCTATCCCGGAAACTGTAATTACATTTGACCGTTGAGATGCAATTATATCGGAAGTGCAGGCCTGCTACTACTACTACTACAACAACAACAACGACAACAACAGCAACGACAACAACAACAACAACGGCAGCTAGTCGAGGGGTTGGAAAAGTAGGGGAAGAGGGGATTATTTTCGAAGGGTTTACTCACGCGTGGACAAATATTTAATTACCGAAAGGCTTTGCTGTAGACAAACGGCGCAATCAGACCGGGATCATCCGAACACAATCATTATTATTGTATATCCATCACTCGGCTCGGGGGTCAGGGACCGTAGTTTCTCCCTGCCGTCGTCGGTCATTAGTTCGTTACACCTCGTGTCAAATCGAATGACGACAGAGGAATTTCAATAAGTTTATCTCGATTGAGACGTATTATATTATATCTCTGACGCTGACGCTAACGTAATTTAATATTGTCTCGTGTTAAATACAGGATAAGTCCGACATCGGTGTTCGGTAGGTAACGCAGTTTGTGATAACACGGTATCGCGGCGTATTCGTGTATTCGTGAAAATATAAACACACTAAATTTCACTAGATCGGATTTATTACATCGTAACATTATAACACGACGTTTTCATTGTACCAAAACAGAGTGAATCGTTTGCCATCGGACGAACGGTTCGCGAAACCATTTCGAGTTTAGAGAACATTTTGAATATCGATCTATTTTATTTTTTTACCATTATCGCCGCTCGGCGTGTACCTGTTCGGTGACTCGGACGAACTCCCGTTTATACGAGGAGCAACGATTATATTATTTACGACCACGAAATCGTAACATTGTTATTCGCAAGTGTTCCGGCGTGTGTGTGATATAATATCATAAGTAACTATTTTATATTTGGTGCGGTGACAGATCCGTGACGGTTCGGGCGAGTAGGTCCTACAGCGATAGGCGGTTCAGTCGGAGAAACTAGTGGAGAGGAGAAGGTGGAAAGGATTCGAAGCACACGTAAACGATATTATGTAGATTAAATTTCGTACGAAACACGTCCCGCGGTATTGGCAGATTTTCTTTGCCGGCAGTGTCTGTACAGACGTTTCGCCCGCGCGGGACACGCGGAAACGAAAGCACGGCGAAACACGCGGCTGGCAAATGGCAGAGAGACGTGTGAGTAGCGCGGGCGCGCGTACGTACACGAAGATTTGGGCGAAAAGGGAAATAAATGGAGTAAGGAACACGACCAATTCGACACGTCTGGAACGAGCGAATTCTCTCGCTGCGAACGATTTTTCAAAACTCTCTCGCACGTCCGCCGGATAGAGTACAAAGGGACTCGGGGAACATGGTGGGGGGAGGGTGAGTCGAGGGGAAAAAAAACAACAAAATGTTGCCGCGGAAGAAGGTTATACGTAGTGTAGGCAATGCGGCACAAACGGAGCAGAATGGAAAACGAGGGGAGGGAGCGAAACTGTTGGGTTCGACAAGAGCTGTAAATATATGAACAGGCGGCGGCGGTCTCGCTGTCAAATTCAGAGAAGTGTTTAAGGCGGTAAAATAGGCAATCGATAAGGGCCGGGGCGGGGTCCTCGCGATAATATTTTCTTTCTTCTTTTCACCCCGTTCGAATTCCATTCGTCTCCCCGCCCACTTGTCATACGTCACGGAACGCGCCCGAACGTCACACACTAGTCCCACTCATCCCCTCCCCCCCCCCATCCCTTCCCGTCCCTCGATGAGTTTGCGCAACGCACCTGGAATGCAGCAGGACAACAGGATCCGAGTGCAACATAATATTATCGATTGTTCACGTTATTATTGTCCCTTATTATTAAGTCCGTGCGACGACGTGCGAAGCCGTTTCGTTCGCCAACAACGTATCGCATCGTTCGCGTGCGACGAGTGTTTCGTACGGCAAAAGCGTACGAGTATGGGGAGGGAGCGCATTTTTTTTTCTTTTTCTTTTCAAACCCATCCGATGATATACGTTTCGGAATTTTGAGTGTTAACGTAAATTATTATAATATCTCTAACGTTATTGTTAGACACCCGGTGATCCATCACCACTCCCGGACATGAATATTAACTGTCGCGGGACGAAAACATAATATCGATTGATATGTTTTATTATTTTTAACATTATATGTTACTCCTAGGGCACCGAAAATATCGATACAAAATTTAATCCAATCGCGCGATAACGTCGAATACAAGTAAATGATATTTTTAACCGGCCAAATTTTAAAATGATTTCAAGCAAATTGATTTTAATCGTGATACGGATAATTTAGCCGATTACCTATAACATTATTACACAAACAATTAAAACAGTTAAAAATTCTTTTCCATATCGGACATCGTTATAGCTTAAACCATACCACTGGAGTTTTATTAATTACTAATGTAAGGCTAGACGATAACGGGATATGGCAATGTGCAAAACGAAAAACAATATGCTAGAGCAATTAACCTTATAGTTTTAGGTATATTATTTGTACACATATTTTCATTGTATCTAACCACCGATTTATTAAAACGGAAAAAAATTGATCGCGGATTTTTCTTTTTCCAGAAACTCCGAAAGAACCTTACTTGTTAATAGACGGACACCGTTTAGATCCGGGAAATTTATTTGTACCGGTAAAAGAAAATATGGATTTAAGTATCGAGTGCGTGGTCGAAGGAGGAAATCCAATCCGTGTAAAATATTGTGTATAATTATGTATTATTTACGTTTGGGTACTTGAGTGCGGATGCGTACGTCACGAAAAGAACGATTTCACTAATACGGACGGGACATCACGATATCGGACGCGTGTTTCGACGAAACAGTGTACCCATGTGAATTTACATTATTGTTTTCTCATCTCGTCGCGCGATCGCGTGTAAAAAAAAATAACGTATTTAAAAATGCATGTAAAACGTCGAGAGTTTCAGTACTAGTAAATCCGTGTGTGCCACGGAAATACGCCGAATAACCAAGTGCGCGAGTATAAAAGTCGAATGGGAAGAAAACGTTTCGTGTGACACCGTGTAGAGGTACTCGTGTGCGCGCGGAACGGACGCCTCCGCCGCTTTTGCGAAATGAATAAATAAATTTATAATAAAGCGAAATTGTCGTCCGTCTAATATAGTATACGTGACGTGTAACTCTCGAGTAAGTTCGTTAATAGAAGCTCGTAACTTCTAAGCAGGTAACGGAACACAGCGCCAGATCGAATTGCACACGCCAATGTGTTTTTATCGTCCCGTCGCGTGTCTAAAGTAGTCGTTTTTGTTTTTGTTTTTTTTAATTTCGGAAAATGCACGCTTCTCATGCGCCGAGGACATACGTACCTCGACAAAAGGCACGCGAATTTAATCGTCCGTAGAAATGACACAACGTTTGTTTACGATTGCTTTTGTTTTCGATTTAAAATAATAATTACGATTATACTTCACGTGAGCGGACACGTCGAATATTATCCAGCGTACACCGTATAAGCATCTAAATAGAGCGTGAAATTCTGTACGTCATATTATTATATTTGATATTCTTTGTACGTCGTCGTCGCGCTCTCCTACGAACAATGCGCAGTGAACTTTATAGTTTTAAACAACTATTGGTTTCACTATCTGCGACGACGCGGTGTCGTGTTTCATTATTTCACCTAGATATAGGTTTTAAAACTATTCGACGCGATATGGCGTTTCAAAGAGACGTTTCTCGTTAATTCGTTAGTAGTTTTTCAAATAACTCTAGAATTTATAAACCCCCTCCCCCTCCCCCGCCGCGCCCTCCCATTACCCGCTGAAAATCCACGACCACTAAGAAAACTTGACGCATAATATGGGTTTGATTCTATCCTCGGCCAAAGTTTTCCTGCCATTTTTAACAACTTCGGCCCTTCGAAAAATACTAGACACAGTTTTTCCAATAAGTCGTATTGGATTTTATCGTCGTATTGAAATTGTTTTCAGACAGTACAACACGGTTTAATCGATTCACGGTTTGATTTAATTTACGACGTTCTAATAACATTATCATTGTTTCGTTAACGTTTCGCGGCATAATACGTTATCTTTGATTTTTTTAACACGTATATAATTAATGCATGCGAGTTTTTTAATAATAATTTTAAATCATATTATGTTGTTGATAATAATTGTATTATTTTCAACTATGAATGCAAGTTTTGGATGTCACATAACAAAATTTTAAAACTCTTATTACCTTTTAAAGAAATATTCTTGTTCGTAACGTATCGTTATCACTCTTTAAAATTTATAAATTATTTCTAAAAACTATCGAATTATTCGTATAGATGAATTTTTTTTTTTTCTAACTGTTTGACATAACTTTTTTACTAAACTAATAGTAAATTGAGCATCACATAGAATCTATTTTCCAACTCCACGAAATAAGCAATATTAGTTGTAAACCGTGTAAAATTATAAATAAAATATAAGCTTTGTATTCGATTCAATTCGATTATGTCCAGAAAACATTATTATGTATTCGAATTCATATAAATTGTTCTGTTTTGTATATTATTTTTCAAGCAAAGTATTTGAATACGAGTTTACATTTCAATTTTATTTTAATTCGAAAACAGATTTTAAATAGACTCGATTAATTGTAAAAAATACTTATGAACTCTAATTTATAGGGAATTTTTTAAATGGAATGATAACGATAAAAAACCGAATCAAAAATATTTATACCTACCTAACGAACAATATTATTCTAAATCGTTAACACGAAATTCTCAAGTTTAAAATGCCGTAAGTTAGTACTGGCATAATTTTTTCATCGAACGTTTATTAAGAATGTTCTACTCATAACCCACGTGATATTACAATTATTACTGTTATTGTTATCTCTGTTCATAGAATTGATAATCTAAATATTATGTTATTGCAGTAGTATAATTACAATACTCAGTAAATCATATGAAGATCTCATATGTATTTATATACCCTAACCGTATCTAAGAACAGCATGATCTTGGAATTTATCATATTATAATACTTGTATAATTTACTCGATAAACGTATACGTGTATGTTCTTAAATAAAAGAAAAAAGGTTTACGTTTGCGCCCGTATAAACTAAAATAACACAAGAGTGACATAAAAACTGTATATTATACTCTGTTGGATGAGAATAAATTAGTTATTTATAAGCGTGGTAAAAATCACAACGCGGTTTGTTTTTATTTTCGCGGCTAATATCTCATGTGGAACTAAGCTGAAAACGAATTTCGGTTTCAAACGTTCACAATACGGCGAATTGAAACATTCGCTTGCGGATTCGAAAGTCATTTTTTCGGAATATTCGGAGAAACACTGATTTTAACGAAAATCGTACGAAACGTGATTTCACGGTGTGTCTTTTTCAGCATGTATCTTTGCGCGGCGTTTGTCCAAATGTCTTTTTCAATAATAACGCGCGTAAACAAAACGGCAGTAAGGTTTCTCTATTCTTATAGTACATTGTTTGGAAAAAAACATATCGTAACTGGTACTCACGGTAACTGAATGAATTGGTAGGTCCCAGCCGGTATGCGAGCAACAACGCGAGAACCGCAAACCACTGCATCGTACACTGCAAACCTGCCAACGCGATCATTTTCGAAACACAAAATAATCCGTTTTATCGCATCGATAAGAATCGGTATTGGAAATCGCATCCATCGCGTCTGGGCTCGGTAACGTGCAACGAAGAAAATCCTCCGATCGGAAATCCTTTGAACATTGTTTTTGCAAGTTTTGTACCTAAAAACAACAAACAAAATATTAAAAAACAATCACCGATTTTCTACTCAGAGTTCACGGTCACTGCGCCGCCGCCGGGAACAATAATCACTGAACGGATCTTTACTCTTCGATACGATTCGAAAACGGCATCGACCTAATCGTGTAACGGTCGTGTTTATTGAAAACGAACGACGTTTGCGCGTGTGGAAATCCTTGAGAGAATCAATATCGCCATAATGACCACTGTTCGCAGACCGCGATATGGTGACAGTTTATTACCTTAATAACGAACGCGTGTTAAAATGATCATATTTTCCACGCGGCCCTTTCTGCCATATTAAAGCCATAGGTGTGCGGAATCTTTTCATTTCAGTGACTTTTCGGTTACAGATTGCGTTCTTCGTGTCTTCGAGACGACCCCGAAAGGTCGTTGAGCGTAAAGTCAACAAAAGAAACCGAGCAAAAGGGGCTTTGTTACCGTTTTACATGTGTGCGCCCGTACGGGGAGATATTTTACACGAGACACAACGTTTCACAAGAACCGTATCACATGCACGAGATATGATAACAAAACCAAACATAACTTTTACCGTAAGAATAGCGTTTTAAACTTGTAAAATATGAGGAGTAAAGTATAAAATATACGTTAATATAAAAATAAGAATAATAATATATTATTATGGCGAACGGTCTTCGCGCGCGTAATTGGATCGGCGATTTTATTAAAACTATGCTTTTATTTTTCAAATAAATTCGTCTCGACTGCGCGTCATTATATTATGACGCGCGGCGTCGCGTAAACCATTCTCTCACGGCGATTTTATTATATTTATTTGTTACGCATTGCTCGCGTGAATATTCGCGTTGATCTCGTGCGATTGAAAAACTATCCCCGGTACTCGACTAATGTATGCGATTTGAGAAGGAAACTATACGTAAAAAACATATCCCGATGTCTTTCGGGTTCGATTAAATCGAGTTATATACGGTAAAGCGCAAACGAATGAAAATAAATAAAAGCTATAAAATAATGTACCGACAACAGTATAGAAGTGCTCATACGCGCGCGCGCGCGCGCGCGAGTTCCATAAAAACAAGTCGAAAAAATATTCTTGAAAATTTATCGCGGTGCCTTTTTGATTTTGTGTTTTACAACCGAGTCGGGCCTATTTCGTGCAAATAATTTCCCATACTTCGGGTACGTTTATAAATATACATAAATAATCGAAATAAATGTAAAAAGGAATATACGCACTCGGCGGCGGCGGCGGCGGCGGTTATTCCCAGAAGACGTTTTCCTTCGTATTTTAATCAAAACCCGGGCAAAACGCGCTGTTATACTCTAAAGCATTTCTCCCTCGCTTACACGTGTTACACTCTCATATATTTTTAACAATTCCATTTCTAGCGCCGCGCCACGCCACCGAGTACCCTTTGTAGCTGCGAATCGAGGAGATTTTACGGTACGCCTTGACATTACGGCAGATTCATTGAAGACAACTTGCATTATAAAAGCATTAAAAAAAAAAAACCGGCGGGACTGAGGAATTGCGTTTTTCTATTTTGCAAAAAGTGAATTTATTCGTCAGACGTATGTGGGGGGTTCGCGTTCGCCGTAAATCAGTTTCGCGACGACGCGAGTTAAATATTATTCAGAAAAGAAAAAAAATCTTAATGTCTTCAATGACAAACGCGATGAAATAATAATAATCGATCGCTGTAGACGTCAGTTAATTATTCGTTTTACTCATTGAATCTCGTGTAGCGCCGTTTGTAATACTTTATCGTGTATTGTTGGTTTTGTTATGGTTAACTATCCTAAAACGTCTGGTCGACCGAGTACGATATAATAAAATTAAAGGTCGATAAGTTATGAACACATCGAACAATCGCCGATTTCGCGTTTTCTTGGAAAAAACTTTTAAAAAAAACTCTACTCGTATGAAAGCACCGACGACGAGCGAATTTTCCCGCTAGTTTTCGTTTTATACGCGACCGAACGCTTGTCTTGAAATAATTTACTTCGGTAGCTTTTTCGGTCACGGATACTCGGCGGCTATCAGAAATCAAACACAGACAGATTTTCAATAGTTTGTTTCTCTTGGCGGATCGTTTGTTAACCGAATCACTGAAAATCGTACGGCCATCGACATTTTATGAATAAATAAAAACTTCACGAACGATCGCACGACATCCGAAAAATGGCAGTATATCCACATAGTCGAATACAATCGCTTTTGATCGCGTTCTTTGATAAAATTAAAATCGCTGTCCCGGCCGCTACGGAGAGAAAATAATAAAATAAACAACGAGGTTATATCGGCGTGTAAAACCGAAATTCCAGCGAAATCGGTGAAAAATACGCAAGCGTCCGCCGTATAATGCATTAGACCGACAATGCAGTTCTGTTCATCGGCAACGAGAATTATTGTTATTATTATTAAATCACGAGCGCGCGTAGCAGCCGTTTTGCAAAGTTATGCGCGGCGCCGAAAGTGACGTATTAAAATAACGAACAAAAATTGAATTAATTAATCCGCCGAAAGCAGAAATAAACATCGGCGCGTCGAATTCACTCTGATGAATAACGAATGACGGTTAAGATGTAAATTAAGGCATCCAAACTTTATGGAAGTGTACAAAATATTGTTGTACACGTTACAAAATAGTGTAATATTGCGCGAAGATTAACATTTTTTTTTTTTCCTTTTGAAACTTTAATTATGTCGTGTATCGAATAATCGATGTCTATCGATCATTATTGTTTGTACAGTTATTTTGTGTATTGTTGTAACTTAAGCAACGATTTGTTTTTCTACGCGCCGGGTTAAACAAATAAAAAATGTTTTGTTTGCAAATTTAATAAAGTACAGTATCGATGGAAAAAAATAACTTTATCGCAATAAAAAAAAAAAAGAAGATTGAAATTTCAAAAAAAAATAAAATAATAACACTCGTTAAAAAACCGAGATTTTGTATCGCGGTGCCGATTGAATAATATTAAAAAAAAAAAAAAAAAAAAATCAATAAACCATAAAACCGATATAAATTGAATAAACATAAACTCGATGTTAATAACTATTTTGTTGCGCGTCGAAAACCGTCGTTGTTTTTAAAACTAAATGTTATTTTTCGTTCGTTATTATTTAATGGCAAGATAAAAATGTGAATATCGAATTAAGTAAACAGACTGCGGCGAGTTGGTTTCGTTCGATTCTATTTGAAAACCGCATAATAATTATTGTCGAACGAGTTTTTCTCCCGTCCGAGAGCTTTAAAAATCGTTATACGTTTTATCTCGCGTTAAACGCGCCGCAATCATGTGATATATTTCTCGCGACAAATAAAATATGATGATGATAATAATAATAATTATAATCGCACGGTGTTCGGCGAGGAACGCTGACGAATAAATCTATTCGACGAGCGACTTCGCACGTCCTCGGAGGAACTCGAGCGTCGACCGTTGGGCGATGATTTTTATTTTCACGAACTCGACGGGATGAAACGCGAAAAACACACACGAGTGCGCGGGCGGGTGCACGTTCGGCTTTGATTTCAGACCGGCGGCGCGGCGGAGCCGAGGACGGTATAATTATTAAAAAAAAAAAAAAAAAAACGTCCGCAAGACGCGGGAAAATCGATATCGAAACGTATATAGAATGTTGGCGCGGTTTGGTTCGTCGTCGTCGTCGGTAAGCTGAATAAAATTCCAGCGATAATAATTGCGCACGTGTTATTCGATTACGGTTCAATTCACTGCCGCTTCCCCCTTAATATTATATCTCTATCAAAAGCGTTACCCGGAAGTTGTTTCTCGGATGTACTTACCGGTTAACGTACACGGTTGATTTATCGTCGAGGGACACACGCGCGCGCGCGCGGAAAACAATTTTTTTCTTCTTCTTCTTTCTCGCGAAAATATCATTCGAAAAATAATAATAATTTATAGTACGCGTCGATAAAACGTCACGCGGTTTATTGCGGTTCGCCCGTAAAACGGAAACAATAATAATATTCTTACGGTGAACGTATGAGACGAATAACCCACCGAAAACGCCGAGAATTTATCAATATTCGTCGTAGGTTTTTTGTTCCCCCCCCCCCGACACTCGTCTCTCTATTCGTTTATCTCTGTACAACAGATATTATTATTTATTTTTTAATTTTTTCCTTCTTTTTTTTTTTTTTTTGTGTGTGTGTGTTTAAATTGTTTACATTATCCGTTACCCCCAACCCCTCCGTCCGACCGTCTTCTATCTTGTGAAAAATATCGCGAAAAAGCGAGTTTCCGAGACGGCTTTACCGCGGGCCGCCTGCGTCTTATAAATTAAATTTTCAATTGTATTTCCTCTTCCCGTTTAACCTGAAACATGCAAATTACCGACACGGCAATAAAGACGCGACGGAATCACGGGATCCGTCTGGGGAAGCGTTCGCGTATTTTTTTCATTTTTTTTTTTTTTTTCTAACGTCACGCGTCGGTTGCTCGGGACTTTTTCAATCGTTTCTAAGCGCACGCCGTTCTCGCCGCGAGTACAAATTAATCGCACGATTTTCGAGCGCCAAACCTATACTCGTTATCAAATGAACTAACGCATTATTTGTTTGACGAATAACGACGTATTTTCTTCGATCCTTGAGAGATCGACGATAATTTCAAATAGGAAATATCATTCAAACGGGCACTATTTTTTTCTAAAGGAACCTATCTGATAATTCTACTTTAGAAAGTATTGAATACTTCTGCGTAGTAATATTTGAAAATTAAGAAATTAACCATTTTTTTTTTCACAACAAACACAATTTTTCGGTAAGTTATTGTGTATATTTTCAATTTTCCAATAATATGTTAATGTACAGAACGGATTCATTTTATTAATTATAATATCTACATAGTATATATATTGTTTTTTATTTGAAAAGTTAGTTAATTTATTTAAACTTTATACAATTTTTCTTTTTGTTATTGACATTGCAAGCAAAATTAGTTTTAGGTTTATACATCTGGCTTATAAAAAATGAATTTCTAAATATTATATTAAATAATATCGCATAACGTAAATGCATAGTGTTACTCAGAGGTAACAAAGTACAAATTAGTGGATTTTGAGAGAGAAAAATCCAAATTTGATTTTCAAAAATTGTTCATACTATCTTTTGGATATATAGATAATAAAAAAATTAAGAAAAAAGAAATAGAAAAAATCATGCATTGTAGGGTTAATGTACAGAACGGATTCAGTGCTCGATGAGGTCTGTTGTAAACAGAGAGCAGACAAATATTCAATCGCCACTAGAGTAGACTAAACCGAGTCCTAATTATTGTAACTAAAGTATAAAATTAATTCTGATTTTAATACTTCTATTGAATTATTAGTACGTTACACCGCGCGTTAGTGAGACTTTAAATCTTATTTTATGGTTATTTTCAATTATGCGCGCGATAAAGTGAGTTTTTCGAGTGGTAAAGAAAGGCTATTATTTCTTTGTAGTGAAATGTACATTTAATGAACGTTTTTCGGAGATCCTTCACTGGTTCATTGTAATGTAAAAAAGCTCCAGTGTACATTAAATTGTCAGTGTTACATTACACGCAGAAAACACTGATCAAATGTAACCGTCCTTATTATTTACCTTTCGACCGTGTTATTTATTTGTATAAATAATTAAAAAAAAAAAAAACAACCCCCCGCACTGAACTTGACGTGTAACGACGTTTAATAAAAATACATACATTATCACAACCGTTCGAAGGGTTATTATTATATTGTCGCCGTAACGGAGGAAAAAAGAAAAACGTTTGAAAACACCGTATTGAATTTATAAGAATATGGTTTTACGATTGGAACAATTGTTTTTGAAAAACGCAGTCGTACGCGTGCTGGAGAATATATTCACATTGGAAATCGAATCGTCACCCGATCGGAGTATAATAATAATTCGAAAATTGCCGACACTACGATACGTTCCAAAACGGCGGCGATTCGGTGGATTACATTGTGATCGTGTTGTTATTGTGTTTATGCGGCGGCGGCGCGGCGACGACGGTTTTCTCTGATCGATAGTTTTTCAATTACCGTTGCTTTTAAAACAAACCGGACCGTCCGTAATGGGACGTGCCGGATTGAAACGGAAGTGTCCTCGGGGCTCAATATATGGTCGTGGGTCGTGTCGTAAAAGACTCCCGTCTCCCCATAGACTGTACCGTAAAACTCGCATTCGTCGTCAAAGTTTTGCGAGAAAACTCCCATACCGTTGTCAACATTAACACACAGAACTGCCGGTTTTATTAGTCGCCGGTGTGCGATACTTTTTCACTATTATTACCATTATGATTATCGTTACGGTCGCCGTGTTGATTGCACTATATAGTCGCCGTTATGAGCAACGTCTTTCGGCGAGCGTGCGTGCGTAAACCCCGTTCGGCTCGGATCGAATACGTTCCGGCGACATTTTCACTTTTGCGATTCGACGGCGTACAACGAGCCGAAAAATGACGGACACGGCTCGACGGCGCCTCGGGTATGCAATATTACACCGTTCTTGTGTAGCACTCGCGACACGATGGTATAAAAAAATAGTGTTGTAATGACGATTCAGAGATTAGATCGTACTATTGAGAAAACATACGATTTCATCGGAGGGACTCGTTAAACGGGAGAAAGGTATTTTATAGTTTAAAAGAAATTACGTATTTAGCATACACTGAACGATTTATCGGTTCTGTCATTCAAACGATAATCACATGACTCTATGCAACCGGCGAGTTTCTCGGTAACCGTACGGAACTATTGATGCAGGTTTACCGCGAGAAAAAGTTGTTTTTTCTAAAATAAAAATGATTCACATTAAAGCTAACGAGTTCTTAGTTTCACTAAAAATTCAAAAACGTTATTCTTTGAGTACGTAATGCGTACTATATGTTGTGCGTAAAAATACGACGTGGTAATTTCAAAGAACAATACCGTACGAAAATGATTGTTTTAAAATCATAATTAGTAAAATATTTTGACTGTAAGCTATTTCAAAACTTCAAACTTGACTTGAAATATTCCCGTTTGCTTAAACAAGTAAAACTCAATGTGTATTTTAATTTCAAAGAAGAATTCTTCTGGCAATTGAAAAATTAAAACTAATTACTTGATGTTTTTGTTTTTGTTTTTTTTTTTACACAAAGAGAGGAAATCAATTTTATTTATACTATTTGTAATTTGTTAATAATCAAAATATCTTGTTTCTCAACTAAAAAATTATAAGAATCGGTGATAAATGACTTGACAATTTGTTTTACCCGAGTAATTTATCTAGAATATTTAAATATATTACCTCTACGATATTGAAAATCATAAATGAATTTTTTTTTACTGTCATCACAAAAAAATGAAGAATGATTAAATTATTCATAAAAATACATAAATCTGTGTACTATATAATGATATAGGTGCAGCTAGTAAAACCAAATGTATAGTAATTCTTTGTGCTTAGATTTTTTTTTGTAGATTTTTCTGATTATACTTGGAGTTATAACTAAAACAAATTGACTATGAACATTTATGGGAAAAAATTTTATTATAATCCGACGACAATAGATAGTTGCGTATAAATTTTACTTGGAAATTAAAATTATCTTATAATCGTTAAATAATGAATAATGCACTGTACGTTTATAAAAGAAACCTTTTTTTATTTGGAGTGCGTGTTCCGTACGAAATCATAAAGAGTGAAAAAAAAAGTCTGGAAGAAAGTGAAATTTCGTATATCGAGTCTTGTTTTGATTTCGTGAGTAGTTTTGTATTTTACAGCGTGAAACCCACACGTAGAGCTAACTTTGAAGTATTTTATTAAACACAAAAAACGATTACGGAAGATTTATTCGAACCATGTTATTTTCTTTGCGCGATCGTTTAAACGTTTAAAATTTCGCCAAAACATATTATTATATTCTTCGCGTTTTAATATTTATGACATTCCATATAAATGTACTTGTAAATGTTTTTTTTTTTTGGAAATTCCATTCGATACACGACGAAATAATAATAATTACCCTCGAAACCCGTATCGTATCGGTTTTTTTATTTGTTATAAATGAAATCGTTTTTCAAATAACGCATAACAGTCCTTAAACTTTTGAGATTCCTATGCAACAACAACATAAGATATTATGATAAAATATTATAATGCGTTTTTCTACGATGCTATCTGTTATGAGTTTTCTCCTAAATAACCAGACAGGTTAGGGTTCGCGAAAAATAAATATATATTTTTATTTTATTTTTTTATAGAAATATGTTGCACGTTGTACCCAGTGATTTTCGGTGGAAAAATATCACGTCGCAATATAGCTTTTATATTTATATATTTTTAAACATCGGAGCCGCGTTTCTATGAACGCGGGTAATCGACTGAAAACAAAGGAAAACATACAACAGTATCCGAACCAAAAGGAGCATGAAAAAAAAAGAAGAAAAAAAGAAACGAAAAAAAAGATAAGCACGATACGAAATATTCGGAGATTTGTTTTTCTTTTTAACAAAAAAATATCCAAGAGAAATAGGTAAACGATTTTGAAATAACTTAAAACGTTTATTTACAGTAAATTTAATTTTCGAATATGACTAAATTGCAAAAAATAGAAAATAAACGTCGAATACGTCGATAAAACAAAGTATACCAGATGAAAACGAAAAATTATTTTCACTGTCTTTTTTTTTCTAACACGATTATTTGACATCGCTTAGAAAATAAAAACGATCGATTAAAACATCTATGATTATCCATTATAGGTATTCGTTGTTTATTTGCATACGCGTCACTCATAAAATCATAACACGTCGTTGCGAGTTGATTTTTTTTTTCCAGTCGGTCAGTTATTTTTTCAAGACCAATTAGTTACGGACATATTATTAACCATATCAATTTTACATAATACAACATAAATATAAGATCGTTTTGCAGATGCCCGCAGCCATTAACTTAAAGGTACCAATAAGATTAGTAAAAGTTCTAAAAGTTCACAGGAAAGTTATGCGACTTAATTAATTTTCTTTTGAACTGTTTACAGATGAAGTATTCTTTGATCAGAGTTTCTCTTCTGCTACAGTTGAAACCCAATTAATATTACGAAGCCTCGTGATCGTTTTTGCTTTTTGGTATCAAGAACAAAACATGTATACTTCAAAGAAGCAAAAAAAAAAAAACACATTTTCAACCGAAGAAGAAACTGCGTGCAACGTCTAACGAAATCTATAGTCTCGTTTTTCTTTTTCGACCAAGTAGATTTAAATAAATCAAAATATTTTTCGTTCGTCAATTTTGAAAGTCGTTCGAGTATAATAATCAAAAGTATTTCACTGTTATTATTAATCAGACTATACCAGTGGCGGAACTAGATTCGCGGAGGCCTAGCGATAGCTAGGACAGAATTTTATAAACGTTGAAGAATTTTTTTCATAATTAAATTAAATGTAAAATTGGGATATTAATTCAATCAAAACAGAATTACATTTTAAATTCTATACCCAGTAAAAATTGTATTTATTTTTTTTTTACGCATTTCGAATTGAAAATTCGACTTAAATGACTTTATTGAGTAAAATAACTAAAAATAAACTTTTTCGAGCTTTTTAGTTAAATTTTTTAAATTGTAATTTTCCAAGTTAAATCGTTGGAGGCCCCTCGTGCGCCGAGGCCCGTGTGAAATCACACCTTTATCTATATGTAGTTTCGCCACTGATGATTACATATTATATTATTATAAATAAAAGTCGGCGGATTCTACTCGAAAGCGCCCCGGCGGCGGCGCGGCGGTCGGAGCGCTTTCGGAAGTCAACGGCCATTGGAACGACATGCGTTCGTATGGCCACACGTCTTATGTTCTTAAAACGCGATTCGGTAATAGTGTCTCGAACTCTCTGCATCCACGCCACGCGTACACAAACACGCGAGCGTCGTGACTATACGTGTAAAATACAAGAGCGAATCAACATGCTGATTGATGGGCTGCCGCACGCGCGCATATTGACATTTCAACGAAACGCGATAAATTGCCGTTGCTTAAAAGATTGTTCGCTCCTCTAAAACGAACCGTACGCGAAGAAAGGGTACAAATTAGCTCGAAAGCAACCCCGCAAATTGCTACACTTATACTCGAACCCACACACACACACACATAGCTCACCGAATGAACTACCGCACTGCTTGGAGTTCGCTTTTGTTCATTTCGCCGGGCAAGAAATATTACGTTTAACCTCTTAACATAATTCGTTCGTACACACGGGTTTTATCCCGCGGCGCTAAATCTTAATTAATACATTTTTACTTTTCCGAGTGAACCGCCGCCGCCGCCGCCGCCGCCGCCGCCGGGCGGAAATATCGGTTTTGCGACGACAATTAAACTGAATATTCGTCACACGTGTTTTATGCCACGTAATAATGTCGAAGGCGTGAAATCGGTCGAAGACTTGTGATTTTTTTTTGTTTTGTTTTATGGCTGAATAGATTTTACTTAAAGAGTTGAAAATTCGAAATATTTAGCCAAAGGTCGTAACTTTTAAATACGGTAAAATTGATTGTTTTTTTTTTTTTTTTATATTGAATGTCGTCGATTAGCGATACATTTTTACTTTTTTTTTAATCCTGACTATATATTCGAAACCCATTTATTTCACACCGACGACGTTCAATCGGAATCGTTTTTTTTTTTTTCAAATGCGTTGATTTATCATCGCTTTCGAATTTAAAGAAATAAATAGAACAAATTCGTTTTAATACTCGCTCTTACGATTCGTAACACTCGACGTATTTCTCGGGCTCAAAAATGTATAGCGTGCTGATTCACGGGAAATTATACTTGACGAGAAATAATAGTACTCGACTTATGATTATATGAGAAAAATTCCTTTGATATTTGTTCAAAAACAATGTGTCAAACATTGTTTTTAAATAATATTGAATAGATCGAATTAAAATCAAGTACAAATACGAGTCAACTCGACTTACGTGGAATAAAATCATAATCTTTGTACACGTGTTTTAGCAAAATACTTATTAGGTAGATACTATTGTTATTATTATAGACACTTTTATCGGAATAAAGCGTCCGTTTACAAAACCACGAGGTGAATAATCGTGGTCAAACATATCGATTGTAAATTAAAAATTCCCAGTCGACTAATTAATATTTCGGGATTTTCAATACGACGTGAATACGTCATTACATTTGCGTTTTATTAAAAAACTCAATTTCGATGCCGTATACCACTTTTCCATACACTTTTCTAAATTGAACCTTTTTCCCTCTTTATCGTGGTTTCTGAAAATTGATAGTAAATACCAAATTGAATTATAAAAATCGATATCATTTTATTATTCTGACAGTGACATTAAAAAAAAAAAAATAATATATATATAAATATATATATTCAGCTTTCCTGGTTACAAATAACATTATTATACATAAATAGAGACTGATGGTTTTCCGAAGTTTGCGTTTGGGAAATTTTTGCTCCCGCATATTGAACAAGTTTGGCAGAATAAAAGTTTTTATGCCTCGGAGAAATCTTAGTTCAGATTTTTTTCATGTTTAATCTCGGAACTTTTTTCACTCATGGGAGTATAGTAATAGAATAATAACCAATTTAAAACGTATAAGAAAATCCACTTTTCTCGGTTTAACATTTTTTTTTTTTTTAATAACAACTATTCCTTCGAAATTGTTTAACCTCTAATAGGACGCAGGAACAAATAAACCGAACACACAACGTAAGATTTATCTTCAATTCTAGTATTAGAGATAGTTATACGTTCGACGCTCCCCGTCTACAGTAGCTGAATTATTTTTTATTTTCTTAATCCCGTTGGTAAAATATATATATTTATTAATTGTATGTAATCATAATCGATCGACACGATCAAATAGATCGAAAAAAACGTCTCAAGTATTCCAAAAAAATATAATTACCTAAACGGTGCACTAATTTTTGGGAAAATTTCATTGGGTTTTCAAGACAAAATATATTTTTAGAGAAATAAAAGATAAAAAAAAAAAACATTAGGCCGAGAATGACGCCGAAACGGGTGAGATCATATTAGTAATAATTTATATTTATTGGTCTGTCGCGGTTTTCTCGAAAACTATTCGGCAATTACAAAGATTACTATTCAAAGTGAACGATCTATGCGATCGATTCCCGACGTTGTTATAAACATAATTATCAAGAAAAAAACTCTCCGCCGCCGTCAGACATTCGACTAACGTCGACTGATTTGATTTTTTTTTTTTTACCTTCGTTGGATAAATGTGCGCGAAAAAAAAAAAAAGAAAAAAAGGGATGAAACAACGATTTTATCCAATTTATTACAAAACTCGAGGGGAAGAAGAAACATGAAATGTGATTCTAATTTTCCATTTCCTTCCTCTACCTTGTTAGGTGGACCCTTTTTACGCCCGCCGCGACACAAACGTATATAAAATTCCAGTTTGTATGGCGGGAAATAAGAAAGGGAAAAAAAAAAGAACTCAATGCCGGGTGGGCGGAACAAAAAAAAAATAAATAAAATAAAAAAACCGGTAGCATAACGAGGAAGAATTAGAACACCGACACAAATCACGGCAGGTGAAGAGGGGGAAGAGTTGTTTACGAGCAATTATGGTTGCTGCGGAGGCGGAAAAAGGAGTTTTCCGAGAGAATCATTGTGTGTGTGTGTGTGTGTGTGTCTTCTTGATAAAGGGAAAGCGAAAAATCGCGGGGAACGTGGCAATAAAACATTCTTGTCAGGGTTTGTTGGTGAAACGTCATCGTTTCGGGCCCACTCATAACTTCTCAGACACACTGGGGAACCGTATTACTATACGCTCATAGATGTAAAGAAAGGAGGTGGAAAGTAAAGTGCGACGGCAGTAGACTGCGCCCACCGTTTTCACATGTATCATCGGCGTCGTTATTTTAGCAGGACATTAGTTATGCATAGACGTTTTTTTTTTTTTTGTTTTTTTTTCTCTGTTCTACTTGACCTCAACGGTGCTATATAAATCACAGGATCGCATCATGTGGACCATAAATATGTCTGTTCGACGTTTTGGGGGCAAAAACCGCTAAGCTTGCATACCACGTGCGCCGCGTGCGATATGAATCGATAGGGTTGTGATGTGAAAATTATTTTTTCAATTGAGCTGGCGGCCAAATGGTTTTGATTTTTTTTTTCTTATAATTCAATACGATTTTTTATTACGTTCGAATAAATTACCCGTGAAAACCCGTACAAATAGTTGTGATTTAAATATTTCTTGTTCGAGTAGTAATCTTCGACGGATAACGTTTAATTCTTGATTGAACATTTTATTTGAAAAACTATACCGATCACAATCTGTATTCGTTGAAATAACTTATTTATTAGAATTGTTGAAGGGAAATGTATTGAATAAGTCACTGGTATAAGCGACATAATGACAAGGAATTGAAATAATTTTATAACTTTCGTAACAGCAAACGTATCAATGCCAAAAATGCTAAACGATGAAACAATTACATACATTTTGTACATCACATAAGAAGATAAAATTTATCGCGTATGCGTATTATTATTAATATGAATAATTAGATTTTTAAATCAATACTTATTAACTGATTTGCTCTTACTTTTATTTAAACAAATGGAATACAATACCTATACAATAATTAAATTAAAATGCATGTTTAGCATGGTGAATATTATTATAAAAAATTTACCAAGACACGCGTCTGAAATAAATTGAACGAAGATTGAAACTATAGGAAATTTTTGTGATTTTGTCAAATTGTGAAGTTTTTGATATTTTTCTCTATGAATAAAAACAGTGTTTGAGTAATTTTGGAATACATTTTCAAGATTGTTGACAAATCGGTACTATTTTATCGACATTTCGTGGGAAAAAAAAACTAGACAAGCTCCGAAATTCCGCACGACTATACGCAGTACGAGAAATAAGCTGCGAGAATAATTAGTACGAGAATTCAAAATATTTTGCTAATTTTATCATTCCTACAGGATGATAATCTAAGCGTTCGGTGCAAATTTCAAACCCTTACTGCCCATAATCAGTGTACGATTTTAATCGAGTTATTTCTCCGTATTTTCATAACATTATTCGTCAGTTTTTCGCAATAAATATTCGCAAGAGTAATGGGAATTCAAACGACGACCTGCCGAACGCGACGACGAGACAACGTTTTTCTTCTGGAAATCACTCACGACGACGACGCGACGTGTCGACACAGTTGCACCGACTCGAAATCATCGCAATGTGTTCGCAAACAAGAAAGAAAAGAAAAAAAAAATTGTAATATCAAGAGATCCCTTGTGTTTCACACGCAACCAAAAAAACATAATATACATGTATTATTGGCGCATACGTATGTATATAAATATATCTCCGAGACCGAGGGTTGATGAACTATGCACCCTCTAGGGGGAAGCAGGGGTAGGATGGGGGGGAGGCGGGTCGTATTATACGCCGATGTGCTTTTCTATACGCCGCGCCGTCATATTGTCGTCGTCGCGGCGGCGGGCAATAATAAACAGCAGTCCGGGCTTTCACGCAATCAACGACCCTCCATTAAGGAGTTCTCGAAAGGCGGAACAGAGGTATACGCGCGCGTCCCATTATGTTTGATAAGTCGACACATCCGTTTTGCATAACCGGAACAACGTGTTTTATACACGTCCGAGTCCGGTGCACGTGCAACGCGCGACTACGCGGGGCGCGCGAGTGCGGGCGCGTCGTCGGTGCGTGCGCGTATGCACTTTGGAGCAACAACAACCGTACAACTGACGTCGTTGCAGCCGCCGCCGCCGCCGCCGTGTAGAGTGCATATATACTGTGCGCTATATTATCGATTTTTCGCCGGGCCCGCCGGCGGCTGTGCAGCGGCGGCGGCGTTTTTGAACCGCGCCGCCCCGCAACGTCCTGCGCCGTGTCATCTTCCTCTCCGCCACTGAAATCCCATCCCTCACCGCGGCCAGGAAATACGTCTCGGGCATTGTCAATATTGGAGGAGAGAGAGAGAGCGAAAAAGAGCCGGTGGATTTGACGTGCGTGCATACCCTTTTATATTACGAGTTAATAATAATAATAATAATATCGAAGGGTCGACATTTTTACGCGAGGGGTTAATCAACGGCGGCGGCGGCGGCCCACGTGGAGGGTACGAAAAATTGAGATTATATTAAGCTGATAATATTAACTGTGTTTAGGGGACGAGAAGGACGAGAGAAAAAACCCTCGAGCTCGCTTCAATGCTTTCCCCGTGTATATACGACGCGGGTCCGAGCGGCCGTGCGGCTATATAAGCATATTAAAGGTTATTATTAAGAGCTTTGTTCTACAACATCGCACGTTTCGTCGCCGGACTCGGGCACGAGAAATTAAAAAAAAAAAAAAAAAAACAGCGCAAGAAATATTGTCCGAACGCGGTTTTAGAGATTATCAGCGGTTTCGTAAAAAGTATACGTTGTTCCGGAAAAAAACAAAAAAGCCCCGATGTGTTTTTATAGTGGTACCGTCTACATAACAGACGTTGTTTCCCCCACCCCCCCTCCTCCTATCTAAATAAATATTTTAGTTTTCAAATGAAATGAAAACGAACGAAATTCTCACGAGTAAAATATTAAAAGCACCGTGGGAACTTCTATAATATGTGCACATATTGCTTAAAAACAAAAACAAAAATGTTTACAAAACAGAGATAAATATTCATATTTTATATCCTTTCGTCGTTCGCAATATTTATAATTAATTAGTATACAATATGTTATATTATATTATGGCTAAAGAACGAATTTTAGTAATAAATTACTATTTATGCGATCGAGTGTAATTTATAAAAAAAAAAATTACCAATAAAGTCTAAAATACATTTTATTGTGTTTTTTTTTTTTTTTTCAAATATACCGTAAGATTTCCATAATACCGAAGTACCGCGTTAGCGTATCGCATGAGCTATCGGCATAAATTATCGTTATAATATTATGCATCGGGCGTGTGTATACGTAAATTAAATAAAGAAAACCTTTACTTGGCAATTGATTTCGCGAGATACTGATCAAACAACGGTCCGAGACACAGCGTATAAATATAATAATAATAATACGGTTAAGACAAATAACATTTCAAACATGAAAATACCAAATTTCAGATTTATATGTTTGATATTATTACACTAATACTTATGCACAGTGAGGTTCAGATGGTCCCAGAGGACATCGGAGAAGCTTCTATGCATAACATTAAACTGAATCCGATTAGGATCAAGCACGGTAAATACCGCGGGCTGCTTTTATTCCATCAGCTTTATTTATTTTTTCTATCTGTGAGTGGATTTATAATACTTGTTTATGCCGTGGCCTTTCCCGTCGACAGATTCCCAACCGCTGTCAGTATACCGTTGACGACAACACGGAGCGCACAGACTTTACACAGGAGTGAAAGACAAACTATCTACGATAACAATAGCGACGAATAACACCGATACAGTGTGTAGAAAACCAAAAAAAAAAAAAAAAAACAACGTAATAATTATTACATTTCTATTTCAATAATCTCTTACTACTCGCATACCAATATACGTTTCGAATTCGTATTGTCGAAGCGTTTATAAATAATCAATTGACGATTTTATAGAATTGTATGTTTTTAAAATAATTATTTAAAGATTGAAAAACGTCGGATACAAAGTATA
Source organism: Drepanosiphum platanoidis (assembly GCA_948098885.1). Classification (NCBI taxonomy): domain Eukaryota; kingdom Metazoa; phylum Arthropoda; class Insecta; order Hemiptera; family Aphididae; genus Drepanosiphum; species Drepanosiphum platanoidis. Next base: position 29,012,767 of record OX402528.1, on the reverse strand, counting down.
TATTTTTTATTAATGAACGGCCAATGGACTATAACGTCTATAGATTCTATACGGAAAACTACGTAGTATTTTCAACTTATACCGTGGTCCACACCACAAAATATCCGAAATATTTACCTCGGTTTTAGTTTTCGATTAAATGTTTTGTGATACACATACCGACACGTTGAAAAAAAATAACACCGTGCATTCCATTGCGCTAATACCTATCCTAAAAGTTTAATCGAATCTAAACTTTGGCCGAAGAATTTCTTGATACGGTAATATAATGTCGTACGTTCGCGAAATTTCAAAACAACTTTGATTTATCTATCGTACGATAACTCAACTCTGAAAACGGATAATTCTCAATCGTTGGAATAGAATTTCGAAACATTTTTTTTTTAAATATCAAATACCTGCCGCGGTATATTCGAAGTTTAATTAATTATTTCGCTCCCATAAATATCACAGTTAAAATTTTAATTCGTATTCGCGCGTTGTATTTTATGAAATTAAATAAATATACGTACGTTGTACGTTCTGTTTAAACACTCATGTTTAATTCGGGTCGGTTTTATGTACCAATCGAGTACTTTTGCACTATCGAATTATGCAAACAGAAAAAATATTTTTCTCACGATTTTTTTTTCCCCACAAAGTTGTAGCAAACAACTCCCCCCCGCGAGTGGTATCAACGCGGTATTCGAAAGTGGTTTCGACTCGAATCGTTTGTTAGTTTATTACTATTCGTTCGGAGTGTGATTAATTCGTAAATGCATACATTACACGTGTAGAGAATCAAATCATAGATTCAGTTTTAAATCGTAAAAATTATATCAAAAAAAAAAATTACATTTTCGTTCGAAACCGCGCACGTTCGCAGTCGGGTAATCCAGCTAGTATTATATTTAAACACGTGTGTATTTCGAGCGGTCCGGATTTTCAGATAATAATCCGACAGCGCTCTGGTAGGGATCGACGAGATCGCACCGTCACGCTCGAACATCGATCGGCGGCGTCCCTTCGAAACCGAATCGTCGCGCACGCTTCGGCGTTTTTTTTTTCAGAAAACGCGATCGCGCCGTCACCGAGCCGTTTCGTTTTCGGAGACGCCGGCGCCCGTTCTACGACGAAAAACATCTATAACAACCATGACACGGCGGTGTCGAGGGGGACGGGGGACCCGACCGCGAACGTCGCGATTTCGCCCGACGACGCGCGACGGCGGCGGACGCGGCTAACGTTTAATCGCCGCGCATAAACGTACGTTTTAAATAAAATTCAATTAAACCCCGCGTTTCGGGTGGCCGGATAAACGATCGTTTCGCGTCGCACTGCACGTTTTCGTACACGTTCTATCTCTCGCGCGCGCGGAGCAGGTCTTTAGGAAAATAAATCAATTCGAAAACCGCATTACATTTAGCAGCGACTAAATTGCCCGAGGACGTAATATGCGCGGAATCGGCGGCGGCGGCGGCGATGCACACGTATAAGCGAGAGAGGTGCGGCCGAGGGGGGAAGGACACAGAGACGTGACCGTGTGGGTCGCGCGGCACGACGATCCTGCGGCACGGGGGAGGGTTTAATTTTGTCGGCTGGCAAAACTCATTACAAACTAACGAACGCCGCCGCCGCCGCCGTGTCTCCGCCGGGGACCGTGCCGCGCGCGTCGCCTGACCCGACCTATCTCGTAACACGCGAAGACGTTCCGGAAGTCGAAGACACCATCCTTCCCCCCACCCGGCCGAAACGCTTCGTATTATTATACAAACACGTTCCGGCTCGTCCGCCTCCGCCGCGTCTGGGTAGGTATCGACGGCGCGATTCGGTTTCGCTGAATATCGGTTAAATTAACGAGGTGTTTCTATAAAAAATAAAAAAAAACGATCTATGATATACATACTCGTAACGTGCCGCCTCTAGATCATCACAATTCGACGTCTGATAATATTTATTCAAAATAAATGGAGCGTCCTCTAGTAAAAAATCGAGTTTCAAAACATTAAATCGATAACATTGGCATTGATGATCATTAGCAAAAAAAAACAAAAATCTATTTTAGCTCAGCTTTATAAATTACTAGCTGAATAACCCGGCTTCGCCCGTGTGCAGTATAACTTTTTATATCATCAGTTTTTTTTTCATTTTTACCCCTTTTAACTCTGGTAGGGGTCGAATTTCGGAAAATCCTTTCCCAAGCGGTCTCCACTATATAAAAAGGAAACTGCCGACCAAATTTCATACTCAAAGCTCCAGCGGTTCCGGCCGGGCGAATTTTTCTAGTTTCACCCTTTTACCCCTTTTAACCCTCTTAGGGGTCGAATTTCGAAAATCGGGCGACGTGGTGACACTCGGAAAGGTATTTGGAATACCTCTGTGAAAAAAAATTGGAAAAATGTTAAATAACGTCGTCACAAAATGGGAACATAAAAAAGGCCTTTTCATTGCAAGACTTTGAATATCTTCATTGTTAAATATCTACATTCTACATAAGAATATTTTAACGTAACGAGACCGAGATTTTGTGCCACAAAGTCGCAATTTAATAACAAAATTAATATTTTTTAAACAGTCCGTCCTGAGCCTGTAAAATTGGGAAGGGAAATTGTCAAAGGACAACGCCTATATTTCGTGGAGCGCAATCGTGTCGCGTGTTTTTCGTGTAAAAAATTAAAGCGGGCGCGATCGTATATATGCACCTATATGTATAATAAACCATGCGCAGTGTCAATACAAGTGCTCGGCAGAACACTTTGAACCTATTGCGGCATGGTGTGATAAAAATAATAATATTAATATACGAGCGGACGTGGCGCTGTGCGGCGGCGGTCGTCTGGTCTCTCGGGCGGCAGGAAGGAGGGAGGACAAAGTTTACGGCGGCGCTATTATCATTACACGATATCATCATCGTTATGATATTTTCATATTATTACGTTGGTTTAATTATTTCGCGCGCACGTGTAGCTAATACACGGTCGACAATTTTTGACCGTAAAAACAATTTCTGCACGATAAACCGCGAACTCTGCGGAGACGTGTCCAACGCGATATTATCATCCGAACGCGGAGAAAGTGTTATTATGAAAACGTGTTTTCATCTCGAACGAACGCTATCCCGTTATTATATCGTACAACACTTAATAATACGCGTGTTTAGAGGCAGCCGCTAATAGTGTTAACAACTCGCGTTTATGAATTAGTGATAAGAGCGGTGCAGAACATGCGGTTATGAATACACATTACACATCAGAAGCCGGCCGAGATTAGTTTTTTAAACCGATCCAGTAAAACGTAGAGTGGTTTAACGACGTTACAAAATGAGACGCGTGTAAGTGAGATACCGACGAGAAACACTTGATCATTACGCGTCATACTATTTTTGAATAATAATTTCATCTGTATAATAATATTCCGATGATAAATTATAATAAATATACGTTTTTTTTCCGACATTGTACACATGATGTAACGCGAACTAAAAACAATATCAATATTTCGACTGAAAATATTATTAGGTGTTATTATTACCCAAACGTTTACATATTCTCTTTTTTACAAAACGAGTACTCGGATAAATATTTTATGACTTTGAAGTTGAACGCAATGCTCATACTAAGCTATACGACATCGAGTGTTTATGTAGTTTTAAAAATTCACAAGATTTGTCTCGGAGAATTATTTTAATTACGATCTATTAAGTTTTCAATGCGGCAAGACTAATTTCGCTCAAAAATGTTGACTAGCATTTTATTATTTTTATTTTTCGGATACCTAGAGCCGACCATTCCTAAAGGTTTCTGATATCTATTTAAATTATAAATTAGATTAAATATGGTAGGGGTCCAAAAGACAAATTATTATCTCCGTTTTCATCGGTAGTTCAAACCGAAGAAAAAAAAATAAAACGCTCGCGAAGAAAAAAACTAAATGGAAATTCTTATAAAATCTTATATTAACACGCCTTAAAATAACAATTTAACAGTACTGTAAATGTAATACGTATATATGTTTATATATCACGTAAAAAGGCTTAGCAAAAACAGTTCATTGTTTGCGTTAACTTTTAGTTAGGTACAGTGGAAACACAAAAAGATGGACCTTTTAGAACGTAAATCTTTTGAAATTGCAAAACTGAATCGTTTGGACATAATGAAATTTGATGGACTTACACGGAGCCTATAATGTTTAACGGAATCTAGCACACAGCAGTAGGGTTAATTCGTCCAAACGTCACTGGTATTCACATCACGTTTTACCCAAGGGACCAACTGATGAGTTTACAAGAGTTTTCTGCTACTAAAAACACGAGGTTGTGTTAGGGGAAAGAATGAGAAAAAAAAAAAAAAAACTTTTAGCCCGAATGAGTGTAAAGAATGTGACCTTACATACGGTTAAACCATCCCAACTTTCAGTTTTCTAAAGAATTTAATTCGTCACTGAAACTGACTGCAATCTAAAGTTATTATTAACATTTTTACTGAGATACGTCATGAATTGTTATCTCTGCGCGGGTCTTTATTTATTATTATTAAGATGATTTACAATTGTCTGTCTAATGAATATTAATGGTATTTTTAGGCTTTCCAAAATAAAATAGGTAACTTAATTATTTTACTCATTGTAAAAATCGTAGATCGTAAATAAAATGAAAAGGGAAAAACATTATTATTTAATACCGAATTTATGTATTTATTTTGTTTTTTAATTATTATCTGAAATACACGAAATTAAGTTAAATTAATTTTAAATCTCACAAGTTTATCGTATTCCCCAATTTAAATATAATAAAAATAATAATTTTTACTTTGTTCGGAACATAAAAATATTTCAAACATAAATAGTTTCAGAGTATTTTAAAATTTCAACTCATTTATATTTATAAGCTTAATCAAACATTTTCAGAACTTTTAAATCTAAAGTTTGAAAAAAAAAAATAATAATAATAATAATGATAAACTTGAACCGATGTGGCGTTCTCGGACGTCAGCGGCGCCGTAATTATTATTTATTAATTCGACTCATTTGTTATGTTTTATTCTTTCGCATTTTGATCCGGATCTACAAATTAAACGGCTATTAGAAAATCGTCTCGGACTCGGTTTTTTTTTTTCATTTCGACGAAACTACAGTTTAGTTATTTGGCATGATAATAATTATAATATTTCCATCGTTTTAATGGCATTTCTCTCTACATTATCATTATTATTATTATTATTATTATTATTGTCGTTGTCGACGACTGCTACGGATTTCGCGCGACGATGTTCGCGTCGAGTCCGCGGACGAAGCTAATAAAAACGGGGCACCACTACTAAGGCTTGCTGTCGGCTGCGCAGCGTTAATTAAATAAACAGCGGATGCGACAGCGCCGGCGGCAGCAATAAGATCGTCGGGATCGAGCGGCAACCCTTTCGATTTATATACGTACGCGTTCCCCTAACGGCGCGCGTGCACACGTACCTACCGTACGCACACCGACAGAGACGTGCAGACAATAAAACTGAATTTGGCGGGAGCCTACTCCGCCACCTCCGCAACAGGCTAAAAACCAGACGATCAATAATACGGGGGCCGTCTGCACTCTGCTGCGCCGCGCCGCCGGCGGCGGCGACAGTCTGGACACCATCCCGACACTTTTTTGTTATTTATTTATTTATTTATTTATTTTTTATTTATTTTTTTTTTTCGTGCGCATCGTAAAAGGATAACACTTTGTTCTGATACCGGCCCCGACTCGGGAGGAGAAAATACCATTCAAAAGGTACCGTCGTAATACGCGCCGCAATATATTTCATTTGCAGGGAGGAGAACGCGTTTCATTGTAACCGAAAGCGCCCGCACAAATGCGCATTAGAGACATTTTCCGTCCCCGCCGCCGCCGAGTCTCGCGTGATTTGTGTGCGAAAGGAAGCGACGACGACCGAGATTCTCAACAAGGTTATAATATCATATATGTGTGTGTGTGTGTTTACTATTATTGGACGTTTCATAAAAATGACCCTACCGTAATGTCGTGTGTTATACAGATGTCTGCAGGTGTCGGGGGCCGCCTGTCACAAGATCGGCGGCGGAATATAATACTTGTTTTCCTTCCGAACGCGCCGAACTCGATAAAATGCTTCTCGAACACCGATAAAATATATAGAGTATTATTCCATCCGAACGCGATTTTATTTTTGCTTTTTGGCCCGACGATCGATCGAGCACACTTCAAATTTTACAAACGACTCGCCGCGCCGCCGCCGCCGACACCGACCAAAAAGCTAATGCGATCGAGCACGACGTTACCGAAATATCCTTTTTTTTTTTTTCAATAAGGAAATCGATTTTTAGAAATTTCGATTTAAACGTTCGATCGCACGGAAATAATGAAATGTAAAAACATTCGTGTACTAATACACGTGGTGCTTAAAAATACAAGAAAAAATATTCAATTTATACATCGTATGGATTTTACCGATCGAAATTATGTGTAATTTATATTGTTATAACTTATAATGTTTCGAATAATTCGAGTTTAAAGTGATTTTTTCTTGGTAATTAATATGAAAAAATGGGATTTTCCTAATGGTTTATTACAAATTCGAATAAAAATTATTAAAAAAGAATCGAAATGCGTTTGAATATTATATCGAGCGTTCGATTTTAATGGTTCACTTCGCCAATATTATTTCATTTGGAAAACCTGCTCGACGGTTTTGTCATTTTATTACGGTTGCAAATGCAATAATAATATGATAAATTCAAATCGATACTTTGAATACGACCGGGGCGCAATTTGTTTTTAATGTTATGCATTATTATTGCATTCAAAGTATGATGCGAGCATACGATTAACTAGCGTTAGTAAAAAAATGATTTTCACGGGACAAATCCCAAACTGTATTTCCAAACATATTCGAAGATATCAAAACAATAGTATTTTGGAAAACAATTAAATACATGGTCCTAATTAACCGAAGATCACTCCGGTGACGAGCGACTTTGATCGGTCTCATAAGTACCCAAAATACACGTGGTAATAATGCCAAGTAATTGAAATAATAATTGCTGAGCGAGTTGTTCAAAGAAATATCAATGAAATCGCATTAATAATACATAATATTATAATGATGTGTTTTATATTTACTAATAATTATAACGCGTCTCGTTCGATTTTTCCATTTTAAAGTCTTCTTGTTTGAAATGTATATCGTACGAACAATGTAACAATCGTGATTTGAGTAAGGTAAAATAAAAAACAAAATGTCTGAACGATAAAATTATGTTGTCATTGTCGACTAATAATAATAATAATTGTACGTTTACAAATTTAATATAATTGCATGATTTCTAAAGAAATATTTTCGTTTTACATTTTTCAATTTTCATACACGCACGAGTAATTTGTTTATTGCGTTTTCAAATATATACACTACTCTTCTGTTCACCCCGATCGTATCAACACTTTAGAGTTTAAAAAATAGTTTCGTTTTAATGTCGCAATAGTGCACTCTAATTATGTGATAATATTATTATCTCGGCCAATCATACGAATCTCGTGCAATATAAAATAACTATTATACTGTCGTTTTTTTATCGTAAACGTGTACCCTTACTAAATATATTCATTTAATTACAATACATTTATGTAAATAAATATGTAAAAAAAAAAAAAAAAATTAAATTGAAGAGAAACGAATGTTACTTAATTACCATAAATTGCGAGGAACCCTCTATAATATAAAAGTAGAGAGAGAAAGAAAAAAGAAAAAAATACCACGACGACATGTAAGGTGCCACGAACCTGTGAATAATAGCGAGTAGTGACACACTTGTTTGACATGGTTTATTTATTATTTTTCTAGGGTGCAAAAGTTATTATGTTATGTGTGTTGATCACGATTGATGTAAATTAGTCGAAATGTCTAATTAAATACACATACAAATAGCCACAAGTGTTTTTACATTTTTTTTCCTTTTTTTTTTTCACTGTATAATTCATCATTAGCGAATTTGATTTGAATTTATTATTACGCCCTTCGTTATAATAATAACAATAATAATAATAACGACGTCGTTGAAACATACGACAATCGAGTGACACTACTGTGAAACAATAGTATATTATTAATGATATATATTATTATCGATGTTTAACCGACAAAAGAATTACTTTATACGAACGCGAATTACTCAAGGTCATCGGTTGACGTGATTAAAAGTTAACATCCCATTTGCGAGTATTGAATTATAACGAATCGTTTCGTTTAATTTGAAATAAATAAAAAAAAAAACCTTATTAGATTTCGTGATTGAATTACTGCAGTCGGACGCGGTATGACATGATTTCGCGAATAACAATATTTTAAAACGATATTTAACGTACCCGAAATATAGAAAGAGACGTAATTATTCGAACGAACGTATAATTATTCGGTATAATTTCCGACGGCGCGGCGTTTCAATAGTTTTTTTTTTTCCTAAATCATTTATCTACCTACCGTCGTCGTCGTCGTCGGTTCGGGGCCGCGTTGTAAAATGTAAATAATGTACTCGATAATGGTTTTCGAATAACGCGAATCATAATTCATACTTTATTTCGACTAGATCTACAAATATAAGCTTTTAAAAACTTTACGGAAGTAATTCGTATAGTTTTTGCAATTAGCATTCGAAACTTGGGTGTTCCCGACGTGTTTATTGTGGCCAACTCCCATGGCGAAGAACGTGAAATTCCCCTCGGGTCATGTTTTAACAGCAGTTTATATACCATTCTTTATAAATCCCACGGACAAATTCGACCCAATGTGGTGGTGCAACTTTTGGACGTTAGTAATCGTTTGGGGGTTGTTTTTTTCCTAGGGGCAAACAAACGCCATTTGTCACGTCGACAAAACGACGGAACCGTTTGAAGTTAGAAAGCATTTTTTTTCCCTCTACTTCGGGGTACAACAAAACAACATGACGAAAACTAAACGGTCCTTTTTTTGTTTTATTTTGTTTTAAAACAACTTTCAATACAACATTTCTAAACCAAATTATGTTTTTTTTTTTGTTTTTTTTTTTTTTTTTTTTCACTAAACGGTGTTGAGTTTTTCAATATGAATACACGCGAATACTGTGAATTATCAAAATTGTTTTAGCCCGTTTACTGTCGGCTGATTCGATCAAATTTATTCGGAAGTATGAGTAGTAACATAAAAAATGTTTAAGTGTTTTATATTATCTTACGGTATATACAGTAATTGAAATAGTATAAGAAATTATATCGGTTAAATTTGCCAGAAAAATATTGTATTTTGAATTCGAGACCTCAAATAATAGTATTTACACTGGTAGAATTTAAAATAGCCGTTATATCAATACACCCGAACACTTCTTCTTTATATTTTCGATGACCTGTCTAATATTTTATTATACGTGTAACCTACGCGTTCTAGAAAACACATTTCCTACATTTATATTATGATTTTGTTTTAACATTCTCATTTATTTCCACGCTCGACAAAAAAGACCCACAGCTAACGTATTCAATTAAACTATAAAATCTAAGCCCTTGTGCGATCTTCACGTGTAGGTACACTCGTTCGTGAATCGGTTTCATTTGACGGTCGGTTGAGTTTGAGCTATGTTATAATCCTTTAGGCGCATTGTACAAATTAAATTTTATCCCCAGGGACTATCCTTTTTTTTCTTTTTTTTTTTTGTATATATAAAATGTTGTATGCAAGCCCACCGGCTTAACCGGACCGGAAAACTTCATCAGCATCCCATAATAACACAAATGCATATAAATAGATGTAAGTATGTGAATATAATATACAATAAATTTATACGCGCATAGATGCACGTATAGCAACATAATATGAATGGGTTACAAAAGTCCCGGCTACTACTACGTCGGAAGAGAAATTTTTCTATATTATTTTCCCGTGGAAAACCCTAGAGAACTATCCCCGCCCAACCTTTTTTTTTTTTTCAAACTACCAGGGAGAACTAACCGTAAAACGAGCATGAGCATTATTTTTGTCCGACATAATATGAACGGCTTATGGTATGAGGTGGCGCAAGGCGACGGGGGAAGGGAGAATAGGACTCCTAGCCAGATTTATAAAGCTTATGGATATATATACAGAGTATCCTCGACTCGTAATTCGACATCGTGTACGTGACGTCGGTGATTTAGATCCAACTTGACTTGGACAATGGATTGCACTGATAATAAAAAATGATGTACGCCAGATGGAACGCGACCGAGCAGATCACCGAATCGTTTTTTTTTTTGTTTTTTTTTTTTTTTTATTTAGTAAATTGCATTTTAAATCGCCCGAAAGAGATAAAACAGTGGATTAATATTAACAACGCAGTTAAAAATAATTGTGTTTATTTTTAGACGGCGGTCGTTTGCTATTTAAATAACAATATGCACGTCTGCAAAAAGATAAAACGTTCTCGCAGTAGTATTTACTATTTCGTACATTTTTCGATTCGTATTGATTCCATAAAATGTTTAAGTTTCCGAAATTATTATAATTATTATCAATAACACGAAATCTACTAGGGGAAAAAACCCCTACATTTAATTATATGATATTGAGTTTTCTATCGTTTAACCTAATAAAATATGTATTTCCACCATATTCGTCACGAAAAAAAGATGCATATTATAATAATATTATTGGTTTTTTTTTTTTTTTTTTAATACATTATTAATACGGTTAATAATAATATAACGAACCGACGACTAAAAGTTTGATTCAATTTATCATATTTCACTTCAGACAGACAACGAATACTCGAACGATAGGTTTATGAAATTGAAGGGTTCCACAAATGAACTTTTCTCATTAAATAAACTATAACTATAAAACCGAAAATCGCGACCGCGATTGTTTATAAACCCGTATTGATGGAAAGGTCGTATACCTCGAGGGTGTCGTCGTCTTTCTCCGCACAAACGTCTACGGATGAAACGATGGACGTGTGATTGAAAAAAAAGAGAAGGCCTGCGGGGCAAAGCTCACACGTGCCAGCCAAACATTGGGAAATCGTCTTTGTTGTAGTCCTATATTAACAGCACACATTACTTATATTACTACCGATGGTAGCAATTTTTATTAGAGCATCTATTGGAATACGAGGACCGGAAAACGGTTGGGACGACGCGACGACGGGAGGCGAAACAACAATACCTACTTTAAATATCCTCTAGCAAGCTTTGGCACGACCCGCGAGAACGAATCAACACACTTTGGTCACAGTCTAGACAGTCGCAGTGCAAACGCAGCGTTTCGTGTCACGGTTTTCTTACGCTAAAACAGTTTTCTGGTCGTATTATTTATCGTCGTTTTACCGAATTTTTCTCCAAATAAACAGCTGCGACGACGTTCTCGGCTAGTTCTATCACTCTTCTACATCTCTCACACGCCGCTAAACCGATTAGATTTAATCTGGATGTAGTTTATTTATAGTAAAACGTTATATATTTTTGTTGTAGCTCAAAATTGTAAATGTTTAAATCCGAAAACATTATAAATATTGCACGTGTATTTCGTTTTATTACTGCTTTCGCCAAAGTTTAAATATTTTAACGTTATTCCCTTTTGTATAACACGAAAAAGCAAAAAAAAAAAAAAACTCAATCATAAGTACGTAGTTACTTAAATATATGAAAATAAGGTTAAAACTTCGGTACGATTCAAATGAAAAGAAAATCAGCTTGTTTTATTATTTATCATTGTAATTTTTTAAACTTTAGTGAATCATAAATTTCAATCGAAACAATTCAATTGGATTAGTTAATGTTTTATCATAATACGTAGGTAATCTCTATTCAAATCCTACAAATATTTCATACAGTTTTTACAATAAGAGGACCAATTAAAACTAATTTTATAAGAGTAGCATATAACTCAACAAATTAGCTTCGATAAATACCTAATAATAAACTTGATAATAAACACATATCTATTATTATTGTATTATCATTGATATTCAAATGATAAATGAGCTAACACAAACAAACATAATATTAGAATATTTAATATCTCATAATTTCGTTTGAAAACAAATTTGTGAGGAAATCTCCAATTTTTAAGGGATTAGTAATTACAAAAAGCAATATTCACCGTGTATTCAATTTATTTCTAAGATGAATAATCTGGAAGAAGGTATTTGTGTATTATTTAAAAGTATTAAAACCGCGGGGAAAATGTTTAACGCATTTAACGAAACCAACAATAATGAAAACGAGTTCTTATATTCTTCATACATTCAAAAGTATTTTTAAAAGATAAAAGGCATTAGAGGGGCTGAGTAAAAATAACTAGTCTGAAAATTAAATTAAAACCAGCAATGAAAGAAATATACTTTTAGATACTTTAGAAAATAAATGTAAAACGAGTTTAATTTAAAATCGTATGATATTAAAAATATGCCATCGGACACGGCATATGTTTCGAAGCAAGTTTCTAAAAGAGTAAATGATGACAAAAACCAAACGCACAGATGTTCAATCTAAACCGCAAAACACGTACATATCTTCTTGATTCGTAATCAAACTGACTTTGATGGCGAAACAAATAGTTTAAAACGTGTAAAAAGGACACGATGAATACGAATTTGTTGGAAAAATATTCTCACTTTATCATTAACACCGTGTTTATGATGATAATTTCAGTTTTGTTCCAAGTGGAGTATTAATAATACATATCGGGTAATCCGGACTCGACTATTATTTTTCCTCTCGCTGTAAAACGAACACGCATATTATATGAGTTTTATACGTTTCGTTACAAATTATCAGCGTAAATAAAAAACTTATATTTCATATGTAATACGCGTAGTACACTTAAACTTACGAGTAATATATATAATATATATGTGTTTATTGTTCTTATTAAAGAAACACACACATTTCTCATTTTATCTAATTATCAAATAAATATTTAAATATATTACAAAAATGAGTTTAGTATGGAAGCAGTTTTTTTTTTTTTTTCATTTTTTACTGCATAAGGTTACGTGTCATTTGGGCAGTTAGGATGACATTTACAAGGGAACAGAATATGTCCTATAAAAACATTGTAATCATAATGATATTAGATACTAAAATATAATGGGTCGTTTCCCAGGTTATATTAAAACAGCACAGCGACAAAACGAAAAACCTGCGCGGCATTAATTGTCCGGTTTTTTTTTTTTATCGATTAATATTTTACAAGACGTCCGACGACACATAAAAACCGTAAGATGTTAAATTCTATAGTTATCGCTCATAATTAAATTAAACCTCCCCATACGCGTCTGTGTAAAAAAAATTACTCTTTATCGTTTTATAGTTGCATAAACGACGCGAGATTAAATTTCCATTTCGCATGGAAAATATTCCTATGATAACGAATCGTTTAGTATCGTTTGTTTTTAATTAAAAAAAATATAAACGACCTATATGACAATACGAAAAGATAAAAATCTATAGTTGTTACTTTACAACCGAGTTTTATGTAACGCACGAATCATAACCGCTTCCACTTAATTACACATGGCACGTGCCTGTGTAATCCTAAAACCCGAATTGTTAAATAATTTGTTTCTAGTTTTGGTCCTGATATTATATATATACCTATATACTAGCTGACCCGGCAAACGTTGTTTTGCCATATATTTCTAGTGAATTTTTTAGTATAAAAAATAATTAACTTATTGTAAGTATTTGGGGATGGTGTTTATAATTAAAAGAGCAGTGACGGCCAATAAAAATAACAAAACGCCAGCCATTCGTTTATATAAAATTTAAAATCTATTTATTATATGAAATCCGAATTACCACGCACTCTCTGATCGCGTTGCATCTCAAAATCTAGCCCGTGAAATTAAATTGAAGTACTTAATAACTAACTTATTGTAAGTATGTACTCGTATATGAAAAGTATATGAAACACGTATATGTTTTTAATTGAAAATGATTCGCAAAAAAATTTATGAACAATGATTATGGTTACCATGGTTACAGAATAGGTTTAAATATGAAAAGTTAAATTTTTAAAAGTATTTGTGGTGGGGGCCACTCTTAACACCTAGGGGTTTAAACAATAGTTTAAGTCCTATTCTCTGAGCTACCAAAAATAACAAATGTCATGAAAATCGGTCGAGCCGTTCCGGAGGAGTTCGGTAAGAAACACTGTGACGGGAGAATTTTATTTATAAGCTAAGGTGCCAATTAATAACCGATCTGTTGGATTTTTATACGTTTCTGGTGCAAAAAATCACGATTTTCACAAAATGTGGCGAAAATCGCGATTTTTTTTTATAAAATAGGGCAAAAATCACGATTTCGCTACCTCGCGAAGAGAGGCGCCTATGACCTAACTTTAGACTGTAAATAAATATAATCGGTACTACTTACGGCTTGTCGGTGGGTTGCTGTCGAGTTTCAGCGTCGGTCTTAAAGTAAGCACTAACAGATACACAAAAGTCACGATTAAAAGTTTCGTCGGTCGTCGGACGAGACGAATAATAAACTGACGACATTATCACGACTATCACGGAGAAAAATTAAAACTGCGACCAAGAACTTTCCGAACCGCTGTCGACACTAGGCCGGTCGTCGGAGCACTGTGCATCCGGTTAGCCGACGTACTTCCTCGCGAGCGTCTCTCGATCGGCGGGTTGCGTGCGCAGAACGGCTGTCATTGGTCGGGCGGCGCGATTTCGTTGGCACGCAGTATGTCAAACGTTCCTCTTTTTGTATTCCTCATTACTATTGTTACATAATCATGTTGTCACAATGAACTATCTTATATAATAATTACGTAATACCTATTAATGACTAATCTCTTCGATCGTTGTACGTTTTCGGTGCGAAAATCACGATTTTTTTTTATAGAATAGCAAAAAAAAAGAGGTATTGCCTCGTGGCAATGTGGGGTGGCGGTCACTACCCCTATGATTTAAGGGAGACTATCATTTGTGTTTGATTTTAAGCGCCCCCGTGTATTTTTAGTACACATCGCGGGAAAAAAGTCAATGGCGGCACATAAAAGTTTGACATTAGAAGTCGGAAGACCTGTATTGCCCCTGTGTTTCCTTCCGATTCGACTACTGCTCCCGCTAAACCTATTCTGCTCGCGAAAAAATATATATAGATAATAATAGATATATATATATATATGTATATTGTATAATGTATATATCAAAAGGTAGTAAATTACATAAAAGACGTTTTTCTTTGACTCGAAATATACAAATCATTTTAGGTCAGTGATTATCGTCATAAACAAACAATAGCTTACTATAGTCGAACTGTAATATATAAACGATATCTAAAGATAAAATCGACGTAAAAAAGAAAAATAAACAAACAAACTTCTATAGTTTCTTGTTATTTTAAGATTTTTGCAAATTGCCAATTTCGATTCTATACTCGATATGTCTCGCAGTAAAGTTATTCATATTTAAACAAACTAATAATTTTATTAAATTTATTTATCGAAGACGAAAAATATTACGATTTTAATTGATATATATTCCATATTACTACCCCAGTAGGTATATCAGAGACGTTTTTATAGGGAAACAATGAGGGATACATAAATACTTGCGGAAAAAAAGAAAATTTGATCGACGAATAGAGAAAGTAAGTAATATTTCGAGCAACGAAATTCAAATGTAGTATTGAGTTTTCTGATTGCCTAATATAGTTTTTCTTTAATAAATAATATCAAAGTATATTTATATTCCAGAATTTTCTATACATAAATTTTAAAAACGATATGAAAAATATATGACCGAAAGAAAATGAAAACGGTAATAAATAACAAACTCGCGGTTAAACAAAAGTTTCCTACTCATCTATAACAAACCGTTGTTTTTTTTTTTTTATTATTATTATTTATTTATTTATATGGTGTGAATATCATAACTCCAATTTAACAACTGATACGGAAACATTTTTCGTTGTTTTTTTTTTTGCTTTGGTACATTGACAGACGTTATCAACCATTTATTTTCAAAACCCAACAATTGAAGTAAAAATGTATAAAGAAATTAATAATTTTTTTCACTCTTTTCCTAATTTAAAACACGATTTAAGTACGAGTTCCATGGTTCAATTAAAAATTTTATTACGAGATTTATGGAAAGAGTTTAAGAAATGAGAAAAAAAAATGATGATGAATGTCACACGATAAAAACAAACACAACTATAAATTAATTTCAAATTGAAAAAAAATGTACCGTAAAATATATATGTATAAATATATTACGATAAAGATTTATTTCAAAATCATATAGAATTGACACACGCACACTTTTTTTGGACTCGACATAAAATGTATCATTTCTCGTTTTGAAAAAAACCGACAGCAGTCACTGTGGGTCAAAGAATATAATGATATTCTTTTTCTTGCGAACATATAGGCAAGTATAACGTGTATTAATTATTTTGTAAATTTAAAACGAGCTAATTTAAAAGCGAAATGTGTAAGCACAAAACCAAAGACTCTACATGCATATAAAACCTCGCATAAAACTCATCCGTTCATCCATATTACAATATGTGCGTATGTTCTAATATTAACGTTCATTTGTATAAACAGCGATGTAAATTTGCATAATTTTGTGAGCAAAAAAAAAAAAATGATCAAATAATTTATTAAATTATTTACAGTTAAACGTCTGCATAGACGTGCGTTGTTTTATCGCTTGACAATAGTCGTCGAATTCGAACCGAGTTTTATAAATACGTTCGGTTTGTAATAATAAAAAAAAAAAACAAACAACGATTAATTGGAATGTTTATATAAGAGTATAATATAATGTTCGTTTCGAGAAAGGAATAATGTGTTTATATTTTGATTTTTCTGGATAAATATAAATTATTTATTTCACATTATTATTATATAATAATATCCGTATTATAATAAATAAATAATTTATTTGGGTCGAGAAGAAATAAAAAAAATTAAGCCATCTGTTTTCCTCGGTATTTCCACGCGAAAATCCATTGTCTAACAACAGGTGAACCGCTCGGGCCTCCAAACAGATTATTAGGTTGGGTTCATTTGTCAAATATTATATAACATATGTGCGCGGCGACTTCGCGGTCGCGCTGATTCTTTTAATACTACCCGTCATTCGCAATATCGTCTCCGTCTTCTTTTTGAAAATTAATTTTTCCACTTTATAAACTCCCAACAACCTTGTACGAAATCATTATTCGAATGCTATATTGCTAAATAATATCCACGTCGACATTGAAAAGTCTTAACACGTTATTCCTAGATTATTATTTGGACGACGACGTATTTATTAGATTAAACATTATATTATAAAGTTTATTTTTACGCTCTCTCGTAACTTCAATAATTTCAATATTTATCGAAATCGTAGTTCAAAAGTGGTTATTAATCGAATGGTCGCGAGATTGTTAGACTTATTTAGAACGTCCTTATGGTTTGACGAACAAAATATAAATTGACAAATTATAAATACGAGTAGAATAAGAATTGAATATTTTTTAAATATTTATAAACGATAAATTGTATCATTTGAATAATTCATTACCTGCTGGTATTTTAGTAACAATATTAAACGGTTATCGTTTATACAACACAAGTTATGCTTTAAATAATTCAAATTAGTTCAATCACAATAATAATCTGTCCAATTAAAATAAAAACGCGGAGCATGACGTTAACAATAAATTATTTCCAAAGCCGGGTGAAATGTATGAAATCCATTATGCGAATATATTTAAGCTTTTATCAACATACTTGGAATGAATCGATTTGAATGTTGTGAATTGTATAATTTAAATTATTATAAGTGTGTGGATGATCAAACGTGAAAATTTGATTCTTCACATAGAAACATTTCCGACGCTCGTTGAAAATATTCAAATAATCGAAATAAATTTAAATGTTTAATTCAACTAATGAATTATTGAACTGAAATGCTTTTTAGTAGAGTGGATTACAATACAAAGAGCGAGTTGTCACACACACCTTTGGATCCACCCGCATACTCGCGAGTCAAGGGAAAGGGAATTGGTTTTAGATTTGAAACACGCCTGGATGCACCGCAACCGTGGTATAGTGTTGTGTACATATACCCGAAAACGAACGGAAACATATGCATTTCGAAGGCTTACAGGAGAGATTACACCTTGTGTGTTCTTGGTAATGATTGTTACACTTTGAGCTTTTTAGAGCTCGAGTGGGATAGTGGTGAAAATTGAGGGGAAATAATATTGTTAAAACGAGACGTGACCGTGAACGCAAATAAGGGCTTGACCCGCGATATCGAAACTTCGCAAGCCACCCAGCTTGCCGGCAGTTAGACAGGGACAAATAGTTGAGGGGAAGGTAAAGGCTATTTTTAGTGCACTTATCGTCGGAGGGAGCCTTTGTTGTTGCAATCCAGGTATACACCTTAGATAATTAAATTCCTAATAATACACCCTTCAAAATAATCATCTCAAATATCCTTATTCCTGCTTTGAATTAGAAACGAGCTTACAAAACACTTAATATAATAATAATAATGATAATAATAATTATAATAATATATTATTGATGCTAAAATCAAAATTTTTTTTTCTATTGATTTAAGTCGAGTAAAAGTTCAAAAATCGAATTTAGTTATTATTTATAAGAAAAGCGAAAGTGTATCGTGTTATTTTATCGTAATTAACAAAAGCGTATTTTGAAATTAAATTACAAATATATTATAATGATTCACGTAGTTAAATGTAATAATTATGATTGTCTAAAGATTCACTCCATGTGAAAAAAATATTATCGGTACCTATTACTATTATTGAAAATATTTAATATAATATAAGCTACGTAGTACGACTTGATTAGTTTTACCATTTCAAATGAAATTTATTTGATATTTCTTTTTCACAAACAATTCGGTAAATATATATTTAGATATTTTTGTATGATATAGAACACATAATATGACGTATCTCAATCATATCTCGGTTTTTCAGGGAAAATAAAACCATTCACAAAAAAAGATATAGCTAATGCCTGAATAATATTTCAAAAAGTAAAACTACATTTGCACAATTCCCATTAATAATAATTACAATTTAAAAGTAGATTTAGGAATTGTTGAAACTGTTAATAATTTGTAACACAAGTAAAAATATTACGTGTATACGGTTTAATGAATGATAATCGAATGAATATGTACAAGAAAAAAAAATTCGAATCGTTAGAAAAATGTAATTAATGTTTTTTGAAAATGTGAAAAAACCTTAAAAGAGTTCTTAACGCGGAATTAAAATAAATATCTTCTTATAAATAATCTTACAGATTTTTTTTATAATCAAATTGTATTAAAATGCACTGAAGAATAAATTATCAAAAAAATACTCTTATTTTGGTTTTTTTTTTTTTTAAATATGAAAGCGTCAAAGGAAATATCAATTTTATAATAAACCGTGATTTTGTTGCAATAACGTCTGAAAAAGTTGAATACCCATTACGTTAGCATAGTCATTAATCAATACCGTATTTTGTTTAATGAATTAGAATATCTGTCAGTTTTTAACAAAATATATTAACAACGAATTTAATGAAGAAATAACTACTAAACACTCGAACGAAATATTTAAAGTAAAAGTCGTGAAAAACACGTACTATATTTTATTGACTAATAAAAGTAAAAATGTTTTGATAAATTTAAATTAATAAATTCTTTTTGTACCTATATACTTGTTGATTTTTAATAGAATTATTAATTACATTTGAATGTTATGATGAAAAATTCAATGAAAAAATCTGTTCATTGTAGCGAGAAAAAAATAACGATAAGCTAAAGTGACTTGTACGAGGACTTGTAGTAGTTTACCGACCGCATTTGCCCAAATATTTTCTCATTCGACTACATCGAGTCTAAAAGGTTTTTGTAGTGAAAAACCTTCTCTTCGTCTACATTTTCACCAAAATAAGAGCCCTGTGTAACACCTTTAACTTGCTTTAAAAAACAATTTTTCAACCATTTCCAAAATTACGGTTATTTGATTAGTAATTTCAAATACGGTTTAGATATTTAGTTACTTAATGTACGGTATAATTTGGCTTTTCGATTATTTTGAAACAATATTTATCCATATATATTTTGCCAATTTTATATAAAGAAATTAACCGACAGTTTTAGACTTGTTTATAATATTCTGTTAATAATAAATGAATATTAATACGGCGCATAAAAAAAAAAATTATTGCTACTGATTATTTCAATGTATAAAAGGTATTATGATGCAGTTAAAGTTATACAAAACATCATAAAGATGTTAACAATATAGAAAAACCTCTAACTCTTATTAAATAATTAATATCGCGGATTTATGCACAAAGTAGAGCTATGCAGTTAATTGTCTCAGCTACCGAATGACCCGATATGGAACGCGTTTGGAGTAAAAAAAAAAAAAATGTAAAACTTTAAAATTATTACAATTTATTGTTGGTACTAGTATTGTACACAACGTCATAGTCCAGTATGTAAGAATCGTGTAAGAATAATGTAAGAATATATACGCTTAATGTGCTGAAAGTAAAACACGCATTTTTCTTTGACTTAAACTGCCTGCCAGGAGGAACTCGTGAACTACCCAATTGTAATGATGGGCACAATGTGTCATCATGAAAATAATATCTAAAAAACAACTTAATAAACCAAAAAACATATTAATCATAAACACATTAACAATATAATCTAAGTAAACAATAATTTAATAATTATAAATGTTCATGTCAACGATTTATGTCAATAAACAAAATCATTAGCAACTAACGTAGTACACAGACCCCGACATAAAAAGGCCCCGTATACAACACAAACAGCCTAGTGCTGCAACCTCAGTCCCGCACAGCACATAGCGAAAAACCCTCCCGTTGACAATTATACGCAGTCACGGTATTTTGTGTACTACGTGTAGTTGCTGACCATACAATCATATTTCACGTGTTCAAATTGATCTCTTGTTCACCTGACATTTCCGAGCCACTGGTGTGGTAATATTGTATGCTGTGGAATTTCAGACGTACAGTATTGGCACGCTAAACTTCAAACTACACTCGACATTAGAGGTAAGTGGAAATATTATATAAATAATATAAAAACCCTAAAATCCCCCATTAAATCTCTACAATAATATACACCCTGAGTAGTTCTCACGACCCCGAACATCCCCATCATTCCACCATAACCTATAACATTCCAGCCCTTTTTGGTTCTTTACAAAGTGGCGCCCAACTCGCTGGCTCTCTTTCCTTTTAGGAATTTGACTCGCAATATACTCCCATATCCCAATTTAATACAATATAAATAAATTCCCAATAAATAGAATAACTAAAAAAATTAATTAAATCCCAATAAAAGAGAAATATAAATAAAATTAAACAAATCTCAAAAAAAGAGAATAAAACCAATCCCCAAAATATAAAATAAATCCAAAAATAAAATCTCAAAAAAAGAGAAATATAAATAAAATAAAACAAATCTCAAATAAATAGAATAAAACCAATCCCTATCTAAACCAGAATAAAACAAATAAAATGGAACATACTAAAAAACCATTCTTTAAACCAACCACATTTTCGGGCCAAATAAATGAAAACATCAGTTCTTTTTTAAAAAATTATCAAAGAGCAGCCATCATTAATGGGTGGACCGATGAGGACAAAGCTCAATTTATCATAGCCTATTTAGAAGGACCTGCCCTTACCTTCTATGAAAATGCCGAAAACAATTTACTCACCACCACAAAATGGTCCGATATAGAAGCCGAACTCAAAAACGAATTCGAACACGTTGCCCAAAAAGACATGTTAAGATTACAATTAGAAAACCGTAAACAATCTGATGATGAATCAACTGTCACTTATATCAATGAGGCAGAATCACTCTGCAGATTGATAGATCCCTTAATGCCCCAAAACGAAATGGTACGTCATATCATGAAAGGTCTAAAACCAGCTATAGCCAGATATATTGGTATAATAGAAAATTCCACGATTAAAGAACTCAAAACTAACATTAGAAAATATGAAATGATAGAATTCATGATAACGGGTAAAAAAGCACAATCCCCTTCAGATATTAAGGAATCAAATTTTAAAGAACAAATCTTTCAAATGAATGAAACAATAAAAACATTAAAAGAAAGTAACGATAAATTAATAAAAAATCTACAAAATATAACCATTACTGAAAACATAAATAAAATTAACAACCAATTCAACGAAAAATTTAATACAATCAGTAAACAAATAAAAAACCCACAAAACACTTTAAAATATGAAAACACACCCAAATATAAAAATTATAATACCCAAAGATTTAATACACCTTCGAGAACATTCAAAAACAACTTCGAACCACCAACCCAACTTATTCAATGCCAAAATTGTAGATTATATGGCCACACTAAAGAAGTATGTCGCTTTCCTATCAATCCACCAACATGCCAATTATGCAATAGAATAGGACACACTGCTAATAGATGTAGGGCACGTTTTAACCTGACAAAAAACGAGTTAAACGGACAAAATGACAATAACCATTCCCCTTTCTTGTCAAAAAAACATATATCAACACATAAAATAAACACATTGACAAAATCGTTACATATAGAAGCATACTTAAAAAACATTAAGACCTCACTAACTATTGACACAGGCGCAAACATTTGCTGTATAAGACATACTCTTGTACCACATAAACAAATAATAAAAAAAGTGCCTATAGTCTTAACTGGTCCAAACAATGAATCTCTTACTGTACTTGGTTCAACAATAATGCACTTTACAATCAATTCTCATAAATTTGAAATACTAACATATGTTGTAAAAAACCTATCTTGTACGTTTATAATAGGAAATGATTTTTTAACCAAACATAAAGCACAAATAGATTTTGAAAACGAAACACTCACTCTAAATAAATCCATAAAAATAAAAACACACAATGATTATAAAAATACTATCATAAATAAAATCAAAGAAAATACAAATGAACCAGATACAGAGGACGATATTGCACTCGATATTTTTGGTAAATTCAAACCCGGGAAAAATGTCTCTGGAGATGGAAACTGTGGATTATATGCATTATGCAACGCATTAAATGATGGAAAAACAAATAAAATAACTTCTATTTCTAAAATTCTCGATTTATTAAACACAAAATGTCTCCCAAATTATTATTGGTCTGATGACGAATTAGCGTCAATCGCCGATCATTATGGACATAACACTTACATATTTAATGACAATGATAATATGGGATATATATTTCAAAACAATAACAATAAAACTCGCCCATCAATAGTACTATACAATGTTAACAATAACACACATTGGATACCAGGTACAAAGTCCACGAAACAGTCATCAAAGATACCCATTAAAATTATCACAACAAACAACATAATCTCTTTACAAAACGTAATAAAGAAAATCAATGAAACTATTAAAAATTCTAAAACACCACCAATAAACAAATTAGAAACCAATTACAATAACAATGATCTAATAATAGACAAACCTAAACAAACAAATTATAAAAAAATAAATACCAACATTAACAATATTAAAGCAGCCGTCACAGAGCAATGGTACGATAATAATAGAAATTATAAAAAACCATATCTCACATATAACACTAACAAAAGATCTACTTTCAATCAACCATCATACCCATATACCATAAATAACAGGAATAATATGGCTAACGCTACAAAAAAGTGCGAAATTTGCCATTACACCAACCATCATACTAACCAATGCTACCACAAAAATAACCCTGTAAAATGCCAATTATGTGATAGAATAGGCCATACTGCCAAACAATGCAAGAACACTTATCAGTAAAAAAACTAATAGTTAAGTTAAACAGTGACAATGATATCAACTGTTCCCCGTATTTGTCTAAATAACAAATCTAAAAATATTATACTACACAATTTAAACATTACCCCGAATACCCTATATATTAAAACTAAATCCAATAACAACAACACTACAATTACAATTGACATAGGAACAAATATATGTTGTATGAATCACTTATTAATAACAAAAAATTACGAAATAACATAAATAAACAACATACATATAACAGATCCAAATAATGAAACACTAACACTAATCGGGTCAACGATCATACAGATCAATATCGATTCACGCTCTTTCAAATCAAAAGTACATATGATTAAAAACCTATCATGCCCTATAATTTTAGGAAACAATTTTCTAAAGGAAAATAAAACAATTATAGACTTCAAAAAAAAAATCACATTAAACAAAAATACAATAATAAAAATGTATACTAATGATAAACATTTAAACATAAATAACATAACAGAGCAAACTATCAACATTTTTAAACTATCCAAAAATTATTCCTTAGCTCACTGCATATCCGCAAATTTGACTATGAGCAAAATTATAGCATTAACCATCAAACAAATGTTTGGAGACGCTATCCCCACCCTATCCAGCCTAAATCCCAAAGTTAGTGACGTAATACTAATAAAATTCTCAAAAAAAAAAAAAAAAAAAAAAAAATTAACCTATTATCCAGTAACCAAATGGAAATACTCCCAAAAAACCAGAAATCAAAGATTTCATATTAACGATAAAAAATTTAAAAACATACCTCACAATAGATGCCATAATAAAAAAAGCATATATATATAAATAAAAAAAAATATATATATACAATATACATATATTAAAATGTTATAATCTTTAAGTATTTACAGATGTACCTACATATTAACCATGTAATCCATAATAAAAAAAAAACAAAAAAAAAGAGAGAGATAAAAGAGTAATATAATAACAAAAAAAAAAGAGAGATAAAAGGGTAATATAACAAAAAAAAAACAATCAAAAAAACAAAAAAAAAAAACACTTAAATAGCAGAATCAACATTATTATATATGTAAAGCAAAATAAAAAAAAAAAATTGTATATGTCTTCACCATCAACATGCTCTTCATCTCAACAATCGCAATAATAGTCACCTCAATAAACGCATTCATAGCATACGATTGCTCTGGACCAAAACTCAACATCACAGCCTTCAACAGTTTACAAATAGACTTTTGTGAAACAACACCAACACCCCATACACAACCAATCAAGAAATACAAACATTCATGGTCGAAGCAGAAAACATAGTTTTTGCACTAAAGAAAATCAAAAAAACTTTCAATTGTGATGTCCCAGTTATACAAACCGAACACCCACAATTATTCATATTAAATGATCCCAATATTATGCACCATTTCCAAATGAAGAGAATAACCCTACACAACACTGACCTCATGGCCTACGTAAATACGAAATTCGTCTACATAGAAAATTTCTTAAAAACAACAATAACAGCACTACATGCTGACCTCTTAACGAAACAATGTCAGCTACAAAGACAAGAAACAAATACTGATGAAATACCGATGGAGCCGTCCACACAAAAAGAAGACAGCCATAAGATCAACATCAACTCTAATTTTTCATAACAAAACAAATCACCCCAATAATCTTCGAAAACTTTCTATTTAATCAGTCTAATAAAAAAAAATAAATAAATAAAAAAACCAGGCACATTAGTACCATAATATTATAAACCAACTATATTATAATCATTATTACTATACTTTTACACTAACCAACTATATTGTTACACTAACTAATTATATTGTTACTTTATTATACTGTTATATTCTTATCATATCATTGTAATTAACATATAATTATCATACTATATTCAAAAAAGACACATTAGATAGTGCAATTATATTATATATAGAAAATCAAAAAAAAAATATAAAAAAATATACTGTTACAAAATTAAGCACCCCTATAAACTAATATCAAATATGATATTTAGTAAAAATATTATATACCCCTTATATTTATATAACACAATATCTAAATAATTGTTCATAATATTTAATCTAATTTCTAATGTCAAAAATTTTTTTTTTCTTTCAATTTTATATAATTTTTTTTTTTTCCCCTCTCATTTTTTTTTGTATAACAAAATTCCCTATAATTCTTTTACTGTTCAAAATTTCAAAAAAACGCATACACACCAAATTGTTATGAGGTCATAACATAAAACAGACATGGGTGGATGTAATGATGGGCACAATGTGTCATCATGAAAATAATATCTAAAAAACAACTTAATAAACCAAAAAACATATTAATCATAAACACATTAACAATATAATCTAAGTAAACAATAATTTAATAATTATAAATGTTCATGTCAACGATTTATGTCAATAAACAAAATCATTAGCAACTA
Organism: Drepanosiphum platanoidis; assembly: GCA_948098885.1. Lineage (NCBI taxonomy): Eukaryota > Metazoa > Arthropoda > Insecta > Hemiptera > Aphididae > Drepanosiphum > Drepanosiphum platanoidis. The sequence continues at coordinate 28,986,466 of OX402528.1, read as the reverse complement.
ACGTAGTACACAGACCCCGACATAAAAAGGCCCCGTATACAACACAAACAGCCTAGTGCTGCAACCTCAGTCCCGCACAGCACATAGCGAAAAACCCTCCCGTTGACAATTATACGCAGTCACGGTATTTTGTGTACTACGTGTAGTTGCTGACCATACAATCATATTTCACGTGTTCAAATTGATCTCTTGTTCACCTGACATTTCCGAGCCACTGGTGTGGTAATATTGTATGCTGTGGAATTTCAGACGTACAGTATTGGCACGCTAAACTTCAAACTACACTCGACATTAGAGGTAAGTGGAAATATTATATAAATAATATAAAAACCCTAAAATCCCCCATTAAATCTCTACAATAATATACACCCTGAGTAGTTCTCACGACCCCGAACATCCCCATCATTCCACCATAACCTATAACATTCCAGCCCTTTTTGGTTCTTTACACAATTCTTGGGTACACGTGAAGTGATAAATACGCGCGCGATAAGTCATCCAAGATACCTAGGAGAAACGAACTTTCAAAACAACGAGTAAGTTATAGACTCAGTCATTTGAATAGAAAATGTGATACACTTTTCCGAAATGGAATCTTCCAACTTTTACACCGTTGGGACGAGGAGTATGAATATGTTTATGATGACTGTAGAAAAATGAGGAATTATATGTATATTTTCTTACTTACAAAAAGTAAGATCTGTCATCATTTTTATTCTTAACCAATTGTAGTTTTCTCACGTTCGTTTAAACGAATGACCGTAATGGTCGTATATGAACGATCGTTAATCATTATTATATTACTATATTACTAAATAAATATTTATATTTTCAATCGCTCGAATCTCCGGTACGAATAAATATTCTTACAAAACACACACAAGTACAATGTATAAACGATATTCGATTAAACGTGATTTGAAATTTTTTGTTTTCCATTCACCCGCCTACAGAATGTGCTTTATTTATTATAGAATATCACTTAAAAATAGTTTTTTTCACACAGACATTGATGAAAATCACTGATGACTATCATATAATTTGTTTTTAATGAACATCATTAGACAAACAAATTTTCTAAATTTAAAATGTATTTAGTAATAAGTTATTAATATAATGAAAGATGCTTATACAATATATTAACTTATTGCGATAAAGGATAAAGGCGCACGTTTGATTTCCACCGATTTTAAGACCGCATTTTAACGAAATAAATCGGGCAGTAGTCGAAAATACTGACAAGGCCTGTCGGCACCTACTTGTCTCGCGCTCGCGTTTGTCGACAAAGTTTTCGGCTAGAAGATTTCCTCGGGGCGCGAGGCGGGGTAAAAAAAAAAAAAACCGTCTTGGCGGCGGAACGCGCACAGACACCGCGACGTCATAACCGTTTATATCGAGCGACGCGCGCGCCCGGCCGGGTGTGCTATTCTCGTACACGTAAATATTAATATTAAATCGCTGTGGTCGACTGTTTTGCGAAACGATAACGGTATCCTACTACGTGGGCTATCGGTGGTAACCTTTATCCTAACCGATCGATATTTCTACGGCGAATATATTACGGGCGCCGCGCCGCCGTCGATCGTCGTTTCGCGCGTCGCACCTAGTTCGTATTTTTAATAATTTTTTTTTTTTTTTTTTTAAGTTTTCTACCGCGGCGGCGGCGGCGGCGGGGGTTTGGATTGGACGGGGGGAAAAAAAAAAGAAACTTCACGGCAACAATCTTATCGCGCACAGTCGAGAAACCGGCACTTCTTGCCAATATTTCCCTTAAAACTTTTCGCGTGTCCTTTTGTGCCGTTGGAATCGTTCCAAAGCACACACACACACACACGCGCGCGCGCGCGCGAGCGCACAGACTTTATGTACGCCGGCGGCATTTTACAGTACGTCATAATATCAAAACGTCACCGGTTTTTTTTTTTTTTTCATTTTTCCCGGCGACGATAAAATTGTGGAAAAACGGGGGAGAAAATATACCTGTGTACACACTGTACGATCATAAACGGAAAAATGGCACGTCGCGTGTCGCTATCGTTTGGGCACAATGAGCTGCAGTTTATGCGCGCGCGACACGCCGGTCATTAGAGGAAAAAGTCCGTCGACGAGAATAGTTTTTTCGCGCCGTTATCCCTGCGAGATCTCGCGTTAGATGTGACCGGTCTGTCGTTACAGTCGTAAACGCGCCCTACGCCGTATCTGGTGCGTCGGCCCTAGCGTGACGCGAGCACCGAACCGTGCCTAGATTTCGAATAATTATCAAAGAAAGCGGCGCGTCAGTCTGTCTGAGCCGTAGCGAGGTCCAGTAGCGCCGTCGAACGTAATTTAAATTTACGCCGTGTTATCTCCACTACCCGTTTTCTTTTCGAACAAAAAAAAAAAAAACAAACCGATTTATCTATTCGATAAGAAACAAAGCGTTTGAAACGTCACTTTTATCGCTCTAGTACAGCTGCGAAATTACATAATCGACATCGATATAGTCGGTCGGCCGGAATCGGCGGATACAATATAATAAGATTAGCTACTACCCCACCTACCGTTTTAAATCCCCGACGAACGATCAACATTTGTTTACAAAAGTTCACGAAGCTACTAATCGCTCCTAGAACCCGCGCGCAGTCGCGCACCTGGCGCGCGTTTGTTTTCGCGCAGTCACGACGACGGACGCGTATCGTGTTAAACAAAATAAATGTTAAACAGATAAATATTATAAAACGCGCGGTGACCACGATAATAATGATAATAATATTGTTATCTGCGTACGGCGACGCGGGTAACGGACCGAACGGTTATTTATCGTGATGGGTACTCACTCGAACGCGTTTCCTGTTGGCGGTTTCGTCTTCGGAGCGATCGCGCGGCAGCACTACTTATAGCACGGCGGGCACACGTCGTGTTTCAGACGTCCGCGCCGGCGAACGGAACGCGGACCGCCGCGGGCGCGCGAACGTCGCGGATTCGGAGCGCGGGAACGGCCATGGCGGGCCGGAGACGACGACGACGCGAAAACACGAAAACGGTCGCCGAAAATAAAATAAAACCGAAACGAACCGTATTCGAGCGTAACACGGCGTAAACGATACGTCGCGCGGAAAAAAAACAACGATTATTCACACGACGAAAACGAGAGAGAGACGCGCGCCGCTACCGCCCGTAGCGCGTGTCACACGGAACTGTCGGCGGCGGCGACGTCGGCGGCCGAACGCCGAACAACGTGGTCAGGGGGTGCGCGGGGCGCGTGCGCGAGTCGCCGCCCGGCCGTCCCCGAGCGGAAAGCCAACGCCGCGCAACCGGTGACGCTATCTGTGACGCCGCCGCCGCGCCGCCGCGAGACCGATCGGCGGCGGCGGCGGCGGCGGACCGAGAGCTCCGGCGGCAGATGGGGCGGACGTTTTCGTTTTCGTTCTCGGCACCCGTTTTTGAATTATTTTCCCAGTTTCGAATCGCTAGGGAGAATATCTGACGACGAAACGGACCGAGAATTCGTCGGTCCTTTGAAAACCGTTCCGACGACGATTTTATGGTCGCGCGATAACACGTTTCACGAATATCTCACGTCTCTATAATATAGTGATAATTAGGGCCAACACTTGTATGCATTTGCATATTTTTATTGGTTGGTCAAAAAAATAGCTAGTTAATACCAAAATTTGTTTTATAACCTAACGATGCTGTATACAAAATTTTATTTCGCATATTTTTGCATATTATGGTATTTTTGCATTTTTAGGGCATATTTTAGCATTTAGTATATTTTTGGAGCATATTTTTGGATTAACTATGGATTTTTACCAACTACCATAACATCTTTAGAAAGCCAGAATGTTTTACTAGCAGACTCAATTAAATTAATAGAAACTGCGCGAAGTAAAATATGTGAAGTTAGTGGTACAAATGGCACTGATATTAATAAAAAATGTGAAGATGTTTTTAAAAAAAATAATGGTTTTCATATTCTTACGAAAATTTCTAAAGTATTATCCGGTGATGTATCCACATTAGAAGGTATTCCAGAAAATTTGACCAGCAACGATTTGTTACATTATAAATACGCACCTATTACATCCGTTGATGTAGAACGTTCCTTTTCACGCTACAAAAATTTGTTAACGGACAATCGACGCTCAATGCTGTTTGAAAACTTATACAAATCATTAATTGTTCAATGTAATAACATCGGGTAAAAATTAAAATGTTTATCATCTGATTAATGTTTTTGTTTTTTAATTTTAAATATTTTTTAATATCACACATTTTTGTAAATCATTATTCATTGGCAATAAATAATAATATTGTATTATTATAGTATAAATTGTATAATACATAAAAAAAATAAATCATTTAATCATTTTTTTACAATAACATTTTTTTTAGAGCATATTTTAAGGGCATATTTTGGTAATTTTTAGGGCATAACTGCATACATATTTTATAGACTTTTAGGGCATATAATTGTTGGCCCTAGTGATAATATTATAATTATATGTGTTGCGTTTAGGGTTGCCACCTTTGAAAGATAGGTTATAACCAGTATATAGTATAATCTATAATCTATAGCTTAGTTTATGAAGTGAAAAGATAATGTATGTAAAAGTAATGAAATGCAAAAAAATATTGACATAATCACATATTTTATATTTTCGTAATTTGACGCAGAGTTCTGATCTAACCATTTCCACTGACAGACGATTTCGGACCATAAATTTCCCATCAATGAAAATACTTGTTACTTATTGACAAACTATTTATAATTATATAAAAATACGTCGTAATGTTATGACGACCCGGAGAATAATTCACTGAACCCGTAGCCCGTAGATTTATATGTAAACTCGGATTCTCCGGGTTTTACCCGGAGAGGTGGCAACCCTAGTTGCGTTACTCATTCGTCGATTCGTAATAATCGTGAGCGTTTCGTTTACATTAGAGTCATTAGACCACTTGAGATTGTTTTTATCGACGCGTTCGATCAAATACGTTCGGTATTATTTTCTGGAATTATCACCACCCATCGGTTTCACATGTTTTCGAAAGTTTTTTGCTCCAAAATACTCTTCACGAAATAGAATTATGCCCATTTTTCTTATAAAACGAAAACAACTTCCTTCATTTATTTAAATAATTGACTTTATGAGACACTAAAATGATAATATACTTAACCAGTGGTCGAAATGCGGGAGGGGGACGGAGCTAAAACTCTTCACTTTTCTCGATATTATACGCCGCCGTACCTCTTTATTTTACGTAGGTGACGCAGCAACATCCGTCGTCATTTTAGAAAATGTCAATTTTTTCGTAGAAAATATAAGTACGGAAAAAATTGGAAACGATTAATATTTAATTGAATTTTTGGTATTTTACGGTTCTCAATCGGTATATTATAGTAATTTATTACGAAAGCAATAATAAAATATCATAGAATATCGCGTCTGAGTGCTTTAACGAAAATCCCGAGGTGTACCGTCGATAACGATCCGTATGATACGAGTATTTTATACATACCGTATTTCGAGAATCCGTTGTTGTTATCGCGGTGCGACGACACGGTTCCGCGAAAACGTTTGACGATACAGGTATAGTGTCGCGCAATCAATCTGACATCGAGAAATCGACGATTGAAGACCGTTTTCTACGAAAATCAGATATTATTTTATGTACATTTTATTTTGAAACTGGCCGCGCCACAAATCGGTATTAATAATGTTGGCATATCGCGGTGGAAATTTACAAGAAACTAAATAATTCACGAGCTAAACGAGCCGCAAATCACGTCGACACGAATTCAATAATAAAAATAACCATTGTCCGTAACGTTTTATTAATACGTTGGTAGTTTAAACACATTGGTTCGATTTTAAAATGTTGGCATTTTAAACGCCTCGAATTAATTATTTAAATTTATTGATATATTAATATTTAAACGATTATTTTAAAATCATTATCCTATAGTAACGGGTTCGGGATTTGTTACGGTTTTAAAATAATTTAAATAAGAAAACCGGTGAAGTTTCGGTCTCTAAAGTTTCGGAATTACAATAAAGTTCCCGTTTCCGAAATGACAAAGGGTTCCGTTTCCAAAACCGGTTTATTCTAAGCCCGAATTCAGTGTACACGAACTCACTTTCGGTCCTATGACGTATCTTCTTTTTCATTCGTTTTCCGTTCTTTTTTATCCTTTTTTTTTTTTTCATTTACGGCCAAACAAAGTTTTCATACGACCCGTATGAAATATCAAAAGACAATTATTCGGTTCGTCGAGTCGTTTGAAACGGAATTCGAGTCTTTGATGTCGACACAAAAAGTATTACGTATTATTTTTATTCGTGTTTTATCTCTCATTTTTTCCCCTCCTTTTTCGTTTTATTTAATATTATTGTTCTTCACAATGGCATGTGTTTTAATTCATTTTGCAGGGCGTACTATTGTCTTTATAAAGTAGAAAAAAAAAAAACGTTTAAAGTAACGCGCGTACGGTACGCGCGCGATATGCAAAAACAGTAGGTAGACGATCCACTCTCTCCGTCGTCGCCGCCGTACGCTTTTATCGTTATTTAAAATTAATTTTTTATTCATTAAAATAAATAAAAAAAAAAACGAATAATAACTTAAGTGCGGCTTTTATGAATATTTATTTATTATTTAATACGTAACAACGTACGTAAGTATTGTTGAATATTTTATTTATAGTTGGCCGAGGTTAGGTTTAGGATGACGTATCGAAATATCTCGATTAAACATTTCAAATAAATGAACGAAAATAGCCATGCGGAGCCACGAGCCAACCTAATTATTATAACCGGAAATTCATGTATATTAATATATAAAGCTTTAAAGTACCTTTTTAGAATATGTGTAATATTTTCACTAATTCGACGAATGCGCGTGCAAACGTGCAGGCGGGTGAACGTTTTTAAAAATTTTTATTTTTACGATTTCCCGATCTTTTCGCTGACGATCGCGCCTATTCTCGTCGTAGATTCGTGGACGAGATTTTCATGTCGAACAGCATCAGAGTGTTATTGGTAATCAGGTGGAATGGTTCGGGACGCGACGCGCAATGAGTAATCGTTGCCACTGCAATTTCCCCGTAACTTCTCGCCATCGATTTCATGTTCGAATAATAATCTCAAGTCCGACAGAGATAATCGCGACGACGACGAAAGTGTCCGAGGAGAAACGTCCGTCTCGTTCAGCGAATGCCGCGACACAACGTCGTCGTCTTATTGTTCAATGCGCTCTTTACACCCGACGATGATTTTTTATCGAAACCGGTCGTGATTTTTTTGCACGCTTAATTATGATACTATTGATACTCAAGGCAAGTACTTTATCGTTATTTTATTATTGTTTAAATATATTTTATAGTTTGTATTAAAATAATTTAATATATTTAATACAATTTTGTTATTATTTATGAGTATTGACCATTAAATATTAATATAATTACTTTGTTTATTTATTTTATATTCTTTATATATTATTTTTTAGTATTTATCGTAACGTCCAAAACACGACGGAGTAGTTGTTCGATATTTTTCTCCCGTCGCGTCCGGCGAGCACTGCTCCTCTCGGGTAATACAAATTTCTATTATTATTTACCTTGGCCGGTACCTTTTCGTGTCTTTGTTACAAATATTATGCATAATATTGAATTCTATATTTTATATGTTATTTTTTTGTATTTGCCATGTCTTGTTTTTTTTTTTTTTCATTCTATCCTAGTTTTTACGCCCGTCGGCTTTTCTCGGCACAAATTTACATTTTCAAAATTCTCGTTTATTTAATCACCAAATATAGTTTTTTTTGTTTTTACTCGACAGTTTATTCTTTTGTCTTATTCGTTATTATTTTTAGAATACCTAATCATCACGAAAATCCACGTACTCCGTTCCGTTTTGAAATTCGGTACGTGATGGTCGACGACCCTCCGTTTCCATCGGGTCCGTTACACAGTGCTTCGGCGGTATTTAATAGCTGTGAGACGTCGCACTGTATTGATACAACTAACGACGTACGAATTACGATTTCAGATAGACTGAAATAGGCTGTTGAAATTCCTGCGAAAAAGCACTACGACGAGTTCGGAGAGTTCACGATCGAAGGGTAGATACATGGCCAAATCTCTGCCGGCGCACAAACAAAAAAAAAAAAAGAGTCGCAACTGAGCTCGTAATTTTTCTTCGAAAAAGGATACTACCGAAAGGTCCTAATCTTCAGTTTATTTAGTCTCAAATTTAATTGGTCTCGTCGGTCTAAAATTTAAAAGACCAATTCGTCAATATCAATCGCCCATCATCTGTATCTAATCCGTGTCCTGTATTTCATTACTTCTTTCGCACAAGACCGTTATTTTAAAGCAATGGAACGTTTGGTTTTTTTGTTTAAAATTGAAATAACTAATTCACCAATTTCAGTCACACCGCGCCGTAGCCTGTATCTCACCCAACTCCGGCTCTATTATGTTTTTTTTTATTTTGAAAACTTTTTGCGAGTGAATACAATAATTATTTAAAATTATATTAAATTTACAACTCGAATCGAGTAATATTCGTTACGCTGTTAAAACAGACAAGGGCAGGAAGCAGAGCAAATTTGTGTCAAACAAATGTGGTTTGATGTTGTAGTTACGACAAGTGTTCGCCCAAACCTTGTCTACACGTCTTGTAATTTCCCAACTGTTGCCTGTTACTCGACTATAATAATTTATGGTCGTCCAATTCATACTGTATTAATGTACACGGCGGCGGCGGCGTTCACCTCACGTACTTGTGTTGTTTTCAAACGTTTGTCGATTGGTGCGAGTGCTGTGGCGTTATGAATTTTCGCCGCAGGAAAATTGAAATCAAAACAACGGAATTCCTTCCAATATGTGTCGTCACTGTTACGATGCCGAGCCCGCGTGATGAAACGCGGACCACGTGAAAGCACAACAAGTCGATTCGATTATTTAAAACGAATAATGTTTATATTTGATTTTCATATTGCGCTATGCGTCTACTATCTGATGTTTTTAATCTTCCCGATATAGTTTTCTACCATTGACATTTTTCAATAAACAATGCCGTAAAATACAATCGACATATTACTATCGTTGCGCTCTGAAATGCTTCGCGCCGAATCACCTCGGCGCCAAACTGTCTGATTATTCACATTTCGCCACGCTAATAGATAAATAAACAAACTCGAACTTAAAAAATCTTAAAGATATGTTTGGTTACGTATTCTTCAACATTTACGTACCATGTTACGTATAAAAACAAAAAATCAAAAACTAAAATCTCCGAGTCGATATAACTCGATCCGAAATATCTTTTCGCGCCCAAATGTCCGATTACCCGCGTTTTACCATACTGTGCGGCACATTTCTCTTCATTAAATATCATACCGAATAAACCTATTCTTATAGAACTACAAGTTTCCCACATATAATATTGACTTTGGGAAACTTAAATTTGAGCTTATGTCGAGAGCTATTATTTAATTCTTACAAGCATAACTATCAGAAAGTGTTTTGACAGGCGTTAATTCCGTTATCGCCGCGTCCCTACTATACTGCAACAGCGTCAAAACACTCTTTGTATCTTTGAAACTTTGCTTTCGACAAACTTTAATTATTTTGAATTTCGATTACCTTATTATTATTATTATTATTATTTTCGAGTAACTCTGACTAATAAGAAATGATTACACGTAACGCGTACTTGTCTGGAGGATCGTAACCCAATACAACCCTGAAATAATGTTAGGTAAATATATTATGTAAAATTCATCTGAATAGGTACGCACTATGGATTCGGTGTGATAATTTTATCTTCGCACGAATTATTTTTTGATAAAATATTAATATAATAATACAACTTAAAATACATATTATAATGTATAGTGTAATAATTAAGTCGAATAATATCATATAAGTTGAATATTATGTTCGCCCTCACTCGGGCAAAGTGGAAAACTCGTTTTTTAGCGATTGCCCTCTACTCGTCTGAGTCAACCGGCTTGTACGCTAGATGGCAGAGCATGGAATATATTAATGTTATATTTCAATGTTTTTTGTAATACGATATAGGTATACCGCGATTTCAACCGATACGGAATCAATTAAAATAATACTTTTCACACGAAAGTAAATTATCTACAATAGGCTGTATGTGTATGTAAAATACGCGTGTTTCATCAAACGACGCCATAATATGAATTCTCACACGATGGCAAACAATATAATATTATATTATAATATTATATTATAATATTATATTATATTGTAGTTTGTAAAGTTTCGACTAATATTTAAAGGCAGAAAGTAGAAAAGAGAAATTTATTTTTCTAAAACACGAGTATGTTAAAAAATATCGATACGAATGAAATGAATAAATGCACTTGCAATAATATTAGAATTAACGATCTCAATAATTGTTACTAAAATCTAATATTATATGATATATTTTCGTCTACATTCAATGAGCACCAATAATACATTATTTACTAGAAAACTGAAAACTCACCGTTTATAGTTCATTAAATTACCTACTTAAAATGAAATGTTTATCAAATAAGTAAATTTGAAAAAAAACCCGTTTCTACTTTGCCTCATACTGTTTTTCATCGAGAGCGTTCAGACTTGTGATATACGTATTTCATACATTATTTATTATTTCTCTCTCTCTCTCTCTCTCTCTCTGAATTGGTGTAAATTTTTATCTATTTTATTATTTTTATTTTATTCATTTTTTATCATTTTTTTTTCAGGTGTCTTTTGATTCGGTATTAAGTCATAAGAATAAATGTGATAGACAACAACAACAACAAGAATAAGAAAGAAAGAAAAAAAAAGTGAACAAAGTATTAAGCTTTCGGTAACCATCTCTGAGGTTATCAGTAAAGGCCATTAGAGAGATGAACACGAGGAAAAAAGCTTTTAAAAGATCCAACAAACTAGACACTTAGAGTTGCAGAATTTATCCTTTTCGCGTTTCGACTTTGAACGTTCTTGACATTTAGATGTCCTATTTTCCAGAATATTCTACGTCTCCGTAATGAAGAATAGTGAGACAATAGCCGAGTAGGTACGGTACCTACTGATTTAATTAATAATGTGTTTAAAATATTTGAATAAAACATAAGTCGATTACATTTATTCGTGACGTTTGTAAAACGACATTTTTCGAACGAATACCAAACTTGTATGTAGGGGCAGATTGGGGAGAGATTTCGGCCCGGGAAAATACAAAGTACCGGCCCACAAAAATACCAAAGTACCAGCCCACATAATAATTTATGTGTAATTATTTATAAGATTTAAACGGATGACCAAACACAGGTTGTTGCGGGTGGAATTAAAAAAAATTCTCTAATTTTGTGGTATTTGGTTTTTGAAAGTAATTTAATAGCTAGAAATACTACTTGATTCAAAAATAGCACAAACAGAAGTATCCATTTCAGGTACATTATCATCTACATTTTCTGCCAATTGTACAATAATATCTTTTTCATTGCTTATACTTGTACTAATATTACCCATATCCTGTAATCATAAATAAAGCAAAGCAAAGCAGTTATATTATTATGTTATAAACCTATTAAATGTAACATAGTTAGAAATATCACTATTAAAAGTTAAAAATGCAAAAATGTTAATACATTTTGTAATAATATACAAATGTAATAACACGAACTGTTAGTTTTTTTTTTAAAAATATGAATGTTTTAATGTATATATATAAGTAATTAATCCAAATTTAATAAAAATTTGCTATTTATATTTATTTATAATATGAATTATTTTAACTGAAATTAATCTAAATTAAGTTTACTTGGCCGGAAACAAATCTATTTATTTTAATGGGGTCTACATTTACTATACATTTTTAGACTAAATCTTCTAGCCAAGTATACCAAATTTGGATTAATTTCAGTTAAAATGATTCATATAATAAATAAATATACAAAACAAATTTTTATTAATTTTGGATTAATTTCTTATAATAGATAAATACATTTTACACATTAGACCATTTAATTAAATTCTATCTTATATCACACATTTTGTAGCATTTATCTTTAAGCTCTTTTTCACTTAGCGTTTTTTTACACACAGTTGACTGAGTGTTTTTGTTGGGATTAAATAATTCAGAAACTTGACTAATAATTACTATATATTTTACTTAATACATTAATGATAATAAACTAGAAAAATGCTCAGAACTATTGATACAATTTAAATGCATTTTAAAATTAAAAAAACATTAGAAGGTAGGTATGCATATTATTTTATATTACACATTCAAAACTGATATAGTACTAAATGATAATTAATGAAAAGTTTTCTTATGGAGCAATTAGCATAAGAAAAGCATATTGTAAAATAAAACTTTAAAGTACCGATGTAAAAACAGCTTTGAACAGATTGTAGGTACCAACAAAATATATTTTATAATTAAAATACGCGCAGAATTGGATTATTTTCATTATCTCACGAGATATCGCAATGTCCAAATCCTCAGTGGGACACAGTATGTCAGTATTGTAAAATATATCCTTACCTTAGATTTGGAAAACATCTCATTCGAACAGCTTTTAGCTACATTCATAAGTAAAATTCTTTTCTTCTTTCGTGATTTTTCTGCGCCACCTACGATTTTGATTTAATTCCGACATTTTTAATTTAATAATGTGATCAGACTTTTAAATCAAGACAATTTAACCTAATGTTAGACTAATATCAACACTTTATTAAAACTAGAAAAATGGTTGAAGATGTTGAAGGTATTTTTCTTTCGACAAAGTACCTAACCACCATAGAATCTCTTATATATAACTGAAACGTGCTTTTTCTTGAAATCCTCCCACAGCCCAAACCGCTGGACCGATCGGGTCGAAATTTGGCACGAAGATAGCTCTTATGGCGTAGGCGCGCACTCAGAAGGGATTTTTGAAAATTCCACCCCTAAGGGGGTTAAAAACGGCAAAAACGGAAAAAATTTTTCGGCTCCGATTGTTCTGAAATTAAGTATACGTACTCTGTAACGCGAATAAACATTGTCGATAAACTTAGTTTTGTGAAATTCGAACCCTTATGGGGTTTGAAGTGGTAAAAGGGGTGAAACTAGAAAAATCCGCCTGGCCAGAACCGCTCGAGCTTTGAGTATGGAATTTGGTCTACTATAAATATAATAACATTTAGCACTTGACGCTTTTACCCCTTCATTATACCGGGAAAACTTTTCACGGGCGAAGCCGGTATTCAGTTAGATAAATCGGTAAAAATTAATTTTTACATGTAAAATATCGTTACTATACTAAACTCATATCGTGTGTTTGTTTAATAAACTATTGAATAATAATAGCAGTCAGCTGATAACGGGAAAATGTCAATTATTATTATTATTCGGGCAATACACATTTTTTATACTTAAACCCGTCAAGGACGGGTAATATTATATATTTTATAACATTTTTTTTTTTTTTTTTTTTTTTAATGATATTTATTATTATTCGTAGTGTAATTTTATCTAAACGATTAGGAGTGCGGTGAACCTATGCACGGCGAATCTTTAAGGACCGAGATAATTCTATCCTTGTAAAGTTTTCGTAACATAGAGTCGAAAAAAAAAACATAAAAACAAAAAAAAACTATAATTTATATTATTATAATCGCATCGTTTTATTATTTGTCATTTAAATTATCAACGATTTACATTTTTCATTTGTATTTTATGACTAAGTCCTATGAAATTCTGTAATCGTGCGTTTATCTTGTCGGTATTGCCTCATCGGCCATTTTGTCGATAGCAAAAATAATGAATATTCGAAATCGATAATTATACTAATAGAATAATATTAGATGATTAAATTGAATAATAATAATCAAAAAATGCAGTTTTTCCTGGAAATTGCGTAATTTACACTGATTATCGGGAGTGACTAATTAACGCTAAAAATTAACGCTAAAACAGACAATGTTGTCGAATGAGATATAAAGCAAAGCAATCATGTTTTTACTCAATTATACGTTTTCGTTAAAAAATGTACGATAGAAATGCATAATAAACTAGATGACCAACTGCTGCACTTTGCGTATAATGACGTTTAACAGTGGTTTCGCTAATTCTTTTTTTCGAAAAAAAAAACACCGTGAAATATTACCTCAATACCGATCTATTGACTTTGAGTATTCGATATATTGTTATAGGTACACGGAATATTTCGATTCGACGAATAACAAAATAATATATACAAACTATTCAATCTGAATAGAACCTATCAATATTTGAACTTTTTATCATAAAAGTCCGAACAAGACTTGTTTTATTATTTTTATTACATTTCTATCGAATGTTTATTGTATTCTAGCGAGTAGTTCTGATAGTGTACATTAGATTCTGATAACAATGATAGAATGTTTTTTTTTTTTTGCAAATTTAAATGTCCTTATCCTTATTTGGTTATCCACGGGTGAATCATAACATTTTCAAACGAGTATCACGTTTTATTTGCAGCATGTTTTTTAATTATCGAATCTGAAACTGGTTTTGCTGGATATGGTGAGTTGGTAGAGAAAGTATTTTTACTATATTAATTTAAGTTTTCATGTATTTTGGAATTTCGAATACATTTCTATGAATTATGAGTATAGCATATACATAACATGTTTTATAACTATGATAATTGTGAATATTGATCAAATATAGTCGATCCTCAAAAAATGTTGGCGTTAAATGTAAAATATTTTTACATTTTACGTTATAATGAGTAAATTTAATATTTAAAAGCCGTAGCTGCAAATTCCGGGGGGGATCAACGTTTTTTTTAACACATAAGAGATTTATATTGTATGTATCTATTTTATTTTTAGGAAAAAAAATTGCATATGTATAATTATTAATTTGCTTTTCATTTTAATTATAAAATTCGATGTTACAATTATAACGATAATAATCCGATATAATCATATATATTGTCTTGGTGGTGAAGATGAAGCTATAGAGACGTGTAAAGTAATATGGACATATTATAAAATTGTATTACCCTTTTTTATGATAGAAATTTCTCATCACTAAACACCCGCAGATATGCATGTTACACTAGATAGCCAAATACTCTTATTTTTTCCATGGAAATTGAAAAGTAATACAATTTTCAATACCATAACTTTAGTTTTCAAAATGATATACATTTCTTGAGAGAAACTGCTCTTTCTAGTGAAAAAATTAAAAATACTAGTTAGACAAATACCAATATTTTAATGCGTTAGAATATTATGTTTACATGAGACCATAAATTTCATCGAATACCGATTAAATAATTTACATTATTAGTAAAATCGTTTAAAATAATTTGATTATTTTAATTCTTTTTCATTCTTACCACTGGTAAATGGTTATGACTACTTAAAACAAAACTACTTAAATACCTATAATCCCGTTGAATTCGAAAACAAGTCGGTCGATTTATTTATTGTATCGAATATACAAATTTAAGGTTAAAGTTTAGTGCGAGCAACATACCAAATGCATATAATAATAAGGTTATTTTTTACCTAACCTAACCACGGCGAATCTTTAAGGACCAAGTTAATTCTATCGTTATACATTTTTCGTAATAGGGAGTCGATAAACAAAAAAAGAAACGAAAAAAAACTATGATTTAAATTATAATCGCAAATGCTGATGTCATTTAAATTATCAATTTTACATTTCATTTGTATTTTATGACTAAGTTCTATGACATTCTGTTATCGTGCGTTTCGCGACGGCCATTTTGTAGATAAAAAATAATGAATATTCGAAATCGATAATTATATTTGTTGCCGCCCGATAGCGACAACAGGGGGCAACGGTCATTTAAGTTTAGGAATACATGGCACACATGCACAAACACATAACTGCACAATCTGAAATTTTACTGTCTACATTTAATTACCGACGACAAGGTCAACGGCCGTAAGATTCCGGCTCGCGTTCGTTGTCGTATGTGAGCTTTTGACGAACGCGAGTCGGCGTAGTCCAAATATGTGTGAATTTTTTCTGTTTTATTGATTAATATTGTTTTTGTGCGCAAATCGCCATTTTTTTTTTATTGTTATTTATCCGTGCGCAAATCGCCGTGTGTATTATTGTGAACGCGTGCGGGATCGTCGCGTAAATTATCATTATATTGTGCGTCCGCAATCGGCGTGATATTATTATTATTATTATTCTAAGGCGTACGCGAGGCAGGCACATAGCGCGTGCGTAAACCGCTACATTGTAAATTATCTGTGTTAGTGTGATTGTGCAATTATTATTATCAGGTTAGGTGCAGCTGGCCAGCCGCAAATCGCCGAGAGTTTTTATCAATATATTATTTATTATTATCAACCAGCCTTGTTTACATTTATTGATATTGATTAGTTTAAGTTACACACCACACCAAAAAACACACCTACACACCTCACTTCATCACATAGCCAACTAGCATTAGCGCGGCGAACCTAACCACTGCTAGTTGAGCTATTACACCGCATTACACACACACAGACACGCAATTTGAGTCGACCGGGCGACGCTCACTATTACTCTGAGCACCCGGCCCAAACATTTGGTGACCTCGACGTGATTTATAGAATAAAAAAAATGGATATAGAAAGTAAAAAGGTGTTAGCGGACTTGAGAAGGAAGCGAGGTGTGATAAAGGCGTCTTTTACACGAATAAGGAAGTACACCAAAAACTTCGATCCCGAAGTACAAGCGACATCGTTGTTAGAGTTCATGCAGGCGGAACTACTTCGCATTAATGAAAAATTCGACAACGTCCAGCTAGATATCGAATGGCTAGGCGAAGAAGACGCAGGGCTAAGCGATGGAGAAAGAGAATGTTTTGAGGAAGATTTCATGACTGTCCAGTTGCAGATACAAGAAATTATTAACAAAAAAAAATCTAGTTGCATAGATAATCCGCGTGGTAACAAATCAATGGCGCATTGCGTCAGGTTAGCCCCGATTCCGCTACCAACGTTTAATGGGGTAAAATAGAAGAGTGGGAGTCCTTTTTCGACATTTTCAACACGATGGTACATAACGACGACAACCTAATGTCTCGTCTGTACAAAAATTTCACTATTTACGATCGAGTGTGAGTGACGCGGCGCTGGACACTTTAAGGACACTATACCAATGACCGATGCAAACTACGACGTAGCAATTGAACGACTGAAAAAACGTTATGACAATCGTAGTTTAACCTGTATGGTTATGTTATGGACTGTATGTCACACATACGCGCTTTATTGGATAGTCCGAGGGTGGTCGAAGCGTCGGCGAAGGACCTCCAAGCACTCAATGCACACGTATGCTCGCATGTAGCAGCGCTGAAGGCGCTAAAAATGCCGGTGCCGTATTGGGACGCGTGGCTGGTTACCATAGTATTATAAGCAAGTTAGACCAAGCGTCCTCCCACGAGTGGCAATTGCGTCAAGTGAACACGGAGCTTCCGGAATTTGATAGAATAATATTAGATGATTAAATTGAATAATAATAATAAAAAAATACAGTTATTCCTGGAAATTGCATAATTTACACTGATTATTGTTATGATATGATAACTCCTAAATTGTTTGATTTAACGTAAAAAATACTTTTCCGTCATTGTGAGTGACGTGACTAATAGGCTAAAACAGACAATGGTGTCGAATGAGATATAAAGCAATGCAATAATGTTTTTACACAATTATACGTTTTCGGTAAAAAATGTACGATAGAAATGCATAATAAACTAGATAGCCAACCGCTGCACTTGCGTATATAATGACGGTTTCGCTAATTCTTTTTTTCGAAAACAAAAACACCGTGAAATATTCATCTTAACTCGATACTTATATATTGACGTTGAGTATTCGATATAATGTTGTTGGTACGTGGAATATTTCGATTCGACGGAAAACAAAATAATTTATTCAAACTATTATTTAATCTAAATAAATAGTACCTAACAATATTTGCACTCTTTATCAAAAAAGTCCGGGCAAGACTCGTTTTATTATTTTTATTACATTTTTATCGAATGTTTATCGTATTCCGACATTGCTCTACTGTAATGTGATGATTCACAAATAGTTTTGTATACGTGTAGTACTGATGGTGTACACGGATTTTCGATAAAAAAGATAGTATGAATTTTTTTTTTGCCCATTGAAATGTCCCTTTCCTTATTTGGTTATCCACGGGTGAATCATAACATTTTCAAACGAGTATAAAACGAAGGCAGAAACAGTTCGACCGTCATTATAGTTTTACACGAAGTTCTTTGTAATTTTTATGGTTTTCCGTTGACTAAATAAACTTTATTTGATATAATTGTTGATCGCAACTCGCAATACACAATTATGTCGATGTTCTTTCACGTTTTATTTGCAGCATGTTTTTTAATTATCGAATCGGAAATTGGTTTTGCTGGATATGGTCAGTTGGTTGAGCAAGTATTTTTACTATATTAATTTAAGTTTGCATGTATGTTTGAATTTCGAAAACATTTCTATGAATTATGAGTATAGCATATACATAACATGTTTTATAACTATTATAAATGTGAACATTGATCAAATATAGTCGATCCTAAAAAAATGTCGGCGTTTATATCGATTGTTATTAAAACGTATACACGGAAACAAGTAAAAATTGTTTCATATAATGTAAAATATTTTTACATTTAACGTTATAAAGAATAAATTTAATGTTTAAAATCCGTAGCTGCGAATTCAGGGGGAGGGGGGAGGGTCAACATTTTTTTTAACACATAAGAGATATTTTATGTTCTATGTATCTATTTTATTTTTAGTAAAAAAAAATTGCATATAATTATTAATTATTTATTATTAATTTGCTTTTCATTTTAATTATAAAATTCGATGTAACAATAATAACGATAATAATCCTGATACGTTATAAAACTTCAAAATAGCAATTGATGTGAATTTTACGTATATGAATTTTAAGGTGATTTTTTCAAATTTCCTCTAAATTTGTTTATTATAGAATGTGAACATCAAATAATTTTACCTCATAGTATTGTTTGTAATTAGCCTTAGTTGTGTATTTAATTAAGAAAGTCGACTATTCGAATAGTTATTAAAATACAAATTCATTTTTTAGTACGAATATCTGATGAAAATTTTACATGTTGGAATAGCAGCGATCAGAGATCAATAAATCAATATCATGTATGCGATACCTATGATGATTGTCTTGGTGGTGAAGATGAAGCTATAGAGACGTGTAAAGTAATATGCACATATTATTATAGTATTATCCTTTTTTATGATAGAAATTTCTCCTCACTAAACACTCGCAGATATGCATGATTTACTAGATAGCCAATTACTCTTATATTTTCCATGGAAGTTGAAAAGTAATACAATTCTCAATACCATAACTTTAGTTTTCAAAATGAAATACATTTCTTGAGAGAAACTGCTCTTTCTAGTGAAAAAATTAAAAATACTAGTTAGACAAATACCAATATTTTAATGCGTTAGAAAATTACGTTTACATGAGACCATAAATTTCATCGAATACCGATTAAATAAATTACATTGGTCTCAAATTTTAAAGGCGAAATCACCCATCATGTGTATCTCATTGTTCATTTGTATCTTACTTACCCACTTTTTAATATTAGGAAGTTCATATTCATCAAAAATATTCATTTTATGTCATCTCATGTAAAACGTGATTTGAGTTTATTAATGTTGTTTCATTCATACTTATGTACAATTTCGTAGAATCGCGTTTGTAAGGATTACGAATTCAGATGTAAATCAGGACAGTGCCTCCCTCAAATTTGGGCCTGTGATCACACCAAACACTGTGTAGATGGGGACGATGAAGACTTCAATATGTGTCAAGTATACAGATTATTTGAATAAAAATTAATCATTTCTCCAATTTAACATATAACAACATACACTAAGTTTACTAATAGACTAAGAGATACTAAAAATACAATTACAAGGTATGTCTGGTCTTAACATATCTCTAATATTTGCACAAATTTTTCGTTAAAAAAAACCTTTATAATTTTTTTATAATTCTACAATTTAAATATATACTCGTATAAGTTACTTTTATATTTAATCCTTATATCTTAAAATTATAATATTGATTAAATTTAAAATAATCTATTTAATATTAAGTGATGTTTTTTTTTTTTATAAAATTATTAAGGCTGGTAAATTGAACTGGTACGTTCTGTATTTAATTAACAAGTTTCTATGAAAACAATAATTCAAGAAACGTATTTAATAAATTAGAAATAATTATTGTAATTTTTTTTGATAGTAACTTGAAATCAAGTTCAAATATATTTTATTGATATAATTTAAACCATGCATGATAACTTGAAATAAAATAATTGAATAATAGAAATCTATAGACTTCGCACGATTGTGTATTTCCCAACAGGTCCTGGACACTTGACAATTTCTATGAGGTCAAATACGTAAAAATAGTAGTTGATCATTGTACATAACATATTAATAAATACAATACAAATATACAAAGTGAACATTACTGCTCTAATAAGCCAAATTGTCAAATTGTAATTTAACAGTTAACAAGTGATTTGAGTTTATTTAATCGATAAAATTACCATAATTTATCAATATTATAGGAAAGGGAATGTAGGGGATTCCGTTGTAATTCCGGAGCATACATTTATCATACATGGGTCTGCGACAAAATAATACACTGTAGCGAAGGTGAAGATGAAGTCTACGAAATGTGTCAAGTATGTAGATTTTATTAATGAACATATTTTGTACTTTAACCTTTATATCGACAAACACTATATTGAAATTAAGAATCGATATTTAGAAATTAATTGTATTAAAATCAATCAGTGAAATATCATTTGTGAATCTGAATTATTCATAAAATGTAATAAAATATTACATAGACGACGTGTAAAATATATGTAAAGGAAAAATAACTTAAATCTTTATAATTATATTAAAAGTTGCTAATATCGCTTATTCGTATTACGTAGAAATACCTGATTAACGTTCAATTTTCAATCACATAAAAAGTCTTCAACTTTTCAGCACCTTTTTTTAAAAATTTAAATTCACTTTGAGGAGCAAATTTTTAAGGGTGTTGTTAATTATCAATCTTTTAGTACACATATCAAAAACTTTATGAACAATTTAAAACCAAAAGGTTGCAGATATTTACGGTGCTTTTGAGTATTGTCAAAATTTTCACTTTGAATGCTTACATTTAAAAAAAAAAAATCGTGATTACGATTATACGAAACTTTTTTACAAATTGAGAGAAATAGTATTTAAAATTAAACTATATTTTTAAGATTTTTGTTGAGGATAACACTTTTTTTAAAAGACATTTGTCTTTCGTAAAGTGCATAAAAAACATATTGTGATGTACACATGTCGATACTGAATCACTATTAGTGATATTATAATATATGGAAGTTCTGAGATATGCAAACCATAATTTCATTTATAAATGTTGTAGTCCGTACAAAAAAGGCAGTGATATTTTTTTACATGATTTCCTAATTTCAGTGTATCAATTGAAATTCTAATTTAATTTTGTTCAAATTCATTACATGAAATGAAAAGAGACACTTAAATTACTAAGAAAAAATTATTTGATCGTAATCAACAACTATTACCTTTCGTTGTAGAATCGTACTTGCGAAAATAATCAATTCAGATGCCTTTCCGGTCAATGTATTCGAACACGATTATTGTGTAATGAGGAAAATAATTGCCGAGATGGGACAGATGAGACCGAAAAAACTTGTAAGGTAAGAGAACATTTTCGGGTATTCATTTATATTTTTTACAGCCGATTTTATTTTAAGAAATCGTTTGTCTGAATCAAAATTAAAATGGAAAATATGAGTTATAAGTTATAACTATGTAGAATTTGAATATTTCGTTTGTGCATTTACCCAATAAAAGATTTCTTAATACGCCTCTGTATATTATATTGGTATATATAATATTAACGTGAATCGAATTGTTGCATTAAATGAATAATAATCGTAAACAAGAACTATAACGTTTCGTTTTAGACTCGTACTTGCGAAAATGATCAATTCAGATGCGATTCTGGTCAATGTATTTATGGAAGATTTGTTTGTGATAGATACCAAGATTGCAACGATGGATCTGATGAATCCGAAAGCACTTGTAAGGTAGGAAAACATTTTCGGGTATACTTTATATTTTTTATGGTCGATTTTTTTATAGTAATCGATTGTCTAAATCAAAATTTAATTGGAAAATATGAGTTATCAGTTATAACTATGTAGAATTTGAATATTTCGTTTGTGCATTTACCCAATAAAATATTTCTAAATACACCCCTGTATAATATATATGTAAATATTAACGTGAATCGAATTGTTGCTTTAAATTAATAATAATCGTAATTAAGAACTATTACCTTTCGTTTTAGAATCGTACTTGCGAAAATGATCAATTCAGATGCGCTTCTGGTCAATGTATTCAAAATGATACGATTTGTGATGGAGACCTAAGATCAGTAGTTGAATCTGATGAATCCAAAATAACTTGTAAGGTAGGATAACAATTTAGTGTATATTTTATTTTCTATACAATCAATTGCTTTTCATTAATCTCATTTTTAGATAAAAAGAGTTATAGGAAACAGAACAAACAAATGATTAATATTTTTTTATAGTTTTAAACATTAAAAGTTTATGACATGAAATTATCATTTAAATACGCAGACTAGTAAAAGATAAATGTTTTACTCTTTTTAAATTTTAAATTGATCCTAGAACAAATACAAACAAATAATTTTTAAATTTTTTGGTTCGCTAATAATAGTTTTCTGTTTTATATATAAATATATAAATATGAAACTTTTTGATATATTTTGTTTTTTACATCGTGTTTTACATGTCATAGTGTTAAATAATATAAGTTTGGTATGGGATTTACATGTATGTCTCTCTTACATACTAATATAGAATATCAAATAAATTCTTTGTTTTTATTTTAATTTCTTTTTAACATTTGTGAAATGGTTTGTGCTTAAACTGAACATAATCAGAGACTCGGAAGAAAATTCTTAAAAGTTTCTATTTCTATTATACTAAATATGTTAAAATGCTACAAACCACTTATGTCTTGTTTTTTTTCTTTAATTTTTTTGGCTCACCAAATTATCACTAGCAATGTGGTTAATGAGATATTATTAGGATCTGGAAATGAATCCATTAATATTATGTTGTAGACGATTAATCATTTTGGTCAATAGTTTTATACTCATATCGATTCACTTTTTTACTCTTAAATATTATTCATTTTTCTATTGTTCATAAAAATTCTTTTTTACTATTTTATTATAATGTAATTAATGTAATATGTAATTTGTTATAATCAATTTTAATTGATACTTTTCTATAACATTATAATGTTTTTTATAGATGCTTTATTTATCTTATGATATATAAAATGTAATTAATTTATATTTATAGGGCACTGTCAAGGGCCTGTTTGGCTATTGCCTCCTGGCTAAACTGTCTCTGTTGCCTATATTATGTTGTCATCATCGTTTTGTAAAAAAGACGATGTGTTGAATTCACACATATAATATAAAACCTAGTATAATGTAGTGCTATGTAAACATAGAAATATAAAGGTAGTTTAGTAAAAGTCAACTTATATTTTTAAAGATCTATCAATGAAGGTTCTGATCTTGCAAACATTTCAGTATTATTACTTGACAATATTCAATATTTTACATTAAATGAATGAATAAACTATGTATTAGTATGATACAAGATAGTAGTAACTTTTTTCAAAATAGATTTTTCTGATAAATATTCTTTACACCTTCCAGGCAATTTATAAAGATTTATTGAGTATACATTACAGAAATCTAAGTTTATTTTAAAGTATAGTATCTTAATATTTACCAAGTTTTCTTTCATAATCTCATCAATAAATGGTATATTTCTATCAAATACATTTATTTTGGTTATTTGGATACAAATTATAATGTTAAAATGGAAAATATTAGTTATAAGTTATAACTATGAAGAATTTGATTATTTGTGTATTTACCCAATAAAATATTTCTAAATACACCCCTGTATAATATATATACGTACATATTAACTTGTATTGAATTGTTGTATTAAATGAATAATAATCGTAAACAAGAACTATAACCTTTCGTTTTAGACTCGTACTTGCGAAAATGATCAATTCAGATGCGATTCTGGTGAATGTATTTATACAGGTGATGTTTGTGATGGAATAAACAATTGCCTAGATGGATCTGATGAATCCGAAAGCATTTGTAAGGTAGGAAAACATTTTCTGGTATACTTTATATTTTATAAGGTCAGTTTTTTTATAGTAATCGATTGTCTAAATCAAAATTGAATTGGAAAATATGAGTTATCAGTTATAACTATGTAGAATTTGAATATTTCGTTTGTGCATTTACCCAATAAAAGATTTCTAAATACGCCTCTGTATATTATATTGGTATATATAATATTAACGTGAATCGAATTGTTGTATTAAATGAATAATAATCGTAAACAAGAACTATAACCTTTCGTTTTAGACTCGTACTTGCGAATATTATGAATTCAGATGCGATTCTGGTCAATGTATTTATGAAAGATTTGTTTGTGATGGATACCAAGATTGCAACGATGGATCTGATGAATCCGAAAGCACTTGTAAGGTAGGAAAACATTTTCTGGTATACTTTATATTTTATATGGTCGATTTTTTTATAGTAATCGATTGTCTAAATCAAAATTGAATTGGAAAATATGAGTTATCAGTTATAACTATGTAGAATTTGAATATTTCGTTTGTGCATTTACCCAATAAAAGATTTATAAATACGCCTCTGTATATTATATTGGTATATATAATATTAACGTGAATCGAATTGTTGCATTAAATGAATAATAATCGTAAACAAGAACTATAACCTTTCGTTTTAGACTCGTACTTGCGAAAAATATGAATTCAGATGCGATTCCGGTCAATGTATTGATAGATTAGATGTTTGTGATGGAAAAAATGATTGCAACGATGGATCTGATGAATCCGAAAGCATTTGTAAGGTAGGAAAACATTTTCTGGTATACTTTATATTTTATAAGGTCAGTTTTTTTATAGTAATCGATTGTCTAAATCAAAATTGAATTGGAAAATATGAGTTATCAGTTATAACTATGTAGAATTTGAATATTTCGTTTGTGCATTTACCCAATAAAAGATTTCTAAATACGCCTCTGTATATTATATTGGTATATATAATACTAACGTGAATCGAATTGTTGCATTAAATGAATAATAATCGTAAACAAGAACTATAACCTTTCGTTTTAGAATCATACTTGCGAAAATGATATATTCATATGCGATTCCGGTCAATGTATTGATACATTAGATGTTTGTGATGGAAAAAATGATTGCAACGATGGATCTGATGAATCCGAAAGCATTTGTAAGGTAGGAAAACATTTTCTGGTATACTTAATATTTTATAAAGTTGATTTTTTTATAATAATCGTTTGTCTAAATCAAAATTAAATTTGACGAAAATGATGATTGTTAACTATTGGCAATATTTGTATTATTCGTAAAACACAATGATTTATAAAGGATTATCATAGTGTTTCATAAAACGAATATCTACTCTTTACAAAGAATATTTAATTACAAACTTATGATATATAATTGAATTTAAATTGTGCTATACGTTTATAACAGCTATGAACTTTTTTTTATTAAATTAATAATAATCGTAATCCACAACCATTACCTTTCGTTTTAGAATCGTACTTGCGAAAATGATCAATTCAGATGCGATTCTGGTCAATGTATTTCTACAGATTATATTTGTGATGGAAGAAACAATTGCGGGGATGGAACTGATGAAACCGGAAAAACTTGTGAGGTAGGAAAACATTTTCGGGTATACTTTATATTTTATATGGTCGATTTTTTTATAGTAATCGATTGTCTAAATCAAAATATAATTGGAAAATATGAGTTATCAGTTATAACTATGTAGAATTTGAATATTTCGTTTGTGCATTTACCCAATAAAAGATTTCTAAATACGCCTCTGTATATTATATTGGTATATATAATATTAACGTGAATCGAATTGTTGCATTAAATGAATAATAATCGTAAACAAGAACTATAACCTTTCGTTTTAGACTCGTACTTGCGATAATTATCAATTCAGATGCGCTTCCGGTCAATGTATTTATGGAAGATTTCTTTGTAATGGAAAAAATGATTGCCGAGATGGAACTGATGAAAACGAAAAAACTTGTAAGGTAGGAAAACATTTTCGGGTATCTTTTATTTTTCATTTTATCGAATTTTTTTCATTAATCCTATGTCTAGATAAAACGAGTCATTTAAAACAGAACTTACGAATGATGAATATTTTTTTTACAGTAATAAACATTAAAAGTTTGAGACATGAAATTATCATTTAAATACGCAGACAATTAAAAGATATATTTTATTGCTGCTTTTAAATTTTGAATTGATCCTAGAAAATAAACAAAGGAATAATCCTCAAACATTTTTGTTTCCTTATGATAGTTTTCTTTTAACAATAAATGATAAAATATTTATTTAGTTCAATACGAGTTTTTAACCTTTAAACATATTTATTTATATTTTTTAGATAGTTTTCTGTTTCTAGATATAAATATATATAAAACTTTTGATCGTTCCTCACATCGTGTTTTTCATGTTTTACTGATAAATAATAATAGATCGGTATAGAATTTCGATTTACAAACTAATAAATGATATCAATTAAATTCTAAGTTATTATTTTATTTATATTTTTACATTTGATGATTTCTTTTTTGCCTTATTATACAAATAGGGTCAGAAAAAAATTAATACTATAACATTTTCTATTGTTAACAAATAGCGTTTTGCTCACCGCCTCCGAGTCGTAAATCATCATCGTTTAAATAGATAGATAGAATAATACCGTATTCAAGTTTATTAGTATATTTATAATCAAATACTACTCGTATAATATATTTTTAACATTATATCATTTTTAAATGGTTTAAATAACAAAAGACAGATGTGTAATTGATCGATTTTATTTCAGTATTGGTGGTAGCACGGATAAGATCAATAAGAATACGGCAAATGCAAAAGTTATGATTTCGGATTGCAGTTGCTAATCAACGGAGTACATTTTATATTATTATTTTTCTATTAAAAACCTATCTAGAGTTTAACTATAATTTATCGAAATCACCAGTTCGATCATATTGTCCATAGTCGATTGACCAGACGAATTGGAAACATAAGAAATTATTTTTTATTGAGTTATTCATATTTTAACAAACTTGTACTACGTAACAAATGCCATAAATAAATGTTACTTTTGTCAAGAAAACGTGTATCTATATATATAAAAGAGACAATACACTCATCAACGCCCAGCCCAAACCGCCGGGCCTAGTGACTTGAAAATTTCTACAGACGTTCCTCGAGCCACGTAGGCGTGCTTTAAGAAGCGTTTTTCCGAAATTCCACCCCTAAGGGGGTTAAAAGCGGTAAGAAGGGTGAGACTAGAAAAATTCGCCTGGCCGGAACCACTGGAGCTTTCAGTATGAAATTTGGTCGGCAATTTCGTTTTGTATAGTGGAAGCTTCTTGAGAAAGGATTTTCCGAAATTCGACATCTACCGGGGTTAAAAGGGGTGAAAGGGTGAAATTAGAAAAAAATCACCTAGCCGGAACCGCTGAAGCTATGGGTGTGAAATTTGGTCAGTAGTTTTGTATCGTGATATAGACGCCCATTGAGAAAGGATTTTTCCAAAGTCCACCCCTACCGGGGTTTAAAGAGGTAAAACTAGAAACTTAAAAGGGTGAAACTAGAAAAATTCGCCTGGCCGGAACCGCTCGAGCTTTGAGTATGGAATTTGGTCTACTATAAATATAATAACATTTAGCAATTGACGCTTTTACCCCCTCATTATACCGGGAAAAACTTTAAAAGCCGGTATTCAGTTAGGTAAAAATAAATTTTTACATGTAAAATATCGTTACTATACTATACTCATATCGTGTGTTTGTTTAATAAAATATTAAATAATAATAGCAGTCAGCTAATAACGGGAAAATGTCAATTATTATTTTTATTTGGGCAATACACATTTTTTATACTTAAACCCGGCAAGGACGGGTAAATTAAGCTAGTAATATATAAAATAATTGATTATAAATCTTAGTGTTTAGAAAATAACAGGAGTAAATAATAATTATCTTATAAAAATAATTGACCAATGTTTTTCTCTGTAGTTAAATGTTGATATTATTGAATATATTATACGTGTATAACTGTATAAGTAATAATTTAACTTATGGTCGTCATCATCGACTTACTCGCCGCCGAGTACACGAAAAAACCAATTATTTCTAGTAATTTTGCGATTTTAAATTTCAAAAAAAATTCGCCGACTTTATTTGTTCGGCTCGAAAACATTTTGGCCAGAATATTGAAAACAACAAACACTCGGGAGCCGGTTGCTAACATAATTATAGTGATCCGTATTACTATTATTGTGGAACTGTATAATCGTTTCGAGAAGAAAATTCATTGTGCTCCCGAGTGTCGAATCGATTACAACGTCTCCGCGCGATTTGTATGCCGATCGAACCTCGTTAGCCACTTTTGCTTTTCGTCTCTCGCGTTTACGTGACGCAACCCAACACGATGGACGCGAACGTAGCATCGATGTCCAACATTTGGAATTTGGAATTGCCGCTTACGCCGTGGGAAGTGATGACCCGTCCCGGGGACAACGGCGACGCCGGTGCAGGCTTGTGCCAGATGGTCAGATTGGAGTATCTGCAACGACTCCGGGAAACTCTGCTGCGCAACCTGAGCGAGACGGCCATGCTGCCACCGAACTGCAACGTGGACCAGTACATCGACGCGTGCATGGCGGAGATGGAAAAGGACGCGTTGCGGAGGTGTATGATGGCCGACATCTATCGCGAGGGCATGCTCAGAATGGTGAGTAATGCTTTCGTCACGGATAAAAAAAAAATACGAGTATTCGACGAAGACGGTGGTGGAAATCGACACGACTTCGGCATCGTGCAAAGAAAAAACGGAATGTGTAGCTGGCGACCCTCGGAAGACGTGAAAACATATACCCACACGAGTAGGGCAGAGAAGTTATAGGATTTGCACGTTTCATTCTGAGCTTCTGTTAGCGAACCCAAGGTTGAACCCATGACTCCACACTTTTACACAATTTCGAGATAAAAATCACCAAATTCTAAATTATTAATATTTATAGATATACAGTAAACTACAATATTTCGTATAGGTGTCCAATAAGAACGTAATCTTTTTTCGTTTTATCTTTATTTCGGTGTTTTGTGTCGTCCGATACGTAAACTTCGTGCCTTTCGCTGTTTTTCGCTGCTATCCGTTCTTTTATTTTCTATCTCTACTGTTCGTAATATGTTAACGGCAAATACATTGAGAGTATGAACAGTAATTTTGTCTCGTATTCAAAGTACGTTCGTGCGCGTATACGTCATGTGTACGCATCGAAAGTTGAAACTAAAATAACGCGGCGCTCCCGTCGACGGTGCGGCGGCGCGTGACGCCACACGACGGAACGAAGCCGCGCCCATGCGCACAACTCCGTCGCGCTGGCGTTACGCAAAACAAGTTTCAAAACGAAAAAAAAAAAGGAAAATGTTCACTCCCTAAGCGGGATATAAACGTCTGTGAACGATTGCTATCGATATCCCCCGACATCGCGTCGAGCGCAATGTACACGGTTTACGACGATTTGTTTTCAGATAAACGACGTCCGAAACTGCACGAACGATTCGGTCACGCACGCTTCGTTGAGACCCGCAGTGGACCTGGCCAGCTCGCCGGAGCTCTCCGACGCGACTAGTGCGGTGGCCGCGACGTCGACGTCGGACGATCGTCCCGAGACGGATTCCCCTCCGGCGACCCTGAACGTGCCCGCGGACCATTGCGACGAGACCGTCTACCGCGCTTTCCGTAGAGAAAATATTAATTTTTTTACACTCTCCGCTTGTTGTTTATACGCTTATTCGTGATGGGTTTTCAGATTCTCAGGACGAGGAACGCATCCTGCGGCTGGGCGTCGACAACTACCGGCGCACCGGCATCCGTCCGGGATCGCGCGCCACCGCCGGAGGAGGAGTCCTGCGCGCCGATCGCGTGGCCAAGACCCTCCGGGACCGGAGGCTGTCCCTGGACGTGGCCAGGGCTTACGAGTTTCGCCGCAGGATGACGGCACTGCCGCCGGACTCGCGGGCTCGTCTCGACGACGAGCTGAACCGCCGGCTGGGGCCGGAAACGGCGGACGCCGCGGCGGCACCCGATCCGCTGACCGAGATCGAGCAACGCGCCGTGTCCCGCAAGAGGGTAGCCCACATGGTGGTGCGGTGCATGAGGTCGTACTACGAGGACGGCCTCATCACCAAACAAATGTTCGAGGCCGTGGCCAGGTTGGTGTCCAACAACCTGACCGCCGTACACGCCGACGTCGGTAAGTGTTCATTCGTTTTCATATCAGACCGCAGTGGCGTACTTGGGATTTTGTCAAGGGAGATCGCAAACATAAAATTTCGTTCTGTATTTCCTTAATATATAACATTATCATACCTATCGGTAAAAAAAAAAGGAAGGATCTATATTATACCATATATATATGGGATCTAGATCCCCGTAAATACGCCACTGTCCGACCGAGGAGGTAGTACAGCACATCGCTATAATGTCGTCGCGTTTTGTGTGTTTTTTCAGACGAGAACACCGTGAAGAACATACTCGTGAAACTGTTCTCGAGTTGTTCCGTGGACAAAGTCATTGCCGACTATAAGGACGTCCGTAGGCTTTTCCAAGCTTGATTTGTTTCGTCCGAGTGCTGACCCGTTGGCAGCCTCGACGTTTGTTTGTGTTTTTTTTTTTTGTTTTCTTTTTTTCATGGCCGAGTTTTATGCCACTTTGAGCTTTCTCGGCACCAAATTAAATTTACAAAAAACAATTTTTTTTCACAACACGACGTATTTTTTATTTCATTATTTTTCTATTTTCCACGCGATCCTATGTACACGCCTCGGTCATGCGTTGACGGCGACCCTATAACGGCTGTCTCTTTAACTAGCCGTTAAATATACGAATTGAATAAATGGAGGACAGTGTAAAAATTTGCATTGGAAATTGTTGGGTTTAAACTTGAACTCGTTTGAAATAGATTTAAAATTCACTAACTGTCAAGGGATATTTTTTAGATTAGAATTATAAAAATAAAGTTTCTATGCAACACCACTACACTGTTATAGCAGTACTGAATTGTAATTTGAAATGCTTTGAAAATACTTTATATTATATCGAACATATGTTATTGTTATGATTTAAATTACATTGTCGTTTTTATCAGTATTAAAACTGAAAGTTTAATCACAACAAAAGCTAAACAATAATATCGTAATATTTTCCAATACACAATAATACAATATTACTGTACAAACATGTACCCGATTTAGTATTTTATAAGCTATTTTTTTCATTATTTCGTATTAAATAAAAAATGATTTTAAATTTATATTACATCGCGAGCCGCAAACAAAGATAGTTATATATATTTTTCTCTTACTGGCATAAAATATTAGTAATTCTTACATCGGGTCTTTATGTCATATTTATATCACTGTGTATATAAAAAAAAAAGCAATAATTTTATAAAACATGATTATATTACCTAATGCCGACACAGTTCTGACACAATTTACGTTGAGATTTTTTTCTTTTTTTTTTTTTTCAGAAAATATTGCTCCAGTCGAGTGAAAAAAAGAAAACGTCGCAGAATATTTTACTCTCTATTCGTATTACTGTTACGTAATTATCAGTTGAAAAAAGGCCCGAGAGATGATAAAAAAAAAAGAAAAAAATCCTTTTGAAGGCCTAGAACCAGAAGTTAATCACACAGTTTAATTGAATTCGTCGTATTCTTAATTACTATTCTAAATGAGTATTTCAAAAGGTAAAGAGGAGCCCTTTGAAATCGCATAGTGGGTACATTGACAAAATCAACAATAACTGTTTGAATCTTAAATGAATCAAAATGAAAAGAGTAGAGTAAATAGTAGAGGTAAGAGGTCACTATTTATTTAAATGTTTAAAAACTAATAAACATTGTAGAAAATGCTCGCGCTACGGCGAGCTTATTTTCAACAAAGACTTTAGTGTACAAAATACGTACGTATTACAAAAGACACACACGACCGTATGTCTCACGAAAGGAGTATACGTTTAAGAAACGTATTTTATTTTCAAACTTTTACTTTTATTACGATTTCGTTATTATTCGCACGTCAAACAAATCACATTTTCAAGACATTTTATAATAATGACGTTCGTACTGCGGCGGCACGTTTCAATAGGTGATTATAACGATGTATTGTATAGACGAACCGCGGTTTTTACCACCGCCGCCACCGGGTCATTTTTTTTTTATTTTTGAAAAATAAAAACCGAGCTTTTAAAAACGCACGTGGATATATGCCGCGCGCGCGCGCGCGTGTATTCAAATATGTTATTATGATTTTGACGTCGCATCAAACAACTAATTAACTCTTGAAAGCGAATTATTGATTTTGGACTAAGCTACCGTCTTTTAAACCGTTTGGAAAACTCTGAATTATCCAAAAACAATGTATACATTTTTTAGCAGCGGCAATTAAAAAAATCTTTCAAAGATTATAATTAACGAATACGGTAAACATCTGATGGTTTATGATTTATTGATTTCGGTCTACAGTGTTATAAAACGAGAAGAATGTCAGAGCAATAATATTATTATTGTCGGGAAAAAAATAATACTAATAATAATTTATGAGTATTAACCATTAAATAGGGTTAATATAATTACTTTATTTATTTTCTATTTTTTAATAATAATAATAATGAATATATTTACATGGCATTCGGATGGCACGTCGAAATACGCATAACAATTGATTATTGATACTAATAATATATAAAAATATATCAATGGCACAACGTGAAAAAGCGAACAATAGTATATACGACCCACTTAGATTTAGTTTTTCAATTCTCTATACCACTCGACTTTCAATTAAAATCCAATGCAAAACGTAATAAACCATTCGGTTTATTTTTTCTTTGTGAGAAATTATTAGTTTTGTTTTCAGCGCGCGCGCGTACGCGCGCGTTTTAATATCGAGATATACGCGTTATTAGTTTTCCTCGGAAAAACGCACGACGGTATTCTATGTCGTTTATTATTTCACTGTATTTATCCTCGGAAGCGGTGACTACTCTGTCGTTTTATGAAAAAAAAAAACAAAACAAAACAAACGATCATCGCGAGCAACAATACCTAACCGTTCTCGAGGAGGTAAACAATATCTCGAGTCGGAATCAAACGGTTCGATATTGTCGAGCTCGCGTAAACGCACGATATCAACTCACTGCGTCCGTCTTCTTTTCATCGTTTTCATCGTATCACTTACTTATGTACCTGCTCGCCGCCTCCGAACGGCGGCGCACCGTCCGTCCGCGCGCGCGTTCGATAATAAATAATCCACCAATCAATTAGTCGAAAAAGGTTTTTCTCCGAGAAAATCGCCTCGCCTCGCCGAACGTGTTTACGCATCAACGGCGTGTCCCTTATCAATGTTTAATTTAATTGATCGGCCCCCGAGACTAGTTGATGGATTGCTAGTGTATTTTTCTCTATTCTATTCTACCTTTCGCGCCGAATTATCCGGACGATTAGACTCGGGTTCATTAATTACGCGGATTTTTTTTTCTCTCCGCGCTCCGTCATTTAACAAACTTGGCAAAACGTTTTCGGGGGCGGGCCGCGGGCAGGGGGGATACGGTATCATTAATCGTACGACTCGCCGAAACATTCTTTTCTCAGACTTATAACCACTTCCTTTACAGATTACTATTATTTTCGTTAGTTTTTATTTTTTATTGTTATTATTACGAGTATAAACTCGTATTTTTTTAATTTTTTTTTTATGCAAGAGCCGTCGTCGTCCTTTGTTTTTTGTCGTCACTCTTCTCCCCGGGGGATACGGAACGACTGATTATGTCGAATTGAAAACGTTCAGTTTGATTGCTCGTATGTTCTCGAATCGGCACGAAATCAATGATTACAATAATACACCGGTGTGTAATATTTATCGATACGTACGTGGCACGTCATTTGGTCTAATTATTCGCGGGTTGTAGACGTCGTCGTCGGGAGCAGGCAGACCCGGGAGATCGTGGCCAGAGCGCACGCCACCGCGATCCGCCGGCGGTCGCGTCACGTTTGGGACGGGTCCTACGTGTCCGCGGAATGATCGTGCGACGGGTCGCGCGGCTCGGCCATCCCGTCGGACTATCGGTCGGTTGTCCCGCTGTTGAGGCGGATCGTCACCGGGACGCTGCTGCTGTTCTCCGCGCTGTTCCGCCGGTCGCCCATGTACGGTGTCCAATACGCGACCGGTCGCGGCGGCGGCGGCCGATTACATTTTTCAGTCACCGACTGGTGCGCAACCGATCATCGCTACTTAGTTCTAAATTTCGTCAGTAATACGCCGATTTCTATTGAAGGTTGACGTACAACATGTCTGATAATGAGTTGCTGTGCGTTATTAATAACAATAAATTAATTCTGAATTTAATTAAATCGGAAAAGGATTTTATTTTTATATTTAACGCCTAGAACGAGGAAACCAATTGATCCATTATTTTTCCACAATTTTTGTATCGCGTGTTGGCAATGTCTTACAATTCGGTGTGTTTATGTTCGTATTCGATGAAGATTTCATCTTCTTGTGGTGAAAACACTATAGGTAGGGTGTCCAATACGCGACCGGTCGCGGCGGCGGCGGCGGCCGATTACATTTTTCAGTCACCGACTGGTGCGCAACCGATCGTCGCTACTTAGTTCTAAATTTCGTCAGTAATACGCCGATTTCTATTGAAGAGTGTGACGTACAACACGTCACAAAATTATTTTATGTCCGTTATTAATAACAATAAATTAATTCTGAATTTAATTAAAGACGAATCGGAAGAGGACGAACTATTATATTTAACGTCTAAAACGAGGAAACCAATTGGATCCATTATTTTTCCACAATTTTTGAATCGCGTGTTGGCAATGTCGTACAATTCGGTGTGTTTATGTTCGTATTCGATGAAGATTTCATCTTCTTGTGAGGAAAACACTATAGGTAGGGTGTACGAGTACAATACGCGACCCGTCGCGGATGCTAATTGCAGTGTTCGGTCACTGACGACCGACTGGTGAGCATTGCGGTCGTCGCTACTCAGTTATAAATTTCGTCAGTATTACGCAGATTTCTATTGACGTACAACATGTCTGATAATGAGTTGCTGTGCGTTATTTATAACAATAAATTAATTCTGAATTTAATTAAAGACGAACCGGAAGAGGACGAACTTTTATATTTAACGCCTAAAACGAGGAAACCAGTTGATCCATTATTTTTCCACAATTTTTGTATCACGTGTTGGCAATATCGTACAATTCGGTGTATTTATGTTCGTATTCGATGAAGATTTCATCTTCTTGTGGTGAAAACACTATGGATACCGTATTGTCGCCGCGACCGCTCGCGCTACACTGCTCTCGGACCGGTGCTGTCGCGCGGGCGACCAAATAGAAAACGCGAATAAACAGTAGGACGCGACGGGTCCGCGTATTGGACACCCTACGGCGGTTTTATTTTTCAAATTTAATCTTCAAAGAATGTTGTTCTGCGCTTAGTGAGGTGATAATATCGAGTGTGTACATTTGAACAATACAAACAATACGTGAGTTCTCATGAATATACCGGACCGTAGTGTATACATTTGTAAAACTGTAATACTCGAAAGCGAAAGAACGAACAGACGAATCATAATTTCGCTTAAGTACGGTATAACGCGAGTATAACGCGAACCGCGATAAAAATAAATAATCGTTTTGTGTGCTTCCGAGTGGTAAGTAAACAATTCACTTATGTTCAGGTCATATTATTTAATTTAAACCGGACCATTGTAATAGGTACTAGGGGGATTTAAATAATATGAGCGTAACATTGTTTTCGCGGAGGTTTTTTTTTTCGTGTCTTTTTCCATATTATACTCTCGTACTTTTCACATTTACATGTTTAGGTACAAATTTAATTCGCTCGGAATTATTCACTCACACGCCGAATTTGTTTTGTACCGACGACGACGACAAAAATGTGTATTAAAAAACAACTCGAAAAACATGCGATTTTTCTAAAACGAATTTCTAGACTGCATTATTTCTCTACGAACTCGTACTACCATAATGGATTCGTCCGGCGCGTGTCTTCTTTAATAATGTTCTTTACGTCGTATTCGGTTTACATTTCTCATGACAAGACATGTAAACCCCGAAAAATAACCTTCGGGTCGTTTTCAATGTTTTTATGAAAGAAAAAATAAATAATACATCTATATTATAATCCGTATAATATTATTCATACTCTCATTGAAATGTACGATACCGCGAAACAACTCTAGAGTTCACAATATTCAAACAGTCGTCTCTACAATTTTCCACGGACGTGTTCTGTCTTTCTTTAGATATCAATACAATTCGAGACCAATTCTCTATCGTGAATCGATCGGTCGGCTGAGGTTTAAATCTGACGACTTCCTCAACCATTATTCGATGTATAATATATTTATTTCAGTTAGTTTGTTCCATTTAGAACGTATGGCCGAACGAACGCTCACAAACAATAAATTGGAAATTTCGTTCTAGAAATTTAATGGCAATGGCAATTATTATTACCAACGCTCAAATATACGCCCATAATAGCGATTACGACCTTAAAAATAAAGTGCTTTTTTTATGCGAAAACGTCCGGACGAAATGGTATTAATTCAAATTTTCACCCGTTGTTTTTTTATTTTTTTATTATCGATATCGAAGTGTACTTTATGGTTTACATAATGGATTTGATCAAGTCGTCTTGTCTCATCTAAAAAATAAACACTCCTCGTGAGTAAGCATTTTTCAAACCATACGAAAATTAGGTTTTTTTTTTATAATTATGTAGAAGAATGATATATATACTCGATCGACCGATATCATTGTATACACTATCATTGTAATCAAGTGATATCATAAAAAAGTGTATAATTATTGCAATTTAATAGAATAGTAAAGGTGTTGATTTCTCTTTCGATAAACCGTTTGATATTCTTAATGTCGGTTATTATTAAATCTAAAACCGTAAGATTTGACATAAACACTTTGCCGTCAATATTTATATTTTAAACAATAATTATTAAATACCAACAGTGTGGTGCGCTAGCGCCCACGAACAGAGAGATCATACACGATCGGTACAATACACGACCGCAAACGCGACGCGATGATTAATTTTATATTGCGTCTCACGCATGCTCCCGGTATTCGCAGCAAATTATTGAATTGCGTTAAGAATTATCGGTTTTAATCAGACCTCGCGAGGCCTCGCGGGAATTCGATTTCAAAATTCCAGCTTAAAACTCGATATATAAGGTGTGCCACCCCATTATTAAATATGACCAAACATGAAATACTCGGGAGCTAAATATCGTACTTGAACTATTTTCGGGGCTTCTCTGCGGGTACTTCATTTTTATTTCACGTCCGCGTTCATGTGAGACCGTGTGCGTCAGGTGATTTATACAAATCCGCCATGTTCAATATTGCAAAATATAACTTGAAATTACCAAAAATTTCCGCTTTATTTGTTTGGGCGAATTGTGCATGGACAAAGTACGTTGATTTAATTCGGTATTTTAAAAAAAAAATTTGTATTTTCAAACAAACGCACTTATCTATACTTATAATATTGTTGGCACTGGCATACAATCAATATAAATTAACTTTAATATTTATAAAACTTTTATTGAGATTGAAAATGTTTATGACAACTAATTAAAACATTACGAACTACTCAAATACCTGATTAGATTAAATGTTCGAAAACAAATCGACACGACTTTTTCGGCATAGTTTCAATTTGAAAATAGTTTTTTTCTATTTTGTAATCACATATCGAAACGGACAATTTCCTGTTTGAGTATCTCTTTTTTACCATCTACAAAGTTTACAAACGATTGTACAAATTATTATTCGAGAGAGATATACGTACAAACACTCACACAATCATATTATTATAATCCAATAGTTATGATTCGTAACGAATCTATTTAAAAAATGACAAAATCAACTGCTCGATGTTTCGTTTCATTGAGTACAGCACTAATGTGATTTTATATCGTACGCTATTTCGAACTCGGTTAAAAAGTTACTCGGGTCCGGTTTTCGAGTTCCGGAAAAAAAATGGTGAAAACGATTTGAAACCGCTTTTGAAAAACATTTTAAACGGTATGGTAAAAACAAATATATATTTAAAACCGTGCTGAAAACAAAACCTATCGGTCGTTTCGCGGAAAAGTTGGAATCGAGAAGGTAGTTTAATTTCGCGACGGCCTGAATCGCAACTTCGAAAACGGAAACGTCGGTTTCGTAATTTTCAACGAATTATAATTACTAGAGATTTGAATATTTTTCGGTTTGAACGCTCAAATCGCTTTCGATGTCGCGCGGCCATGAATTTTTCTTTTTTTCTGACCCTCTGTCGTAGGCCCCGTTCTCCGTACGCACTCGCACTCGTCTCAGACTTATTGTGTTTCATAACATATTTTACCCGCCCGCGTCAGCTTAGAGCAGACAGTCGCGTGCGCCAACCGCTTTCCATTTCCTTTTGTTCGCGACTCGTCGGCGAATCACGACCGTTTATTATATTATTGTAGATTTATATTATTGGTATCTTTTTTCTTTTTCTTTTTTCCATTAGAAATCGAGGAGAAGGCTTCTTAATTTTTGTTCTTCGTCAGATCAATGTGAAAATATTATGTGCCGCAACAGTTCTACCAATAGGAAGCCCTTATAAATATATTTAAATATTAATAAAACAGTGACGTTTCAATTTTTACGGAGAATATACAATTTTATTAATAGTCGTACTTGTTGTGATTGCTTACCTCAAAAATAGTGAAATTAATTAAATTATTTTGTTTCGTCCAGCGTTGAGAGGGGGTAAGTGTAGTCAGTGAAACCTATCCTCCACCGACTTTTCGACTCTGACTCTGACGGTGGGCGAAAAAGGAAATCAATGGAAATCGACTGAAAATGGTTATATTTTTTATTTTTATGAGCCTTTTAGCGAGAACATTCGTGTTTGTATTGGAAATCGCATAAAATCGAATTCAATTTCAATATGGAAATCTATTTTCTTCCCACTATCCGTATTGTTCACCACGAGAGAATTATTTAAAATACCTATATAAAGACATGCTTTGTCAAAACAAATCTGCGAGAACACCACTACGCACGCCAATCAAAATCAAGAGAGAGTACGTTGCATATCCTTCTAAATCTCTAGACGACATAATTATTGTTGTTTGCATAATACTGTAACGACGTGATTTCAACTCGATTGTTATTTTGAAAATTCCAAAACATAAAATAGATTTTTATTTTTTTACAAAACAACGTATACGAG
Source organism: Drepanosiphum platanoidis (assembly GCA_948098885.1). NCBI lineage: Eukaryota > Metazoa > Arthropoda > Insecta > Hemiptera > Aphididae > Drepanosiphum > Drepanosiphum platanoidis. Next base: position 28,946,788 of record OX402528.1, on the reverse strand, counting down.
TGACGATTTCGTATTTTTACAATATTATTGTGCATTTATTATTGTCTACAAGAGTAGTTTCATCAGACAATCAAACCAAACATTCAGAAAATGCATTCATCTGTGAAATTGCGCTAAATGTGAATCATTAGTATTGATTTTCATTCGTAAGCATTTCATAATAAATTTCATCCAGAGTCATTATTTTCACCCGCAGAGAGTTCACACGTCCCCCACCGTTTAATTAAACGGGCATTTCACCCCTAAACACGTCCTGGCATATTAATAATAATTGCCCCTTACGCTGGAGATATCGAATTCTTGCGGTCTCTTCTCCCTTTTATGCACAAAAATAAAAAGGTCTGGCGCACAGGTCCGAAATACGCTCAATATCATTAGGATCAAAAATAATAATACCGGCCGTCTTGAAGTTATTTGAGACAATAAATCATAATTGATTTGTTTTTAATTTACAAGCACAGGTGCCATTATTGTATTACAACACGAACTCATTAAAACACATTATTAAAACGGATAATATTGAAATGAAATATTTATTTTTTCTTTCTACGATGACGATTGATTTGACAACATTTTTCGGTTTTAATTTCAAACAATTAATTATCACGTCGCATTTATAGTTCTTATGGAGGTATTCATTTTTCTGACGCGAAATTACAATATTATATTGTTCAGAAATGTCCGCTAGTTCGATAAAACTTCTTGGCGTACAACCGTCGACGATAGTCATCACGTGTATCGCGTATTAACGGTCGACGGGACGTCAAAGAGTATTTGTTTTCTATTCTTTTAATTGCTGCATTATTTTCGCTTCAAGAATCCTCACGAATACGCTCCAAACGGCCGCGATTACTAAATCGAGATAGCCCGATATCCGTGAACGCACGAACAAAATAATAGTATATTACACAAGTGCAGTGATGACGTGTCGCCGCGAATTCGCCGTCAAACCGTCAACGAAACCAAAGTCGACGCGGTTTTCACGAGGAGAAGGACTTGGACGCGGTCAAAGAGCTCACGCGTAAAACGGCGCGGGTACCTATTATACAATGTAATATAATATAACGTTTAATCTGGTCGAATGTCGAAAATCACCTCCCCTTGCCGTCCGACGTCGGCGCGCATTATGTAAATGCGAATATATTTCGGTGTTAAAATTATTATTATTCCGTTTGGCAGATTTCGCGGTCGCGCGCGCGTACCTTTTCGGCGCTGGCTAATTCGAACGCATCGCCATCGTTCCGCAAACGAGTATAATATATATATATTATACGAATGCAATTTATGAAAATGTATGGTAAATACCGCCCGTTGTGGGGGAATCACGGGGTTGTCAGCGAATTCGGACGTAAATTAAAAAAAAATTTAAAATAAAACGGGCGCCGTATAATTGAAAATCCGCCGCCGCCGCCGCCGCGCCGCGGACTGCTATAATATATCCGGACGATTTTCTCTCCCTCCGGTCCGCTCAATTTAACATCAATTAAACAACAGTCGGCGAAAATGTCTATGCACACGCGCACAAAATATATACGCACACGTTGTACAATGTGCGAAAGAAAAGGAGGGAAAACGCGCGTATACAATAATAAAAGATACGTTCAATGGAGCCCCTAACGAACCGCGCGGTGAAAACGTTTTTTTTTTTTTTTCCCGTTCACTGTGCTTTTTGTTACCACTTTTGTTTCGTATGAATATAACGTAGTGTATGACTCCGGGCGCGCGCGCGCACGCATTATTATTATTATTATTATACGCCGGCAAAGGCTTGTGCAGTTTTGTCAAAGACAATAGTGTTCAATCGATAACGCGACGGCGCGGCGGCGGCAGGTGAAACGGTACGCTGAAAAATACACCCTTGCACCTACCCTCGGTACGAACGCCGCCGCCGCGCCGCCGTTTAAAAGAGCTTTTTAACTTTTCACTTTGTGCAAGTGCGCATATATATATATATACGTATTATAGTGTTTTGCGAGTGTATTGTTTCCTCCGCGGCGCCACGCGTGATCCCCGCGGCCGCGGCGTTTTCTCCGACGACGACAGTTTTTTTTTTTTTTTTTTTACCGATAAGACGTTTCCGCGCGCCCGTCGAGTGCGGCCAGCTCGACGATCGCGATTAATGACGCGTATTGCGCGCGTTGCTATTGTTTTTATACTGCGTACGTGCGGAAATACGTTTTTCCACAGACCGCCGCCGACCCGCGGAACGTACGAACGTTTCTGGTGCCCTCGTTCGTTGGCCGGCGCTCGTTTTCACATAGTCGTGAACCGCACGACCGATATTATCGTACGTCCAAGTGGTCCGAAGTGATCCAAGTGTTTCGACGAGCGATCCGAATCCTCGCGGACGGATCGAAACGTTTACGCCTCCGTCTGTATACTCTATAGATTCCCAAAATGATCCGTATATATAGAGTCGACTTCGACCTAAAAAGAGTCCGCGTTGGTGAAAAGGGATGCTTGAGATGTAAAAAAAACAGTCCAGCAGAGTTTAATAGTCAAACCATGTATAATTCTATCGATACAAATCACTATCTTCGGAATCTTCGGTCAACTGTCATAATTAAAAGTAGAGTGCGAGCGATTAATAAATTACGAGTTCTCGATCAGAATTTGTATCCGATTAAGATTGAGTGTATAAATATTATTAAAATTCGACTTTAATTTAGCGAACTCAATTTGACACGGCTGACGTCTATCTATCAGCTACTGTTCGCCGTCTCGTTTGCATTTTGCGTCATTCTAAGTAATAAAGATATGAATAAAAATAACCGATTCTGTATATTTGTGTAAAATTATATCCTGTACGACGTTCTAAAAAGAATGACTACTTGATACAACATATTTTTAATGGAAAACACGCTTCGATGTTTGTCTTTGAAAAGGAATTGTTGATTAGAACTAAATGAACGTTAATTATTACGGGAGAGTAATCATCTCGATAACGGTATGAAAAAAAAAAGAAAGTATTTACTGAAAAAAACCAATTGAGTTCTTGTTCACTGTATGCATTCGTGAATAAAAATAAAAGCCTTCGTCGACGATTTTTCGTCTCCGGTGTTATTGTCGGTGTAACAATGTTGCAGCCGTCAGCAACAGAAAATATCTGTACTCACTAATTATGCTGATACATATTGTGTCATTGACAAACGTTGAAACAGTTTGTTGTTTTTTTTTTTTTGCATTTTCTTCTTTTTGAATTATCACTCGACAATACACGCCGCGTACGGTGTCGCTCTGCCAAATGCTTCTACTGCAGAGGTAAAAAACCCATTGGTCCGTAAGTTTCATACGAAATATGAAAGATAATATTAAGTACATTATATCGTTCAGGGACACTTACATAAAAGTAAAACGTCGTTTTCCGCCGTAAAACGATATGAGATTTGACAAATAATTTCAGCAAATTCGATTCTAATGAATCATGTGCCCTGTACAAAGTAAGTGTTGACATTCAAAAAGTAAAACCAGTGATATTGGGACTCTGGAGCCAAAACGTTTATTGAAATTTTACTAAATTTAATGTAAAAGTATATCACCTTGTTCGATAAACAAAAAAAAAATGCACGCCATTTGAGTAATAAAAAAAAAGAAGATAAATTTTCCTAAAATAGTTACCATAAACATATTTTTAGACTATAACAAATTACAGAGATTAAATCGTATGATATTATTACCGATCAAATAAGTCACGCGGTTTCAATAAATTTTATCGGTCGACAAATATGTAGTATTTGTATACAATTCAAAGTCACTGCGCGAAATATTTGAAAACAAGTAATAATTGTACCTACAGTTTTTTTAATTTTTTTTTAATTAATCGCGCATTCGAATAAAAATGTGTTCGGTTTTTAATTTTATGTTTTGAACCAGAGTATTTTTCTAGGAAAATATGTTCACGCACAAAATGGGAATTCAAATAGTAGTCGGTTAGTTGGTGAAAATTGAAAAATGTAGATTAGCGGAGTAATGGTTTTCCATCAAGTGCCGAAACTCGGCTCGTCTGTTTACATTTGATTTGACACGCTGCGCGCGAATCTTATACGGTTTTATTATCATTTCATAAACTTATTCGCGAGTCAAACACATTATGAAAATATTTGTATGAAAACGTTGTTTGGCAATGGCGGCAGTGTAGGTGCGTGTAATAACGCGAATGATAAATATATTCAGAAACTATTTTTAAATCGTTTAATACAATATTTTAAACAACAGAAATGATATATCGCCGTGCTTCCCTGCCCAAAATGTTTAATAAAAACGCGAACGAAATGTTTGAAATGAAAAAAAATAAACGAGGGGAAAGAATAAAGAAAAGAATGCCATGCCGTTATTTTTCAAAACTCATAGTACGTACGTAAAAATAATGTTTGACAATCAGTTATTTTGCAGTATTTGTAATTATTTTTATTACATATATTTATATATATATATTATATAATAATTAATGGCGTTGCTATTTATTATTATTTAAACACGTACGCGTGTAATTAGTCATTTTTTTGCACAATAATCAACGCACGACAATTGTTTAAAGTGACGGGGAGTGATTGATTTCGAAAAATTAAAATCCTACACATTACACGATATTATTATTAAGATTGTTTATTTATTTTATTTCTGAATGAAATATATAATACTAGCCGACCCGGCAAACGTTGTTTTGCCATATATTTCTAGTGAATTTTTTAGTATAAAAATAACTAACTTATTGTAAGTATTTGGGGATGGTGTTTATAATTAAAAGAGGAACGGAGCGATGACGGCCTATAAAAATAACAAAACGCCAGCCATTCGTCTACGAGTATATAAAATTTATAATCTATTTATTATATGAAATCCAAATTACCACGCACTCACTGATCGCGTTGCATCTCAAAATCTAGCCCGTGAAATTAAATTGAAGTACTTAATAACTAACTTATTGTAAGTACTCGTATATGAAAAGTATATGAAACACGTATATGTTTTTAATTGAAAATGATTCGCAAAAAAATGTATAAACAACGATTATGGTTACCATGGTTACAGAATAGGTTTAAATATGAAACGTTAAATTTTTAAAAGTATTTGTGGTGGGGGCCACTCTTAACACCTAGGGGTTTAAACAATAGTTTATGTCCTATTGTCTGAGCTACCAAAAATAACAAATGTCATGAAAATCGATCGAGCCGTTCGGGAGGAGTTCGGTAAGAAACACAGTGACGGGAGAATTTTATTTATAAGCTAAGGTACCAATTAATAACCGATCTGTTGGATTTTTATACGTTTCTGGTGCAAAAAATCACGATTTTCACAAAATGTGGCGAAAATCGCGATTTTTTTTTATAAAATAGGGCAAAAATCACAATTTCACTACCTCGCGAAAAGAGGCGCCTATGACCTAACTTTAGACTGTAAATAAATATAATCGGTACTACTTACGGCTTGTCGGTGAGTTGCTGTCGAGTTTCGGCGTCGGTCTTAAAGTAAGCACTAACAGATACACAAAAATCACGATTAAAAGTTTCGTCGGTCGTCGGACGAGACGAATAATAAACTGACGACATTATCACGACTATCACGGAGAAAAATTAAAACTGCGACCAAGAACTTTCCGAACCGCTGTCGACACTAGGCCGGTCGTCGGAGCACTGTGCATCCGGTTAGCCGACGTACTTCCTCGCGAGCGTCTCTCGATCGGCGGGTTGCGTGCGCAGAACGGCTGTCATTGGTCGGGCGGCGCGATTTCGTTGGCACGCAGTATCTCACTCGTTCCTTTTTTTTGTATTCCTAATTACTATTGTTACATAATCATGTTGTCACAATAAACTATCTTATATAATAATTACGTAATACCTATTAATGACTAATCTCTTCGATCGTTGTACGTTTTCGGTGCGAAAATCACGATTTTTTTTCGTAGAATAGCAAAAAAAAAGAGGTATTGCCTCGTGACAATGTGGGGTGGCTGTCACTACCCCTATGATTTAAGGGAGACTATCATTTATGTTTGATTTGAAGTCTTTTTAGTACACATAGGGGGAAAAAAGTCAATGGCGGCACATAAAAGTTTGACATCAGATGTCGGGAGACCTGTATTGCCCCTGTGTTCCCCTCCGATTCAACTACTGCTCCCGCTGAACCTATTCTGCTCGCGAAAAAATCTCCCTTAAAATATTAACAATATATAATATAATATATTATACCGGCTTCGCCCGTGTGCGACTTTTCATTTTTTTAATTTTTACCCCTTTTACCCCCCTTAGGGGTGGAATTTTGAAAATCGGGTGACGTGTCGACACTCAGAAAGGTATTTGGAACAACTGTGTGAAAAAAAATTAGCGTCGTCACAAAATGGGAACATAAAAAAGGCCTGTGCTTTTATATAAATATATAATAGATATATTATACATACAATGAATATCTGGATAAGGATATCGATTTGAAATTTGAATGTTAACCGAGCGGTCACAGGCGTCAGACAGCGTCTTATATTTTTTTCGACGTCCAATGGAGGAGCCCACTCGGAAGAAGATAAAACATAGGCGCTGCCGACGGGAAACGGATTTTTTCCCTTCCCCCGTCCCGCGTTAGGGTCGGATTGTTATTGGATTCTACCGCGGAGATATAAACGTAATAATATTCACGCAAGAACGGCATTAATCGCAACGGCGACGATTTAATTCGAAGCAGCAGCAGTTCGACGTATCGCTAGGTATGAATAAATTATCCCCGGGTACGAATTATAACGCATACTAATTTATTGCAAATTAATACGATTATTTTTCAATTGATTGATACGCCCAACCCGTTTTCAGCCCCGGAAATTCTACGTATTCCATTCTACAACGGTCAGGTTGTAGTGCACGACGTGTATGGCGACCCCGGACGGTTATCGCCAGAAGTAATTTTAGTTTCGAAATGAAAACGATCGAGAGAACGATGGACGAAGTGAGTGAATAGGATGGGAAAGGACAAATGTCGTTAACAACGAATAACCGTCGTCGTCGTCGTCCGGTATCGTAAGTCGGTAAAATCAAAATAATCCGATTCGCGTAGCGAAAAACCAAGCGATTGAGATAATTTAAAAAAAAAAAACCACGGCATCTATAAGCTTTAACAATCGTTTCCGATACAATCGAACGGCGACATATACGTAAACGAAACCAACGACCGGGAACTGATGTCGTTTACGTAGTATTAACACTATTGTGTAAATATTTTTAGACTCTGAATGGAGTGGAAAACGTATTGATTTACAAGGACGCGTGTTTGTTTGGAAAAAAAAAATATATTTATTATTTCGTGTCTATCGTTACGTTTCGGACTAGAAGAATCGGTCGAAATTTTTCAACTTCACGGATCATTTCCGATAGAAAATGTTGTCCAGTCGGCGGATCGAATTGAAAATTTCGATATGATTTTTCTCATAGTTGACGAAAAACCGACGAAAAATGATCGAAAACCGTAAAAAATTGTACGGAATATCGGTTCGAGACAAATAATAAATAACCGCAGAGACTTGAAATTGACTTTTTCGCGTGTTAAAAGCTGATCCACCCGTCCACCTTCACTTTTTCCAATCCAAAACGGTACATTTTGATGTCAAACATAAGAATAATTCACCAATATAAATCACCCGTCTCTCGTATCTCATCCGAGTCTTGTATCGCCGTTCACTTTTTTTCACTTTTAAACATGTAAAAATGTATTTCATTATCGTAGAACCCATACTCGTCAATGTAAATATTTTTCAAACGTACTCATACAATACAACGTCCAAAAACCAATCAGCATGATTGACATTGCATTCTCTTCGTAAGATAATTGTAAACGTTTTGAATTATTATATATATATATACTAGCTGACCCGGCAAACGTTGTTTTGTCATAAATTTCTAGTGAATTTTGTAGTGTGAAGAAGCACTAACTTATTGTAAGTATGTGGGGACGGCGTCTATGATTGAAAGAGGAACGGAGCGCGCACGCCCGGAATTTCGATAAAAGTTATGTAATAATATTGCAAAATCAATACCTTTTGGTAAAGATCGTCGGGATTTTCGATGACATAACAATCTATTTACATAAAATGCAAATTACCACGCACTCGCCGATCGTTGCATCGCGAAATCTAGCCCGTGAAAAGTTTTTCCCCGCGGTATGAGGGAGTAATAACGTTCTTTATTTTCAACCCCTTTAACCCCCTTAGGGGTTGAATTTTGAAAAAAAAAAAGGTAATAGATTTTTCATTATTTGATTTACAGAATATATGTATGTTAAATTTCAAAAAAAAATCCGATCGAGAAATAACGTTTTCTTCTTCTTAAATGGGGCTCTGCTATATACGAGATGTAAAAACGAAACTTTGACCAAATTTAATACCACAAAGCTCCAGTGGCTCAGGATTTTTACCAATTTTACTCCTTTTAACCCTTTGCAGCCAACCATCTTCCGGGCTGATTTGTTGAATCTAAACCGTCCAGGGCGTCACCCAAACGCATACAAAAAAATTCATTCAAATCGGTCCAGCCGTTTAGGAGGTGACACACACACACACACACACGTACAGTAGAATTATATATTATATAAGATAAACGATGAATATATCATATTATATTTGTAATATTATACATTGTACGTAATGTAGTGTCTGATGAAGACTGAATAATTTACAGTGGTAGCCGGTTAACGGAGATTTAATTACGCCGGCAGTCGGCAACTCTGAATTAATAATACTTCACGGAAAACCACGCGTGCACATAACGTCTGTGCACGAATGTTATTGAAACGAGGGAACCGTGTCGAAAATAAACTCGAACCAAGTATTAATTCGTTTGCAATTTTACACTGAATACCAATCAGTTACACGATTCGCGCGAGTTCGGATAGTTTTCGTTTATCGACTGTGCGATGACGAGTTTAAAAGTTTACTCTCCCGGCTTGTATATTATATGTAATAGAATTTACAAAACTCTAAAACACGGTGCGAGATCGTGTTTAAAATTTAATCCAAACCCGGTAACGGTCGGTAACGCGTAATTCGGCGTTTAGTAAAACGTAAAACAGTATTCACGATGTTTTTTTCTTTTGAGAAAAATAAAAAAGGTTTCATTTTTGATTGGGTTTATTAAACGCTTACGAGGTTACGGGGACTACTCGAATCGCACGGCAGGACCATACTATGATAAATTCTAGTAAACGTTTGTTTTAAAAAACAAAAGAAATAATCGAATTCACTCAAAATTCAATCGTTAAATCCGAACAGAGTTAAAATATCGTGAGATTCCCTCGAAGCCTACTCTTAATAATATTGTTAGTTTTTTTTTTAATAGTTTTATTTTAGTCATAATTATATACGTATATATTGTAATATCAACGAACAACTTTGTCAAAAAAAAAAAAATGGCATCATTATAATAATAATTAAAATAATAATAATAATTTTATTACACTTTATAGGTAGTCTGGACCATAAGGAGGTATTTTATTTTTATTTTTTCATAAGTTTTAATTAAAAACGAGTACTCGTTAAAAGTTATATGTATATACGTACATACTAAATAGAACCACCGACCCATCGTGTTTTCTTATTTTACTGCGATATAACCTAACACTGGGAAATAAAGTGGCCCATATTATTAAATAAATATAATATAAAACTATTGTTATTGAACTCTCGAGGTTTTAATTAAAATGGCCAACGAACACCTATAACAACCACTTTTGTTATTCCCCGTGATAAATTACACGACGGATCGTCTACAATTTTTTTTCAATTTTTCAATAGGTTATTTTGTTATTTTTTATTCAAATATTTTAAACACGATAATTTCCTTTTAAAAATTAAATAGTATCAAATAATATTATATATGTATATAAATATTGTTAGACGAACCAAAGATTTTGATATTTTTTAACATTATAATATACGAGTACTGTTTATACGAACACATTAATGTGTCGCGACGATAATAATTATTATTGTTTTTTTTTTTTTCGGGTCGAGCATTCCGAGAGAATTTCGTTTAACGATTATTATTGTTTATACGTAGGCGTAATTGTCGTCAAACTTACTGAAAACATAATTCCAAACCAACATTGACGAAAACGCGTCTTCCTTGCTCGGCGAATATGACAAGACTGTCGAAAATAGAAAAGTGAAAACAATTTTAAAACGACGCTCGTACGGTACGGTTATAACGTAAAAACCGAATAGAGTTTGCTCGTATCGACGACAGTTATTCTCTAGTCTGTTCAAAACCAAACCCGAAACGCCGACGACGTTGGTCTTATAATATATCAAATTCGAAATCATATCGAGTCGAAGGTTAACGCTGGAAACAAACAGAAGCTGCCGTAAGCGCGTGCGTGCGGGTGCGAGCGCCCGTGTCGGTGTGTGCTTACCCGACGGAATACAATTTAGCTAACGAACTGTTATTAAAACAACTCACTGTATTTTATGTAAGCAATTATTATATTTCCGCCGAATAAATAATAATTATTTCTCGTCGAACACGTTCGTTGCGCGGACACGCGGTTCCTATTTTTCCTTTCTTCTTTTCTTTTCTTTTTTTTTTTTTCGTTTCGTCGTTTCGTCTTTCCTTTTCGTTCGGTTTTTTCTTCTTCTTTATTTCAAGCAGACACCGTGGAGAAATAAAAAAATAAATTTGCGCTCGCGGACGGGGCGCGCGTAATTTTTCGTGCAGAAATAATAATTTCTTCGGGGACGCGCCGTAGTTTGGTCGGGCCCTCGCACAGCGTTAACGTGCCCCGGTTGTTTGGTTAATATTGTCATAATGTTATGCTAACTCGATTTGCCGACAAAACCCGTCATAATTTCGGACTAACGCAATCAAGTGAGGGCCCTCTTCCTCGCCTCGCGCGCCCCTCCCCCCCCCCTCCCCCACGGCCAAGACAAACACAGGACGCCACCTCGGTGCCCACGTCGTTCCGCAAATTACGTGATCCTACTGCAACCACTACAGCTACAGCGGTACATGCAAATTGTTTTAGCCGCCGACCAAAGTAATGCCATTTGGGAACCCTGCGGAGGACTAAAAACGCCCGCAGGACCCGCGCCGGGCACCCCCGAGCGCACGCGCCACGCGCTAAACCGTATTATTTGCCGGCCGACTCTGAAATTATTCGCCGCTAAATATCGAGTTGTGTTTTTCTCTTCTTCCCGACTCGCACGAACACGTATTTATTTCATAACAAATACGCTATAGCGCGTGTGATTTGGTTTAGACGAAAAGAGGACGTTGTTGTTTTATCCGTTTCACGCGCCCCGTAGTGTTGACATTTTCATTGTTTTCCCACCGAGACAACGTTTCGACGAATTCGTCCGGTTTTTTATTGCTCCATATCTAATAGGCGACCGCCAGATCGTTGTTATCAATAACCGAGACGAAACGATTGAATTATGCGTTATTGTATTTTGATTTATTTTACAAAAAGCCAACGTTTTATAGAATCTATACTTTGCGTTAGGTTTTACTCGTGTTAATCGTTTTCATTGGTTTAGCACGAAATCGGAGACTGGTAAAATCGCTTCAATATTGTCTTTTTTTTTCTGTACATTGGTTGATATTGAAAACAATTATCTCTGCATTCACATCGTGAGATCTAGTCGCAATCATGACGAGGGCTTGAGTAATTAAGGATACCCCGTTTACGACCGTCACTGTTCTCGAAAAAATCTGCATTTCGCGTGGTGACAAAAATTAATATTATTCCATAAATATACTCGTTTTTCCTGTACGATCACAGGATTATATTATTTAACATATTTTTAAATGCCGAAAAAACGATACTCGGGACAAGGGGGCAAATTCGATAAAACCCGGGACAACGGCGGAAGGCCGGGACGTTTGGTCACCCTATGTCAATACCGACCGATACACGTAACGATTACACCGCGTGTCACGAACGGTAAAATAGTCGTTATCGCGGTGCATAATCTAACACCGATTGATTTTGACGAATTCGACGCACGCATACAGTGGAAAACAGCACGATGACGACCTCGACGTTCTGTATAAATAATATTGCAAATACACTTTTTTTCGTCGACATGTTGTTTATTCTCTCAAATCGATAGCCCGTTGAAAAATATATTTGATCCGGCCGCGGAGACGCGCATAAAAAATTCGTTTTCAACCCTCTCCTAGCGGGCCTCCCACCGTCGCGCGTCGTCGTTCGGTGAGTGTCGTCGCGACGTCATTTTTCCCGCGAGTCAACGAACAATGCTCCTCCGCCATGACGACGGCATCGATTTATAGATAATATATGTCGCGCGAAAAGTATTGGCTGTTTAAAATGTCGTAAACGTCGGGAAAAAATTACGCGCCCATAATAATGTTTGTAGGTACGCGATGTATAATAACACACGGGAGCGACGACGCCCAGGAATTCGGTCTCGAGGAGCCGACGGGGAAAGGGGCGGCGGAGCATGTGTGTGTATGTGTGCGCGCGCACGTGAAGGGCGAGCGGGTCAAAATTACACTCTATACTAACCATGATAGACAGGGTGTGGTCGTGTCGATTTATCAACATTTCAAGAACGAGACGCGGGGCACAAAAAGACTTTGACAAATGATCGACTCCCAGAGGTTCTATATACACCGAAACCAACCCCCGCGGCGTTGGTTCCTGTGCGTGTGTGCACGCGGCCCCTCGTGTGTTTGTGTGTTGTCAAAGGGCTACCGTTAATTTCTCAAAATGTTAAACGTTATTGAAAACAACCCTTCCCGGCCGCCCGTTTCGACCGTGTAAATATTCGCTAACACCCGAGCGCAATTTTCCTAATAACTTTGAGAGGTATTTGCAATACACTTAAACGCGCGAGTGATTGACGTTTTTAAGAATAATAATAATAATAATAATAATACGATTGCGGCAGCGGAAGACGATTTTTCATTATAACACCTCCGCCGCGGCGGCGCGACACGATGATGATGAAAAAAAAAAAAGATAGAAAAAATGAACAACGCGACGAGGAAAAATTACGAGGATGTGTGTGCCTGTGCGCGAAAAAAAATAAAAATAAAATATTAACGACGCGCGTAGATCGCACGACAGGGGCGGGTGGAAGATTAAATAAAGGCGTACGCGTCGACCGCGGCAACACAAATGACACGCGGTGGCGTCGACGACGTGCGCTCCTCTCGACTTATTTGCAGTTTTCGAGCGAACTTTTTGTAACGTCCGTGAAGCCTACGGAGACGCGAAACAATGTCGTTGCATTATCATCGCGTCGTCGTCGGAAGAATTCGAACGGTTAACGGTTAGTCGCGTCGATTGAGCGTTACATTTTTACCATAAAAAAACGTTGTATCGAACTGAGATTAAGAACTTTACGAGAAAAATACTGGAAATTTTTCGGATTACGATAACGGATGAAAGTCGAGTTGATAGTAACAACTTTGTATCTTTTAGTATGAAAAGTGTTTTTCCGTTCTCGCGAGTAAATTAATTATGAAAAAAGAATTATATGAATGAGATTCGGTTATAAATAGTTATAAATACGCGTCATGTAACGCGTGTAATAAAACATAAATGGCACGCTATGTACTTTATAAGTAAAATAATAAATGAAAAATACTACATGGAACTAATGGTTAAAAATCACCTTTTTTTTTTTTTTCTTTCACTTATTCGGAACTAATGATGAGGTTTAATCGATTTTTATTATTTCAATAAACGATTGTAAAATTGGCCGTATTTTTTGAAAACGTTCACGTTTGCATAACGTCGTCTGTATTATTAAGAAAAGTTCGGAATGTGTACGTAAAACGGCTTCAAGATTATCTCGATATGGGACGTTAAAACGAAAATTTAAACTCACGAGGGCGTTTGGTTTTATCAAACCGAAATCGTGCCGTATCGTGTTGAATCCATTCGAAAAATTATCATTTGTCACGAAATCGTCTCGAAAGCAATAAAAATATCGATATATATTTTTCCAAAGCTATTTCAAAGTAAGATTATTATATACGTATTTTTGTTCCCTGTTTATGGGATAATAATGTCAACTGAAATACGAGTGTCGAATTGCAAAACGAAAAAATGCAACGACAAAAAAAAAAACTCGTCCGTAGTATTTATAACACTCGATAGATGCAGTATTATAATATACCTACGTGAGCACACAATGTAGATATCATATTATTGTAAGGGTACCTACTGTGTTTACGAAAATCTTAAGTTTTATTGAAACTGTTATTTTAGTCGCACACTCGCATTGTAATGAAAAGTTGGTGTTTATATTTTATATATATATATGTGTGTGTGTGCGTGTATATATTTGTTTAGTCAAGGAAGATTTTAAAGCACGCGATTTCATCCGAGTACTTACTTACATCGTGTGTGTTGTATCACTATATTTACACACATTCAACAAGACTATTTCGAACGTTATTAATGTGTGCCGAATAAACTTCCGTTTCGGCTCGCGTTTGTTTTGTTCAGACTCGGCAGAACGTGTATAAGGACCGTTAAAGCATCATCGGGTTTATCGTCGAAAATAACAATCGACGTTTTTTTTTTTTTTACATAAAAGATAAAGTCGCGGTTCTGCGTCGATTACGTCGAGAAACAGAATATAAAATTTAAAAACAATAATTCGGTACGGCAAACCATGCGTATAATATAATCGTCGACATATCACTTTGTTATAATATTGACAGTATAATATATTATTTGCTAACGGATAATAATTTTTGTAATAAATGCGTATTAATTATACATTCCCCCCCCCCCCCAATCACTCGAAACGGAAGTACCCAATCTGTGTGTGTGTGTGTGTGTGTGTTTTCGAATTATTTACATAAATTTTTAATTGGAAAAAGTACGTCGATCGAATAATATCTATAGTTGAAAATAAAAATGTTTCTTTCTTTGTCGACTAAAAAACTACCGGACCGATTTTCACGCGGTTTTTTGCAAACTCATCGGGATTGTCCGGAGAAGGTGTGTTTGTAGCTATTGTAATCCTCGATTTTACAAATAGTTTATTTTAATTTTAATACTTATATTATGTGAATATGCTACGAAATTTCGAACGATAAAAAAATAAGTATTAAAATTATTAACACGGGTGTTGTAAATCGTAAAAACAACAGAAGGATATACATTCATTTTCGCGGGCAAAGTCGAGTAATTCGTATTTCAATCACGACGGTGGACATAAAACGAGGTTAAAAATTATTGCCCGTTCTAAGTATAATATTGTTGAGCAATCGTGTTGCCAATACATTGCGCATCAATCGACAGATGGGCTAAAATTATTTCTATTTCGCTTTGAAATTTACGTTCACCTATTGGCCACAGTTGTTCGGCAGCTATGAATTTGTATTTTTTTACGCGACACGTATGATAAATAGAGAGTTGGATATCATAATAGACCGATGGGAAAAATTATTCGCCAGAGGAGTTTTGATATTTCCCTTCGAAACGTCCATAGCTCTTCGTTTGCTTTTCGTTTTCTATCGGTCTCGCTGGTTCGGTGGCGACGCCGATACGCGCGACCGCTATAACGGCGAAAAAAAAAGAAAAGAAAAGAAATTAATAAATAAATAAACGCCGCACGGGGTCGTAACGATCGGGATAATATTATTATAATAGCTCCTAGTACCTATACGGCGCGGTGTATTTCACACGTTTCGAAATAAAGAAAGAAAAAAAAAAAGAAAAGGATAATCCGTTTATTCGATACGTCCTACCGGGCGCGCGCGCGCGCGTTATAATATACTATGTTGATTTATTTTAAATTCAGGATTCACGACGAACACGATATTATGCGTACCGGGCGCACCGGTATAACTATACGGACGGCGCGAGAGGAGGGTTTTATTTCGCACCGTCGAATTTGTCGTATATTATATAATATATACAACGGCGAAAAGAGCGTTTCAAGTGTCGAACGAGAATATATTTATTTATATACATATTATATATACATGTATATATATATATATAATATATTTTAAAAGACACACAGACGGCAGCCGTCGTCGTCGGGTTTATATAATCGCGTACGACCGAGCGGTCCTGTATCGATTTATGTTAATAGACGAGCCAGCGTTTGTGCGCGCTTATTTTCGAACTCGTTAAATGTGTAGGCGCAGTGGAATTCGAATATATTTCGCGTGCAGTAGCAAAACTGCGCGATAATATCACGCGCAGACGTAGACTCGCTGCTCGACTGACGGCGGCGGGGTGGTTCGCGGCCTCGCGGTCTCTCCGTTTCGCGCCGCAGCGGGTCTCGAGGAATCCCCCCGCGCGGAGACGCGTTTTTGGACCGCCAATCGCTATGGAAAGCGACTCGGACGAATCTCTCGCCGGTTCCCGGGAACTTTTTGGATTTCGAAAATTAATTTCCACGTCCCCGCCGCCGTCCGTCGGTCGCTTTGATGCGGTCTCGCGACGCGAGTCTCCGGGGGGTTCTACCGAAAGAGCAACGGCGGCGGCGGCGGCCTCTTATGCCGCGCCGTTTTTTGCCGCGCCTCCGCGCGAGGGGCTTTCGGTCCCTCGTCATCGTAATCGGGCGTGCCCCACTCGAAAGATCATCGACAAAAGGTCTTTTGTCGGAAAAGAGTTCGGTTCCGTCCGTCCGTCCGCCTTTATATCATTTAATAGAATCTGTATTATGAAAATAAGTTTTAATTACCGCCGCCGTTGCGGCGAAAAGGAAAGCGGCGGCGGCGCAAAGTTCACAGAGCTCGCGCGTACGATTCCCCAAACTTTAGAAATCTTAAACAGACCGCGGCTTTCTATTTCAAAGCGGACCCCGAGATAACTCGCGTGCGGCGGCGGCGGCGGCGGCCCGCACGTTAATCAGAATTTATCATTCTCACAATAATAATAATAATATTTTCGTATCGGGGTTTATGCCGAACACGGTCGCTGTATTTATTTTTTTTTTTTGCGACCGCAGAGCACGACGCGACGTAGTTATTATATTATAAGAGTCAGAGCGAACGCGTTTCTCGTATTATTGTATTCGATGGCAATATAATAGCGTCTACGCGAATCTCGCGGTTTTTCCCCATTTTTTTTACGATTTCAATTGATTATCTCGACCAAAAAAACTCGAACGATTCGTTTCGCGACGTCGTCGTTTGACACGTTGGGCACGTTATCGAGTACGGTTTATATTTCAAATAGTTTTTGATTATTATTTTCAAACAACTCCGTGTGTATTTTATGGGCTAATTCCCCGCCCGCCCGCCCCCTCTCCGAACAATAATAATACTCGAGAATACGACGAATTCGATGAAAACTCCATACGTTACGATAATATTATATAATGACGTATATTATGTAATTGTTATGAGATTTTATACAGGACACGACAAATAGGACGCATACCCGAACGTTTTAGAGTAGATTATTATAGTAACATTCATAACGACATTATCACAGCAAAATTCAACGTCGTCACACAATGAGTTTGTTAAACAACGATAACTTTGCGAACTTGTAGTACACGTACACCTGCACGCTTCGAAAATACAAGCTTATTGAATCACAGTCGTCAGAATTGGGGTTTTCATAATGAAGCGAGTACTGTTAAATAAAAATTTAAAAAACCGTTAGGTATTTTGTTCAACGCAGTGAATTTTAATTTCTTTAAAATTTGTTCAAAGATAATAATTATTAATGACTTCCGGGCATCGATAATTAACCGGACGACGTCGATTGCTGCGGTATTGAAATAGTATTTTTATGTTGTTCATAGACTATTATACTAATTATCTAAAACCAATAAGTATATTTTTTCACGCCGTGTTCGCAGAGTTCGTTGAATCACTTATGCTCCGTGTCGTTCGTGTCCATACTCCCAATTATCCGGTCGAACGATTTTCGAAAATTCCTATGTGAAAATAATATAACACTAATGATTAAGTATTGAAATATTTCAACTCCGATTTTGCACGGCTTACGTGCAAAACGTCTTTAAATATGTCCGCGTTGAGCTTGATCAATCTGACTAAAGAATCGCTCGTCTGCTGACCTCGCAAAATCTGAATAAAACTTCTCACGTCGTGTATCGTCAAATCTTTCAGTTTCGAATAGGTCACGAGTAACGCGCTTATTCTCGATTTTAGATTTTCCTTTTCGCCGGGTGACAAATTCTCGTAACGGTTGTTGATTATTCGACCGAACACCTGAAACGCAATAAATTTCTAATCGTTATTCGATTCATCGTTTCATCGATTCGATAAATTATTATGTATTTTCTATAAAAATTCGAACGAGACGAAAGTGTTATTGAACACGAGTCCTGCCAGACTTTTTTTTTTTTTTACAGTCATTTAAACAGAGGCAAAAAAAAATTATTAATTTTTATTCGTTTCTATGATTTCACTAAATCGCCGAACACGTTGTACAGTTAAAATCAACAACAGTACGCAAATGCAACATTAATATACGTAATATAGTATTACTTGTTTGATTTCGTTCGAAGTCTGCAGTTCTCTTTTAAAATCTCCAATTAAATCACGACTTGTTCCGAGTATTTCGGAGCGCGTAGTGCCCGGAATGAAATCTGTTTTGTTTGCATTCCCGTCTGACCAAACATAGGTCGGCTAATAAATACAAAACGTACTCGATAATAGCGATAGTTTACAATAGAATAAAAATAATCGAAACGAATATTTCTTCGTGTACCCACGTGCAGGAAAGAGAATAATAACGCGGTGAACGACGTGAATCCGCTTGTATTCATGGCACTCTCGTGTGATTCTACCGTCGACCGTGGTAAATTAATAAAAATAAATGTTCAAAGATCAATAATAATTACAAACATGTCGATCGCGTGGGCGAGCCATACGCACGACAAAAAAGAAAACGGGGAGAAAAAAAGTATTTCGAAAATAAATTGAAAATACTAAATCCGTTTTAAAAAAAAAAAATAATTTATTGCAAATAACATTTCAACGTGACACCGTTGTATTTACGACTGCGAGAAAATCGGAACGCGCTCGTTACGCCGAAAACGCGATAATTTATGAAAATCGCGTCTAACCTTGCCGCGGTCTCGTTGGTCCCAATCAATAACGACGATATGTATAATATGTACCTGAAATAGTACGCGGACGACTGATCGTAATGTCGAGTTCATCGTGTCAATACAATCGTTTGGAAAATACGAGTGGACTCTGGACTTTCGGATAACGACGAGACGACCATTGTTCCGAACACGAATACCATTAAGTGGCTACGTTTACGGTTTTTATTTTTTTTTCATTTTACAAACACGTCGCGTCAAAACGATTTACATTAAAATATATTTAATTCTATGCTTTATCGACGTTATCGAATTATAGCGTTGTGCAGTGGTGTATTTACGGGGAAGGGGGAGATATGGAGGATAGATCCCCCCTTTGGCCTTTTTTTTTTACCGATAGTTATGATAATGTTATAAATTACAGAAATTCAGAACGAAATTATCGAAAACGCTACGCTTTATTATCATATTGAATATTGATATATTAAACATTCGGAAATATGATGCCCGTAGTTCATTCACTTAACACTACTATTACTACTGCTAAATATGATTGAAAGCAATTCGTATCGTAAATCGTAAAATACCGTCAATCGTCACTAATTAAATTAGTTCTTAAAAAAATACAGTTTTATAAATGTATGCGTGTACTTAATAATAATTAGAGTAAACGGTTGTGATGGTAAGTGTACACCTCGCCGCCCCCCCTTCGAGGAAATTACATGTTTTCCAACGTCCGTCCCCCTTGACAAAATCCTAAATACGCCTCTGACGTTGTGGACGACCAAGTCCGTGTGCAACGAATACGGAATCGACTGTGTTAGTACTTATGACAACATTGAAAACAAATAAACAACGCGAGATCGGAGTAAAATATATTATTGAAATTTATTTTTACGTTTTCGAATAATCGCCTATCCTTATTGTTCCAACTGTTCCAAGACTGAGTATGATATTGTTGTTCACGACAAACGCGGCCGAACTCTAAATATCAGTGGTGACGTGAATATTTTTCATTGACGAGACGAAATAATTTTCGAGGACTACCCTCCGCGGTTATTGGCACTTTTGTTTTATTGAAACACAACTCAAACTTTACACGTTTAACAAATACAATATTAGTTATTTCATAAAAAAACAATAATATCGAATACACGTTGATTTTTAATATCGGTTTATTAATCTATTGCTTAAAGATAAATTTCTTAAACGTAATGTGATGAAATGTTGTTTACTAATTTTTGTTATCGCTACTTTTCTTTTCACTGGATTCCTTGAAAATTTTGTTCATTTCAACCTGTCCAACAGAAATATTAAAAATTAAAAACACTGTAACAAAAATAAACATTAAATTCGTTTCGTTTATACGTACATTGATGGTTTTTAATTTATCGTTGATCTCACGACCGCTGACTAATACTTTTTTCTGAACATCTTTTGGTAACGAATCGAACGATTTGTTCGCTATTTTCTGTATAAGTTTGGTTCCTCCCTCGTTTAATTTTGTAAACGTGTTATACGCGTTGTCAACCGCTTGCAGCAGAGATTTTCTAAATTCCAGGGTTGAAGAATCCTTGAAAAAAATTACCCAAACACATTAGCTCGAACGTTAAAAAATTGTATTAACATATTAAACATAATATACATTATTTATTTGTTATTAATTTATTTCATAATATAAAATCAACTAAACTACCGTTTAATTGAATATACAAAAAATGTAAACAAACGTATTTCACAATGATTAAAACTCTAAATACATTCAAACACAATGCAATAGGGTTTCAAACATTTAGAATTGCAGTTGGTAAATCAGTCGACACTTAATTCATTTCAGTCGAATGGCCAACTATTAAATCGTTAAGTTTTCGACAAAAGAATTACAGACATTTTATGAGGTAAATCGAAAAAGTAAAAATAATATATTTGTAAACGTATTTTTTGACGGCCAATAAACAATATTGTGTAAATTGAAAGAATAAAATGTTCAAAACGATAAAATAATATTGAAATTTGAATGAGTACGGTATATTAAATCGAATAAATTTAAAATATTTTTAAAATTACCAATTAGAGAATGATGATGAAAATATTTGGTTATAATTTCAATTATCTACGGTTATTCCTAAATGATAAGACCAAGTCTTCTTGTCGAAACCACAATAAGAGACGGAAAAATTAAAAAGGAATAAAATAAAAAATTATTAAACACAATCGATGAATTTCGCTCAAAGTCTACAAAACAAAAAATCGAAAAACGACTAGTTTTTATTATATATATCTTATTGTGGAAGCCGTTTTTAAGTAATCGCTCGGTGAAACTTTCGGAGCCATTCAAGAAAATCAATTATATAAAGATAATTATATATTTTTATATATAATATATTTATTTTTTTATAATTTCCTTACGAAAATAGTAACTGCTAAAAATATATATTTATCACGATAAAATACAAGGCAACAGATATACAATTATTATGTTTATAGATTAGAATTTAGCGAACGTTTATTTTCATTTACCTTATCGATTTCATCTATTTTCTTCAATAATGCCAAGGCGAACTCGCTTTCGATAATCGGCGAGAATTTTTTGGTCGCGACGAAAATTCCGTCCATTGCTATCGAATCCAAAGTGTTCAGCAATCCGTCCATTACTTTGTCGAGCTCGGTGTTGACTTCATAAGCCCGTGTGTGATACTGAACACGAGACGAGATGTAAAACACAAAAAGAGTTAGGTTAGGTATATTTCATTTTTATTTATATTTTCTCAAGTTCATTACCTTTTGGATTACGTAGGTAGGTTTTAATACGTCCCCTTTAGCTGTGCACGCGATTAGTACTAGAATACAAATACACGAGAGCTTCATGGTGCCGCTGGAATTAACACTTGACGTTACGATGGAACGATGAAAACGATCGACAATGTCCCGGTGTACTGAAGTCGAATCCAACACATTCGAGGTATATGAGTGCAAACGCTTATCGCGAAAAACTTCCGAATATCGACAGCCGCATCATGGGGAATTCAATCAGTCATATTACTAATTAAAATAAATCTTTTTCCAAGTGCGAATAACACGTAATAGTACCATTTTCGATAATAAAATGACATTGACCTTGTCGGAAATGAAACGAATATGATATTAGTATTTTTTTTTTTACTTCCAAATGTTACAGAAATCGATTATTTGTTTTTTACATAATACATTTACATAATTTAACTCGATTTCATTGTATGTAGGTTTTTTTTTAAATGTATTTATTTTCTTTATTTAATGTATTTCATAAGTGAAAATAGTAAACGTCATGACGTTTTGCACTCTTACTTATAATACTCGAGGCTACACCTTAATTTTATTTTATTTTATAATTTTTAATAGTTTGTATTAAAATAATTATAAATATTTAACAATATTTTGTTACTAAAAATATGTCATTTCAAGATAAAACAAATAATACATTCCTCGTTTCAATGTGACACGGAAAAAAAACCGAATTTGAAAAATTATGTTGAAAACTTCGATCAAAACTTTGCTTAAAAAATCAAAGTTGTTATGAAATGTTAAATTTCGGGTTTGACCTTTAGCTCGGAGGACGCCGAATTCGTTTTTTATTTGAAAAATAAAAAGATTTTTATATAAAGCGGAGAATTTTGATACGGTCTGGGGAATTAATGGATGGTGTGGAAAGCTAATAGGTTATTTTTTATAAACATATAAAGTAAATTACACATTTATTTGGCTCTTATTTTATTATTTATCGTGGTTAGAAACGAAAATTTTGTGTTTCTTTTAAAAATTTTGGACTAAACCATACGAAAATCCAATTTCGCGGGCAACATGCTGTTGTATACGCCAACTCAGGTTGACGCACACAAATATATCTTTGACGGTGTCAGATAAAAATTTTACGTATTTATATATGTATTAATACCATAACGCGTCAAACAATCAAACAATCAAACAATCAAACTGCCGCAACAATATGACTAATATTGCTATGACGCAACATCCACAATACTAATACATATATACAATATTGTTAAATTATTAATTTTAAACATATAAAGTAAATTAAACATTGATTTGACACTTATTTTATTATTTACAGTGGTTATAAGCGAAAATTTCACTAAAAAAAAATTATGCAAAAATTTAAATTTTGACTTACTCTAACTTGTTCAGTTTTGTAGATAGAAAAAAACTGTTCATAGAAAGAATGTTTAAAAAAAAATAATCTATCCGAATATGTAGAAAAAAAAGGGTGTTCCCATTTAAAAAATGTAAGTTTTATTGCGCATGCGCAGCCCTTAAGTCTTAAAAATTCGAAAATTATCAAAAAATGTGTATTTTAGTATTCCCTAGCTCCTCGAAAAAACCCCAATTCAATCCAAGTTCACCGAACGGAAATATTTCGTGTTACCATTTGAGTGAAACACCCTGTATAGCGGAGAATACAAAAACATTTGTATGTTAAAAAAAAAAAAATAAATTAATAACAAATAAATAATGTATATTATGTTTAATATGTTAATACAATTTTTTAACGTTCGAGCTAATGTGTTTGGGTAATTTTTTTCAAGGATTCTTCAACCCTGGAATTTAGAAAATCTTTGCTGCAAGCGGTTGACAACGCGTATAACACGTTTACAAAATTAAACGAGGAAGGAACCAAACTTATACAGAAAATAGCGAACAAATCGTTCGATTCGTTACCAAAAGATGTTCAGAAAAAAGTATTAGTCAGCGGTCGTGAGATCAACGATAAATTAAAAACCATCAATGTACGTATAAACGAAACGAATTTAATGTTTATTTTTGTTACAGTGTTTTTAATTTTTAATATTTCTGTTGGACAGGTTGAAATGAACAAAATTTTCGAGAAATCCAGTGAAAAGAAAAGTAGCGATAACAAAAATTAGTAAACAACATTTCATCACAGTACGTTAAGAAATTTATCTTTAAGCAATAGATTAATAAACCGATATTAAAAATCAACGTGTATTCGATGTTATTGTTTTTAATGAAATAACTAATATTGTATTTGTTAAACGTGTAAAGTTAGAGTTGTGTTTCAATAAAACAAAAGTGCCAATAACCGCGGAGGGTAGTCCTCGAAAATTATTTCGTCTCGTACACTTACCATCACAACCGTTTACTCTAATTATTATTAAGTACACGCATACATTTATAAAACTGTATTCTTTAAAGTACTAATTTAATTAGTGACGATTGACGGTATTTTACGATTAGTAAAACAAGTGAATGAACTACGGGCATCATATTTCCGAATGTTTAATATATCAATATTCAATATGATAATAAAGCGTAGCGTTTTCGATAATTTCGTTCTGTATTTCTGTAATTTATAACATTATTATAACTATCGGTAAAAAAAAAAAGGCCAAGGGGGGATCTATTCTTGTTGAATCACAATTTCGACCATATCTATACGTACCATAAGTGCGCGTCCGTCGTTGTCGACGTCCAAACAGTCGCGAGACTACCGTAGATTAATCCTCTCGCCAATGGTGTACATCTATTGGTCGCGTTTTAAAATCAGACTTATTTTTATCGATTCGTCGTGTGAAAACGGAGTACACGTCGTTTTCAACTGCGATTCGCTGCCTACTGCAGGTGGACGGAGAAAGTAATTTAAAAATTACCGAAACTCGGAAAGAGCCGGAAACATTATTATTTGTACGGTTTGATAAACGATAAAACATAATCGCACTGCGTTCGGACGACGAAAAAGCGTACACTCCGTATATCGCGTAACGTTTATCAATTTACCATCGGGTAGTGCACCTACTGAATGTGTGAAAACGGTTTCTCACGGAAAATCGTTTCTCCGTTAGGCTATTGTATTTTTGCAATCGCTCGTTTATCACTGAACGAGCGGGTTTTTCGAACGAACCGAACTATAGGCGTATATTTGTACATTATTTCCGACGAGCAATACTTCAGATTTTATACATTTTATTTTTTAATTTCATACGAACCGTAATCGTTCGTATAGGTAAGGTATAAATCGATAAGGTATAAATATAATTTGCACGTATTTTTGTAATTTTTAATTCTGCACGGAATACCGAATCGTGTTTCACGACAATATTATCGATTCGAAAAAAAAAACAACCGATATTATTTGGATATAATCGACAGGTTTATTCACCGTAAATTCACGATAAACAAAATATGTACCTACGGTTTTTTTTTTCTCGTCGGCAAATCTAATATTGTTAAAATTTATTCTACACACACCGAGCTTTGACTTTTATTTACTTTTGTTTCGACTAATGTTTCTCTGATTTTTCCGACGAATGCTTGTGATCGTAATATTTTTGCTGTTGGAAAACAAAAACAAACAGACGTCGATGAATATTGTGTTCTTTATGAAAAAAATAAAAATTAATAATTAACGCGTCACTCACGTCGAAATGTTTCAACAGTTTCTCGACTTCATGGCCCACGCTTAATATATCGAGCTTAATATTTTCCGGTAGTTTACCGAACGAATCGTTTAACAATTTCATGGCGTTGTCGATTATTCGCTTTTGCGTGTCGTACGACGTAAACTGTGAAACGTTTTTCACGACATCGTTTTTAATCGTTTTCATCTCGGGCGTCAGCAAATTATCATTCAAGATCTAAAACAAAGTCAAACGATAATATTAGCTTCACGTAATTTCCCGTAGTATAATATGTTTTCGATAAACAGTCTGTACAAAGTGTAAGATCACCGAGGGCTGATTTCTTTTTGGCGCGCATACTTTTACTCGCGTTTTAACAATTAATTTATTGTTTTGAGAAATTCAACATTTTGGGATGCACTTGGTCTTTTTACAAAAAGAAAAAAAATTGCCTATTTGGATTTTTAATTTATTTGACCTGAACGATTTCTGGCTCATTGAAAAGAAACCAAAAAAAAGTTAGTAAATATCAATAAAATTAGTAATTGGTTTTTATCATATTTTTGTTTATTTTTTACTTTATTTATCTACTCAGTTTCTCAACTAACAATATTACAATTACAAAAATATTATAATAAAAACATTAACAACAAATAGAAGTTGGTCGTCTTCCTAATATCAATAACTATGGAGAGGTGTAAGAATAGTTGTAATTAAGAATTTAAATTAATATGAAATTTCAATTTAAAAAATGTATACATACACGAGTATATTTATCAATTAATATTCTATTAAATATTGAAAATATGATCGTTCAGGAACGTAGCAATTTAAAGAAATCAGATTTCAAAATTATCATAATATAAGAAAAATGTTTACTGGTGGAAATTAAATGTCGTATAGAATATTACGACCCGAATGTCAAAAAATTATAATAATTTCAACGTTGTCATTTTTGGAAACGCAATGATATTATATTTTTCCTGTATAAAAAGAGAATAATTAAAAAAAATATTAACAATTCGTTTTCCTTTTTTGTGCGCATAAAAAGTAATTGCCTAATAAAACTTAAATATTATATTATAATTAAACGTTATACTTAAAATAATTCTGTTTCGAGTCTATAAAATAAACGATGCAAAACCGTTATTTAATGTTCACAGACGACACATAATATATAAACGAGTATAAGAATATAATAATAATAAAAAAAAAGTTATTGTCCGTTTGTATTTTTTTTTTTCTTATACGTTTCAGTAGTTTTAATATTCCACGCATAGACCTCAATAAAAATGTAAATACAATTATTCGTATCGGAGCAAAAGAAAAAGCGATTTGCTTAAGGCAACCGTAACATTATAGACGAAAACATTGTGCTTTGTTCACTTCATTTCGGGGTATTACTTCGGTATGATTTATTATTTTCGATGGTTAGTAAATAGTCGTTCCGAAAGTTGCGTGTGAAAAGTAATCGTTTCGTAAAAAACCGTTTATGCCATATGGGCGCCTGTGCGGTGGCTTTTTTGAAATTTTCAACTGTTTCTAACGTTTTCATACACACGACGAGAATACGAAATGTCGATCGAACGTATATCGATTTTCGATAAATTAACTCTCGTCTAGAGAGTTTAGGAATCCCCCTCCACGCGCGCGGCGAACGATAATATCGACGATCGAGACCACGCGGTTTTCAAAAATCAATATTTAACCTCCGCAAACGCGTGTGTACCCATTACGCCTAATAAAAGTTGTGTTTAATCGCATTGCACTAGGCCGTCGCAGAATAGAAAAAAATAATAATAATAACTTATGTCACGCGACACCACACCTTGTCGACTTTGTTGGCGACCCATTGTCTGTCCACCGAGTACGTGTTCGAAATCCTCTTGATATTGTCCCTCAGCGCTTTTCCGGATTCCGTCTTTTCCACCTCCAAGACGGGTATGCGCGCGAGACGAGAAACCGATTGCATTATGGCACTGCTCATGCGGTTGAATTCGGTGACTTCGGATGAAATCTGTACGCGAAACGATAAGCAAACAATATATTAAACGTTATCGGTTTTCGTTTTGTTTTTATGAACGAACGTCGCGTGTTTTTAAGAACACTTTGTTGACGTCGTCGTCCGAATTTCCCCGAGACCGCGAGAAAAACGCGTGAAAATATGCATTCATATAAAATAGAATTTCCGCTATTCGCGCATAGAGACGAAATAAATTAATCGACAATTAATGAAGTTTTCGTCGTTTTTCGTTTATTGCAAGAGTGGACATTGTTAGCCAGTCGATCGGCCGGATCGAAATATAATATAAAGTTGATATTTTAATCTGACCCATTGCCTTGGGGGGGGGGGGGGGGTCTTATTAATATGGGTTTAATATGAATTCGTTTTGACTTATTCGCCTTTGCGTCGACTTGAATATTAGGCGGGTACGTGATATTTTTTCCAGTAGTCTCAATTGAGTCAATTTAAAATTTCCATTGTCGTCGAATTAAGTTATTTATTTTTCACTTTGCGATCATGTTAGTTTTCAAATAAGTTATTAAAACATAATGGCGCTGTAAATATACGTAATATGCAGTAACTATACATCTAACGTTTATACTTTGTATACGAATAAATCAATAGAAATCGAACTATTATATTGTATTCGTTGAGTTAATTTTAAAAGCAGCGATTGGCTGCTCGGAATATATTTATATCGATATCTAAAAAATAAACTTCAACTCGACTCGACTAGACCTAGAGAAAACCGTGTCAGTTAAATGATTAATTAATTAATGAGAAAACGAAATCCGCGCAAAAACCACGCGGATAACACTCGTCCGAAAAAACTTCTGAAATAAACCGCGAACTTTCAGAACTTCATAACTGTTGACCGCGTGGCACAAAAGAAAAAAAAAACAAAATAAATATCCTCGCCGGTATAATATAATTACGAAATTCGCGAAAATTTAAAAAATCGCCTCAAAGTAAACTAAAACTATTCGAACCGCTCGCGTATCGTAATAATATTGTCGTTGTAATAATCTACAGCCATTTTTTGGCGAGTCGAATACAAAAAAATAAAATATACTTTCCTGGACGACCAACGTCGCGGACACGACAAGACACAACCACGAAGACTTCATTTCGGTCGAACACTGCTGCGGTCTGTCAAAACGGCCTCAGTTGACAATAACGTGCGGAAAACTCACGACGACGATAACACCGGTCTACGGAGACAAACTCGTCAATGACTGTCAAAAACAAACAAAAAAAACAAACCGACGGTCCTTACTGCATTCGGTGTGTCCTTTTCGCGTTCCTCGGCTGACCGGGAGGGGGTGACCTCGCGTTTTGTTGGTCGTTTGCGCGAGTCGTAAGTAAATTGGCGCGTCCGGGCGGCGAAACGGAAACGGGTAATCAGGGACCCTATTCTCGGACCGCGTTTAAGCTCTCCGACGACCTGTACTGGCTGGCTGGCCCGCTGTCCTATAATAGGACAGTAGAGGTAGGCCTTTGTCTCCTTTTTGTCACCTAATCAAGGGGCGGCGATCGATTCGAATTGTACGATTTCATCACTATCCGAGAGGACTTCCACCGCTCGCTGCTCCCTCCCGAATGTGACGCCGACGTTCGTTCATCGTCGTATTAGTAAACTCATAAAACTACAAAACGGTATGCATTAGACCAGTGGTTCTCAATCTTTTTAGGACCGCGATCCAAATTTTCTCCCAAAAATCTATCGCGACCCCCGTGGTTTAACATTTACAGAATCAAAAAAGTAATTTCAAAAAACAAATTTTTGCTGATTGCCAAGTACCGACTTTATCGTCATATTTTATCGAAATATTTTTGCGATAAAATTTTGCCAAAAATACCCGTCGTAATAATTCGTATATTACTTTAAACTATATATTACTTTATACTTTATAGTTTATACTATACTTTTTTTTTTTGAATATATATATTTATTTATTATAAATAATAGAATAATTTACAATAATAAATTCTATCTACCAACTTTAAGCTAGGCTTGTGTTGTTGGTAGAGAGTTGCTATGATATAACATATAGTGTTTATACATTAATCAATATTATTACATTACATTTAATTTTATATTTTACATTGTTGAATTGCACTTCTATTAGTATTTATTTTCTATGGTCTATACAATTTAAAAAAACATAAATTTCTTACAATCTGTATAATTTAAAAAACTTCTCGCGACCCACAGTTTGAGAAACGCTGCATTAGACGTTATATTTTTTAGCGTTTCCTTATGGCCCAGGAGAGTTTATCCTTGGATAAATCCTTGAATAAATCAGAGGGCGGGTGGATTATACGATACCTAAAAAAGTTTGGAATTATTCGAAAATTTTATCTACATTTATTGCCGATCATCGATACAATAGTTAATAAATAGTTCTAATTAAAAAGTATAATTTTATCATAAACGTTTCAAGTTCAAAGTATTTGGATAAAGTAATACCAATTGTTTTCTCGAGTTGTAAAAATAATTTTCTTTTTAATCAGTTATTGTGCTTTTCAATCTGATGGATTTATTCATTTATCTATTACGAGTTGTCAAATATAAGTTTTAGGGGATAATTTTTAATGTGGCATTAAGCTTGTCGAAAGTTTATTTACACATTTAAACGAAATATTACTTTAACGCGCACTAATTACGTGGTTATAGTTAAATCACCGTTTTTTAACATTTTATTTTTGTCATACCTAAATTGATAACTTACGGCTGTTGTTTTGCGTTGCATTTTCGTTATTATAAAAGACCTTAATATGTTTCCTCTTATATAGTGTTTATTATTCGTGGTTTGTTGTTGTTAGCCCTCAAAAGAAATTTACAATTATTCATATCAAATACAAATCAAAAATACAACTACCACTACACATTTAACAAATACAATATTAGTTATTCGATTAAAAACAATAATATCGAATACACTTTGATTTTCAATATCGGTTTGATCTATTGCTTAAAGATAAACTTCTTAAACGCACTGTGATGAAATGTTGTTTACTAATTTTTGTTATCGCTGCTTTCGTTTTCACTGGATTCCTCGAAAATTTTGTTCATTTCAATCTGTCCAACAGAAATATTAAAAATTAAAAACACTGTAACAAAAATAAACATTAAATTCGTTTCGTTTATACATTGATGGTTTTCAATTTATCGTTGAACTCACGACCGCTGAGTAATACTTTTTTCTGAACGTCTTTTGGTAACGAATCGAAATATTTGTTCGCTATTTTCTGTATAAATTTGGTTCCTTCCTCGTTTAATTTTATAAACGTGTTATACGCGTTGTCAACCGCTTTCTGCAGAGATTCTCTAAATTCCAGGGTTGAATGATCCTTGAAAAAAATTACCCAAACACATTAGCTCGAACGTTAAAGAATTGTATTAAGAAATTAAACATAATATACATTATTTATTTGTTATTAATTTATTTCATAATTTAAAATCAACTAAACTACCGTTTAATTGAATAATACAAAAAATGTAAACAAACGTATTTCACAATGATTAAAACTCTAAATACATTCAAACACAATGCAATTACAAATGGGTTTCAAACATTTAGAATTGCAGTTGGCAAATCAGTCGACGACTTAATTCACTTAAGTCGAATGGCCAACTATTAAAAGAATTACGGAAAAATTAAAAAGGAATAAAATACAAATTAATAAACACAATCGATAAATTTCTCATTCCGAAAGAGCCGTTTTTAAGAAATCGCTTGGTGAACCTTTCGGAGCAATCCAAGAAAATCAATGACCTGCTTAAAGTACATATTTTTCACGAAAAAATACAAGGCAACAGACATGCAATTATTGTTATATATTAGAATTTAGCGAACGTTTATTTTCATTTACCTTATAGATTTTATTTATTTTCACGACAGCATTTTCGATGTTCACGTTATCGGTAAACGCCGATTGTATTTCGGTCGTGACCGCGATGGGTAAGGCCAATCCGTACTTTGCTATCGAAACCCAAGATTTCAGCGATTCGTCTATTACTTTGTCGAACTCGGTGTTTACTTGATAAACCTGTGCGCGTGACAGAACACGAGACGAGATATAAATAAAGAGTTTTTGTTTTATTTTATTTGAGTTCATTACCTGTTTGAATTCGCTACCTTTAGCTGTGCACGCGAATAGTACTAAAATACAAATACACGAGAGCTTCATGGTGCCGCCTGGAATGAACGCTTGATGTTACGATGGAACGATGAACGATCGACAATGTCTCGGTGTACTGAAATCGAATCCAACAAATTCGAGGTATATGAGTGCAAACGCTTATCGCTAAAAACTTTCGACCATCAACAGCCGCTTCGTGGCGAATTCAAACATTAATTTTACTAATTAAAATAAATCATTTCCCAAGTGCGAATAATACGTAATAATAACATTTTCGATAAGAACGTGACATTGACCTCGTCGGAAAAGAAACGAGTGTGATATTGGTTGGTATTATTTTATCGCAAACTTTACAGAAATCAATAATTTGTTTATCTGCGCGTGGTTAACACGATAATGTATGTGGTTTTTTTTTTTTTTTTTAATGTGTTTATTTTCTTTGTTTAACTTATTTCATATGTGAAAATATTAATTACGTTATAACAGTAAGCGCGTGGAGGTCAGTTAATTAACTTATACTGTGTAGAAAAATATTTGTACTTACCTGGGGCCGAGGGTTTAAAATAGTTAATAACGAACGAGTTACGAACGATTTGTATTGGCTTAACGTTTGTTTTATAACGTTATAATGTATCAATGGGTATATCGTAAATGTATTTAATGTTTTTTAGTCGATGAATTAATTAGAAGGAAAAAGATTAAACTAAACAAATTGAACAAAAACAATAGTTTATGTTATGTTATTGATTTAATCACAAAATAATGACAAATCTGCCCATAATATTGCTTTTTAATCGATTGGCCTAGAGTTTTTACAGTTGAAAAATAAAAATAGTTTTAAAAAAACAGTATGATACGACGATGTCCTCTCGGTCGAACTTATCTCGTTACGATCATAATATGGATCTATAGATTATTTGTTAGTCTTTTCGACTTCTTCGACTTCTTCGTAAACTGCTTGGTTCTGTCCGAAATAAATGTTTAATTAATTAATTAATCGGAATGCAACAAATTAGTTAATCTAAACCGTACTAACTTTGATGTCATTCAACAAGCCATCGATCTTACGACCTGCATATATTATTTTATCCTGAATATCCTTTGGTAACGAGTTGAACGATTTGTTCGTCAAGCCGTGCGCATATTTGATTATCTCCACGTAGGATCCCGAAAACGTCATAGACAAGTATCCGATTGCTTTCTTATGTGTGTCTCTCACGTCCGGCGGCAACGAATTCAAATATTCCTTTAAAAAAAATTCCATACGTTAAAATATATAATATATAACCGATTCGAAAAATGGAATTTTTTTCATTGTTTTTATTTATATGTATATTAAGGGAGATTTTACGATAATTTGTATTCATAAAAATATATTTATATAATTGTATGAGCAACTTAAATATTAATTTCAATAATAACAAAGTATTATTAAAAATATGAAGTAAAAATTCATAATCAGGTGTAACGATTATGATTTTTATTCGAAACCGGTCGTAACAATTTTTGCACTCTTTATTATAATACTTCGGGCAAGACCTATTTGTTTTATTTATATTACGATAAATAGTTTATATTCAATAGTTTTGATAAATTATTTTATATATTTAGTTTTATTGTATTAGTATTAACCAGCAAATATTTTTGTTTTTATTTATTTTGAATTATAATTTTAACAATTTAAAATACAAATCGTAATTTGTTTTTTTTTTTATTAAAAATTACAAGTGTTCATAAATTTTCCTCTAGTTAAAATTATCGAAATAAACATAATAAAATGTGTTTTGCACGAGAAAAATAAATGCCAAACACCGTTGTCGTCGATAAAGACGATAATAATTCAACTTAATAGGTTATTCCGAATTACCTTGAGGACGTCGTTTTCTATCCTCTTTGTTTTTTTCAAGACTTCGGCAAAAATTGCTTTCAATTCGTTTTGACCTTCTTGCGTTTCGGACGGTGGCGCGCCGAATTCCGCGATAGGTAAACTTATGATATCAGTTAAAGAGTCCAACAAATCCAGTGCGACTTTGTCGAGTTCACTTTTTTCCGAAGAAATCTGGACAACACAAAAAAAAATGTAACAAGGTTAAAATATTTTCAACTCATGAGCGTCCTTTGTCCGATTAGGACGAAAATACTTTCCTTTACTATGAACGTGGATAAAACCACTACACATATACACGCGAGCTTCATCTTGCAGGTGATATTGTACGATCACTATATTTTAGCCGATGTAAACGAACGTACCGTCGACAATTCACTGACATGATATCCTTCGGCCGATCAGCAGTTATATACGAGTACTCGTATGATTACAAATACTGTTATCTCGATATCTTTAACCGTATACTGTTGTGTAAGAGTATACTTGTACGTTCGTTTTACGTACTATAAAAGAAAAAAAACAACGCTTCCCGAGCACAAATTAAACGCGTAATAACGAGCGATTTTGATAAAAACTCGACCGTTGGCCTTAGAAAATAAAAAACGGGATGATTGTTATTAGCATTGTTTTTATCTCGTATTTTTACTCAACAGTTACGTTGTTCGTCTTGTTTTCGATGTTTTTTTTTTTTAATTTACACGTGACTTTGGACTGTTTCACGGTTACGTTTTTCTCACCAGCGAAGCAGCTTGACCGTGGCCGGACAGTATGACTGTATGAGATCGGCCAATAAACAATCGGTTCCATATCGTATCGAAAATATTGTAATCTCACCCAAGTGTAAAACCGATTAGAAAACAGTCGAATACGGATTCTAATTTAGAAAATACGGTCTGTTAAACATTTCGAACAATTAGTAAAAATATTATAATAATATTATTGTACGTCATATTTATTAAAAGTACAGAGTGAGCACGACACACTTTTCCGAGTGACTTGGCATATTCGAATTTTCAATAAGAAAGATACCGAGTCGTGGGCGTAGTGGCCGGAGTTGTGATAAATTATAACGAGCTTCGAATTGATTTCGCGTACATAAATAAGATACGTAAATATCGATGAGAATCTACAGATATCATTGTATTATCAAACACCGCGATCGTGTATTACGTTATTGAACGCGATTCGTAAACTCCAAAACTATGATTTTCTATATAGTCCGACTGTACGGTCGGCGGAGTCGTCGATGTGCCTACCTATACAGTCGACCCCTAACCTTTTTCTTCCGAAACCGGAAGTCCGGCGGAATCGATAAATCCTCTACGCGCACATATATATATACGTATTAAACCATTCGATTAAAACCGGCACGCCGCCGCTGCCGCCACGAAATCCGAAACACCGGGGAAAGGACACGCGCAACGATCCCGCGATCGATATAACAATGTCATTGTTGTCCGTCCGATAAATGGCGTAACTGCGATTTGGACTTTGCGAAGAGCACGTGATAAGAGTATTCAACAACAACGCGGCCTCGTTAACGCGCATTGTTCACGCGCGGCACGCTAACGTTTCACGTCACGATTGTGCCCGGCGCTTTTATCGCCGGAGCGACGCGGGATTTTCAAAAAAAAATAAAAACCCGAAACCGATCCGTCCAATTTCGACGTCACTGGCGCGTCCACTTGAAACGCCGCCGATAGTTTCACTTTCGGCGGCTGTTGTAGTTCCCGCCGGCGGCGGTCACGCGACAATAGAGATATTTTAATTGTTGACTTTTCGAACAATTTTTTTAAAAATAGCACAGCGTCGACGCCACCAGATAAAAACAAATATAAAAAGAGTCGGATTTCTACCTGTATGTCGTTGTGTGCGTTTAACCGATTCGGAATTCCACTGCTAGGTTGGTTTCGACTATACGAGTGCCAAACGATGTTGGCTCGTATTAATTGTAGAACCGCGTTTCTGAAACAAACGCGTGGAAAAATATTGTTTAATTTTTGGCCGAATAATAACGACGGGACGACTGAAGTTAAACTTACGCTTTTCGGCGCGTTCGGAGTGAAATCCGAAAAATAAATAGTTGCATTTAGTAAAATAAATTTCTATAACGACATCAATCTCAATTGGTTATGAAATATTCCGGAAAAAAATTTGATAAAAAAATAGATACAAGTATCTTTAAGAACATTTCATGTGTTGGAAATAATAACGAAAAAAATACTCTTCTCGGTCTTTGATATAATATTATTAATTACATTTACGAGTTCACTATGAGTACCTAATTTTTTTTAGAAAAAAAAAACAGAGTCAATTAAGTCAAATTAATTTTTGTGAAATAGAATTAATAACATTGTGGTCATTTTTTGATTTGATAAAAATAATTTTGTAACACAATAATAAAGGCGATGTTTACATAACTTGTCTTTAAATCTAATAAGGCTTAATCATTAATCCCCCAGTGATTCAGAATTTTAGTTTTGTAAATCAGTCGCTAATCTTTTGTTTTTAATATTGCGAGTAGTTGTATACATTGTTTTATCGTTTTAAAGAATTTATTCAAAGCCACATTTGGTTCAATGTTTGATTGAACAAAACGTTAACTAGAAAATGTACCCAGTCTACGCGATTGATTAATTGATTTAGGTTATTATAATTTACACATACGTAGTACCGAGTCAATGCTTTTATTGTGATTCATATTATTGGAACAGAAATCATTTTAATATTATTACCTCTAGTAAAAAATGTTGTGGTTGGAATACTATATGATTAAACAATTATCGCTAATATTAAACTATTACCGAACGAATCAATATTAAAATGAATTTATTAACAATATTTTTGTTTAACAGTAGATATGTTTCGGGAGATTTAATAAAGATAATTTATGCAAATTATTTATTAGCAACGTTATGCCACCGCCGTTATTGATAACAGAGTAAGAACGGCACATTTGGTATACATTAATTTATAAATTAAAATCTTTTTCAATGTATTATCCATTTAATCACCTAAATCGATAAAAAAATGTGGTACATTTAATAAATCGTTTAAATTTAACACATAAATTTGACGCTGTGAATGAAAAAAACTTAAATACAACCGTTATTACAACAAATAACATTAATATTGGCAATTATTCAGGTATCGATGTAGTATCGACAGAACTCGATTTGTTTAATTAATTATTTAAATTTATAACTTTAATATAAAACGTGACTTTCATTATAGAAACACGGATAGTCAATATGAATATCTATAATTTTTAAACGAAAGCGAAAAATTTTCGTAACAAATTTAAGTGTAAAAATCACCATGTTGCGCGTGTGATAAACAGGTATGGCCAATAAAAGTATCCGTTTACTTGAAAATCAGAAACTACTATATGTATTTGATGTAGTGCAAACAGAAAAAACAAAATAATAGGATTCTGTTGCAATTTCCATTGTTTATTTAACCTTGAAATAAGTTATCGTGGAAATATCGATTTATGATGATCAATCGACTAAAGCCTTGAAATCATATTAAAAGATGTTTATACATTTATAGTTCACTTACAATTATTAAAAAAAAAAAGATAGTTAATAATATTTTTATTAACAATTAATTATTATTATTGCTTGGATCGATAATGTAGAGAATAAGCATAAATTATATTTATAATATTGAGAATATTTATAAAATATTTTTAAATCGCGAAACATTACCATAACAACAACTTCATTATTATATTGTTATTTATAAAGAAAAAAAAATTAGAAATGTTCATTATTTTCCAATTATTAAGTGTGTTATTATTAGAAAGTGTTGGGAATTTCAAAAAATGACGTCTTAAAAGTATTTAGTGTAGTAAATTCACGACGGCAAAATGGTTAAACATTTGAGTACCGATTTTACCGTTCGGGACATTAAATAAAATAAATAAATTTAAATCATAGAATTATAAATCCCATTAACCATAAATATTCTTGAAATTAAAATAGAAAAAATCACCCCTTTATTCTAGTGAACATTGACGACCCATAACCAATTTAAACTACGACTAATCGAAATCTATGACAACGGTTTATCAAGAATCGAGTTTTAATATGATAAATAGTTATAAATATACATCGTTTTTACACAACTCACTCGAAACAATAGCTCGTTCAATGTTCGAATACCATCGCGTTCGCTTTGATTTTCAATCGATTTAAAACACGTCAGTTGCTTTTAATAATGAAAAAAAAAAAATATTTGATTTATTATGCGATTGATCCGAACCTCTAGCGCGACATGGCGTTTTCTGAGTTTAAAACTTTTCTTTTCATACGCGTTCGGCCTCCGGAATGGCATAGTGTCCTGTGAGCAAACCACTGCGAACAGTTGCATGGATCAAATAAGCTCCAGGACAATATCGTTGTGTCCTGTAAAAGCTCGTATGATAAAAAAGAGTAAACAAAATATTAATGTTAATAATATTACTAAAAGCTAACAAGTATACGACAGCGGTAGCAAACGATTGGTACGTTAAATATAAAGATATTATGTTTATCTACGCTCGCATTTTAGTTGATTGCAAAGCGACATGTTCGTTTTATTTTCAAATTAAAACATTTTCCATTTCATCGTTTTTACTTTTAGGAGCTATTGTTTTACGTAATATCACTCTATACTTTAATGTAATAACTGATAATTTTAATAATGTATTTCTTTCGTACGTTTTATACTATCTTCGTTGTGTTATAAGTATTATTTTAGTGAAAAAAATAATTCGAATTTAATAAAATTTTAATACTATTAAATAAAAAATAAAAATAAATCATTTATTTAATTTGTAAATCATATTTTTTGTAATACAAACAAAGTATGTATATGCATTTCAAAAATAGAAATATATTAAAAACAAGAACATCACATTTTAATATTGAATTAACGATTAATATATTATTATAAATGGCACAATTGTATGAAATATATATTCACTGAAAATAATAATTCATTTAAATAAATGCAAATTTATTCTTAAACGTACGAATTTCGATAAATTTTATAAAAACACGTAAATTTAGGATTTGAAAATTACTGCGTCATTTTATTTTTTTATAAGATTGGAAATTTGTTTTTATAAAATATCGTTATAAATTATTCCGACTTTTATATTTTTGTACGTGACTATGGAATGTTCTCTTTAAATTTTTATATAATTTTTATAATTTAATAACAGAAAACAGAATACTAAATTGTTGATATGTTTATGTACAAAATTACTTTTTCTATGAAAAAAATATTTAGTATTATTCATTTATAAATTACCAGAGGAAAGTGAACGGTTTTTAACAGTTCGTCATTCAGTTTTCCCTTTTGTTTATGAGAAACTAACTGAAATTTAGCATAAAAATCTATAAATTCTCAGTATACTAAAAATAAACATCATATGACCTTACCAATAGAATTTCTCTTTCAAGTTCCAATCGATAATAAAAAACAGGTTTTTCGTTATTTTTGTTGCTCTTTTATTACTTGTAATAATGTGTTTGCTGCAGAAAAAAATAGTAAACACATTTCTATAAAAAAAAAACACAACAGTGAGCATTTCTCGACTATACGTACGACAATGTAATTATTTCGACTGGAAATGTTTTTTTGAAAATTATTTATTATTGTCGACTCAATACACAAATGTTGACGTTGAATAACATCGTTAAAAGAAAGATTTGTATTAAATACAAATTCGACTTCTATTCTTTTATTTATAATAATAATTATTATCATAAATAATCATTAGCAATTAAAACGTATACATTAAAACTATTTATAGGAATTAAAAAATATTATATAAAAAAAAATTATACATAATTTTCGGTCATAAATTAATAATAATAATAATAAATATTAATAATACACTGTCCAATTTTCGTTCGTGAGCGATATAAATTAACCAATGTCACTCGGTTTCGAGGGAAATCTCTACGCGTTAGAATTGTTGGAAACTTTCAACGCAGTCATCAGTTTTACGCCGAGATCTTTGAGTATATCGTTGACTCCTTTCAAGTGGTCCACGTGTTTACCGATGAATCTCTTGGTGGTTTCGATTTTGTCCAACACCGACTTCGCTTTCTTCTGTAACGAACTGTCGGAGCCGTCTTTCAATATCTAAACGAACGACAATCCAAACGTTAACACCAAACGAGAAAGAAACGAACAAACGCGCCGAATACGCGTTCGGTTTTATCGCCCGTGGCCAATCGTTACTTTTTTCTCGTCGATGATATACTTTTCGAGCTGCTCGAGTTCCTCGACCGACTTGGACAGAACGCCGATCTTGTAAACGACATAATCTACGGTGATCGCCGTGTTCTCGTACATGATCAGTCCTTTTTTTTGAAACTCTTTCATACGCGCGTCGTCGAAATCGGAACTGTTCCGTTGACCGGAGTATTGGTGTAACTGAAATAGAACAAAAAGAAGAAAAAAACAATTCAAAGCTTGCCCCGACTCGATCGTCCGCGGGGGGGCCGAGGGCTGACTATAATATTATTATTGTTATTGTCGTATCAAAAGCCAAATGAACGGGCTACGCACTTCGTCGATCGTGATGTTCAGATTGTTCACGAACAGGTCGATCATGGCTTGGATTTCGTGGTCCACGAATTCCTTGGTCGAATTCCTCGCGATCTCCTCGGTGGTCACCTCGATGCGTTCCAACAGTTGGGCGTCGAGCTCCACGAACGTGGTGTTTTGTCTCGGCACCGTTCCGGCCTGCGTCAAATAGAATATCACGAATCGTTATTGCGCACGGTGTAAAAAGTCGAAAAAGCCGACCGACGACGTTAAAAACGCGGTTTTATCGACGTCCGAGAGCTGCGCAGCTCGTTAGTGCGCCGCGCCGCGTAGCATTTACGAATTCCCTCACAGTGAAAACGCTAATAAATCTCATCGCGAAAACAATACCTAATAAATCCGACGAGGATGAAATTAAAAAAAAAAACGTGAAAGTTTGCCAGACGCTGTTTACGATATCAACGCGACGTCACATATATTATATAGTCCGTATGAAATGCATTAAAAGTTTACGGAAAATCTCGCAACGGAGCATCTCGTTGTTTACATTATCGGTACGCTTTCTACAGAAGATCTTCAGCACCGACAGTTCGGTCGGTCGTTAGTCGTTTATTTTCGAAAATTCTATTTAACTAAACATAAAAACGAAACGCTAGTATAATATTTATGTACGTGTTTAGCGCGCGTGCGTGATAAATTACGGATTTATCAACGCAATCGTTGTAAGTAAGAAATAAAAATTATATTTTAAAAACCATTTGAATTCGTTACGTATTTTTATACGCCGCGAAGGAAAGGCACATATATAAATATAAAAATTTAAATACTTAATTTGCTCGATCGCTCGTCGCTTAAATCGTGGCCCGACGATATTAATTTCATAAACGCCAACTGCAATAATATGCGTTTTACGATTTGTTTTTATTTTTTCGTTTAACGATAATTATATCATGTGTTTGTTTTTGTCGATAAATCAGTAATTATTATGTGTCACGTGCATGACTTGGTTTTTCGTAGAAGGGACAATTAATAATATTGCCACGGCTATTCGGATGACACGTTCGAAACTACAACACGCCTGTAAATAGATATATGGACATTGAAACGCTCAGTCGTAAAACCAGAATAATATGACTTCGAGTCAAATCACGAAAACAAAACGTAAATCCGTGTCGTAAAGTACGTCTCGTTGTAAACACGAATATGAATAATACAGACACGATTAAACACCGGACAAGTCAAGTCAAATCAAAGAAATAGATGTTTTTTTCATGTGTGTTCAATTATACGTCCAACGTGTAAAATATCGCAATCGATTAGTAGTGGTAATAAATGAGCATTTACGTATTTAACTTGGAAAATTCAAACGGTCATAATGAATAATTAGATAGACGCTTAATTGTAGTAATCCGTTCGTTACGTTTATTGACCGAACGAAAGTAGAAAAAAGAAAAAAAGAAGAAAATCTTGACTTCAGATAGTATAGCGTCTCGGAGTTACAATGGTATTAAGATAATCAGCACGCTGCGCGTTGTTCGCGAAACGTCTTTGCGTGCGACACGAGAATTTACGACGCGTTTAATTAAAAAAAAAACGTCTCGCCGGGAAAGTGGAAAGAACTAAAATAACGAGCGTGAAATAGTTTAGTCGTCGAGTAAGTAAATCGAAAAATTAAAAAATAATAATCTCTAGACGCGACGTTGCAGTCGTTTAACCGAACGTACACCGTTTAGTTTAGCGCGTCGACAAAAAAAAACAAACGCGAACAAAATTATATGTTCATACAAAGCTGAAAAGCAAAGAACACAAAATGCAGAAGGTACCGACTGTAGTGTCAGCAAATATTATCACTTGGTCGATCAAATCGGAGGGTTTCGATTTAGCGATAATAATATTTCCAAGTACAACGCGTTGAACGTTTGTATTTTTATCATCAGAATAACACAGTATATAGTATTTATTTATACGTGTTTGTACGAATGCAAACGGATATCGCGTCAACAAACGATCGAGACTTTGGCGAGAAATATACGCACTGTTGAGCGCGAAATAAAATACGAATTCTATCGGTATCGTTTAAACGCTGTCGATTTATCGGCAACCGACTTTGTAAAAACGTCGTTCCGTACGTCGTGTGAAATGAAAACAAATGAATTAAAACAATACGTATTTGTTTGGAAGTCGTTTACGGTTTGTTCGGTAATGCGTTTTGATAAAAAAAAAAAAAAGGGTGAAAAAACGTCAATCATATCTGCTATCTGATTGAAAAATATAAATAAACTGCGTTCGGAAATATATAACGCGTCGTATCGCGAATAAAACGCGATGCCTTTTGCATTGTTTCGATAGGTTTCGTTAATTTATCGAGGAGTCGATACCGTTATCGAAAACGAAATGGAAAAAAAAAAAAAAAACCCCCGAGTACCCGGATGTATAATACAATGCATAAAAAGCGGTGACATCGACGCACGTCACGCGTCACACGTCACACTCGCGATATGAATATTCGGCGAAAACAAATCGATGATAAAAAAACCAAATACCTTAAACCGCGATCGCGATAATTAATAATATTAAAACGATACGCGGACACACAGAAACAGTCGCGTTTTTACCTCGACGCTCGCCCGCAGACACCAAGCCGTTACCAAGGCTAACCACAGCTGTGTGAACTCCATGACGGTTTGACAATCTCCGGCGATAGGTATTTCGATACGTTCCGCTTTGGCCAACGGTCTGCGGTTCACTAAAACGGACCGGAGACTAAACTTGTATATTATATCGCGCGAGCGAGCACGCGCGCGCGCGCGCGCGCTCGCTCGTATGTATACATTTGTATTTATTTCATACAGTATATATAATAATATATATGTGTGTGTATACATACTACGTGTCCGCGCGCGCGCGTGTGTGTTTACATTTTTTTTTTTTTTCACTTTACTTTCTTACCGGGTAGGTACTGTTATTTTGTTTCTGGTTTTGTAACGGACGGTTGTCCGCTAGTGTTCACATAATAAAATAATATATTATCGTATTTTAATACGTACACCGTGAACGACGTGTATTTCATCGGCGCGCGCGCGCGTTCTTAAAGTGCCTACCCCTTTCCCGCGCGCCGTACTTGCGCGACTTGCGGACAGCGAAAACCGAACGTTTTTAAGCCTTTTGAACGAGACGAGAAAACGCGTAGTGTGTGCGAGCGTATAACGGAAATAATTCGGGGAGAAAGAAACGAAGAGACGTCTTGAAATATGATCGATCAGTCGGAACACGCCGTAGAGTACGGCGGCGTGTCGTGATCGAACGACGATCGGGTCGGATGTTTTGAATAGCGATCCGACGACGACGGAAGGTCGGGTCTACGTGTTCAACATAATATTATTATATAATGCGCTCGAACGATTACAGTTCAAATCTGCAAACGTTATTGGAAGCGAAACGTTTAGAAATATCGTACTCAAGTTAGGTTTGCAAAGTCGATATCGTAATAAATTCTAAACATATGGAAGGATACTCACGGGCGCGACGTTGGCGATTTGAAATGTTGTCACTGCTTGAGTTGTGCCGAACATGCCGTAGAGTATTTTCATCGTGACCGGTACTGATTGCAGTCGAACCATATGTCGTCCGAGTTTTCAGTACAGTCACAGTGCAGTGGCGTTAAAGTTTCCACGACAAATCGCAACGCGCGAAACGTTCAGATATCTCGGCGGGATATTGAAATGTTATTTTTCTTCACCGTGTTCGAGACAATAAACATTATCTGAAACACTGCCCGACCTCTACACGGAATCGAACACACGCGACCAGGCGTTGTGATACACGGAGGATACGCGCGCTCGGAACCAGTAACGGCTTGCTCCAATTTCCGACTGGCTCTTCTCGATATTGAAATCAATGTGCTAAAGTAATTTCAAGTATTCGATTTGCGGGGAAAATATTTCGAGAGATCGCCACAAAACATCGTGTTATATACATAAATTATCATC
The DNA here is from genome assembly GCA_948098885.1 of Drepanosiphum platanoidis. NCBI lineage: Eukaryota > Metazoa > Arthropoda > Insecta > Hemiptera > Aphididae > Drepanosiphum > Drepanosiphum platanoidis. The sequence goes on along the minus strand of OX402528.1, from coordinate 28,902,807 downwards.
CACTCACGTGTTTCGATCGGACTAATATAGTGAGTTATAATAACCGTTATTGATTACTGTTATGTTTTCGAACACGCGTTAAATACGCCAATTTCACTACTCCGACGTTATTCGCACGGCGGCGTTGTTCGCTATTAACATTCGTTTTTCATCCTAAAAATGTAACATTTAATACCACTAACGATTAAGCTGTTGCAGTGGGTATACTTACGACGTACCTGTTGGCTGTCGATACACATTTTTTCGTCTGATCAATTAACGTAAATCGTAATTTGTTAGGCCGTTACATTTCATTCGTTTGTGATGATAAAAATATTTTCTCTCGATATTTATAAGAAATTTAATTTTCACCCGTCAGTTTGAATTCTAATATTAGAATAAATCGAAAGTAAGAAAGAAAAAAAACAGACTTTTGAAAATATTTCTACTGTACCGGGTGCTAAGTACTGGATTTATCATCGAATTATAAAAATAATCGTTTTCAAGTTACTTACAATACGTATGTATACTCATTAAAACTTTAATTTAATTTGTAATTTATATTGATATAATTAGAAATATTTGATAGTTTTCAATAAATTATTTATATATTAATAATACTTACGTAATTGTTATATAACAGTGTCGACGATTAATTAATGCATATAAAACATCCAGGTGTGAATTCGAATCTACTTTTTTATAAAAGTTATATTAAATATAAATTAAAATATAAAGTTATATTATGATACGAGTATGTATTTAAAAATATTGTGAGTTTTATTTATTTTTTAAGTCAGAGTTTCGTTTACATTATTAGGATAAAATAAATTCCCAATATGTGGTTGAGACTTAAAATTTTCTTTTAAAACTCACATAAAAGTAATCTTACACGTTGGCGTACTTTGATTGTTATACAAAATCACGTATGTTAAAGTATTCAATAGACGCCAACCTTCACTATGAATAATTTTTTGAATGTGACGATTTATCATTGCTCTGGATTGTAAACTAATAATATACACTTTGTATACATTTTACAAATAACAAATACTCAGATCTTGTAAAGCGTCTTACCAGGGTTTTTTCTTTCGTTTCTTCACTTTAGAGATGTGAAAATTGTTTGTAAAATCGGAATACATTCTCTTTAAAGTACCTTATTTTTCCAATCAAAAATTTCCTATCAAAAGAGTTTCTACGTTTGTATCTTGTTGAATTTTTACTATCCAATAGTAGCTGAAAAATAAAAACACAATTTTTAAAACAATATAATAATCATTGGTTGTCTCATATTTTATTTCAATAAAAAAATTAAAACACTATACGTTGAATTGACATTGTATTATATCATTGATGTTATAGACTACGCGATGAATATATTAATGCTTACTTTAGTATGAAAAATAATCAAAGCTGATATTCCGTAGCTGTCAATTGATAATAAAATAAAATCGGTGTATTTTTTTTTTTTTTAGTAATCAAAGTATAAAACGATGTGAAAAAACAAAGTACAAACGTTTTTTGAGTATCATCAAAATATCAAAAGAATTTAAACATCAGTATTTTAATACTTTACAAAATTAAAAAAATAAATAAAAAAATATGTTTTTATAATTCCCGATAAAATAATGCCAGGAATATTATATCTCCCCGTATAGTAATTATACGAAGAAACAAAGAAGTCGATAACGAATAAAGCGCCAAAAAAAAATAAAATAAAAATCTTAATTTGTACGATCCAAAAATCGTGAAGAAAAACAAAGTCTTATTACGAAACTGCCAAAGAAAAATGATGGATAAATAAAAAAAACTTATGAAAGCGAACGCGATAAAAACATAAAAATAATATTATTCCGAAGACGGCAGTCGAGTTCGAACGCGGTACGATCTGATCCGATCAGATCCGAAACGGAAGCTCGACGCCTACGACCCGTCCGATCGAGCGAAAAAACGTGACCGAACAAAGGGGGTTACGAACAGCGACAGAGTTTAAAAGTCGTGTGAAAATGATTATTATCGGAAAATAATATTATGCTTAAATATCAGACAATTATTAATAGTAATAAAGGCCCTGTGGGTATAGCGACACTGCGGATCGGATAAAAAAATGTAAATAATAATCAAAAATGTAAAATAAAATTAATGTAGTTGGGTGCGATCGATCGACCTTCTCACGTTTTCGTGTGTTATTGATATTTCTCTTACATCGAAATCACTACTTGTCGTAAAAAAGCTACAGATTGTATTTTAATAAAAAAAAAAAATAATAGAAATAATAGGCTTACCAGAAGGTAGCTCGTTTTGATTGCTGAACTCGACGCACTGACGAAATGCGAGTTTCCAACGATATTGCGACCGCGTCCCCGCGGACCCGATTCGATTATTTAATCGAAAACTTAATTTTTCGTTCGTACTTGAAATAATAATATGAATATAGTCGTTCGGCACTGAAAAACGGCGGTGTAAGTGCAAACTCGAAATCGGCCGAGTGCAAAAAATATTTCGGACGACGCTACCCGGACGACGGTTCAACCGAGAATGGCTTTATCGTATTCGTCGCGTCGCCGTTGTCACTAAAGCGGGGAGTGAGACGCCGCCGACACGACCGGTTTCGCTTTCTTTGTTCGATTGAACTTTAAAAACACGACGGTCTACGCGACGCCTACGCAGATTTTTTTGTTCTCGGCCTTTACGCGCGCTCGATAACAATGTTTTCACCGGCCGATATTAAAAGAACGATCGCGTACACTCGTTTTCAGATCCCCGGTTATTAGAGGCGGATAGGTCGAATTCAGAGAAAATCATTTCTCAAGGGGTCTCCACTATATAAAACGAAACCGCTGACCAAATTTTATACTCAAATCTCCACAAAATAAAGTTTATAGACAATAATGTTTATTTGTGTTATCGGAACAAAAAAAAAAACGTGTACCCCTTTTACCGTTTTCGTTTGGTCTGGATGTTGATAATAGCGGCGGCGGCGGCGGACGCTTTTGAAATAGGCCGCGTGAAACACAAACAATGTAACGCGTGCCAGCAATTTCGCGTTTTAATTTTCCAACAGCGCGGCGCGGGGCAATAATTAGCGTATCAGAGGCGGCAGAATAATATACCGGCGGTAGATATTCGGCGGTAATAGAAGACGTGCGCGGCGCTTTTGGGGAAAATCCGTTTGCCGGAGACCATGACCACGAGTAAGTAGGGTTTTTCGTGAGGTTGTTGTTAAACGAGTATATAGTAAATTTTGAAAATATTCAATAGAATAGTAAGTTTTCGAATTTTACCGCAACACAAGACTCTCTACGTCTCTTTTTAGACTTGGATCGGCTTATTTTTTCAAAGAATTTTTTACCTAAACCTAAAATAGACTGAATCGCTGAAAAAATTGAATTATTTTCAAACGCCTGAAAATAATAAATGAAGTTAGACATTATTATTTTTGACATTATTGAACGAAAAAAATAAAAATAATGTTCTGATGATTCGCGTCGATTTGTTTGCGAATTTTGAGGAAAAGAAAAACAGCTGAGGAATTTGTTCGTCGTTCGGGCCACACCTTTAAATGAGAGATAAAATCGCTCTTCGAACAAAATGAATTTAATTTCGATTATTTTTTAATTATTCGTCGATTAATCCGATTTTGTTCTCAACGAAACGAACAGATCGCACAGCTGTTTTTCTCTTGCAAAATTATCAAACAAACCGAGCGACGACGCGACGAAGCTAGCCACACACGTTCCGGTTTGCCGGAAAGGCCGGACTGCGCACAGTCCGTCACGATTTCGGTTCCGACGACGACGACGCGCGACGCGACTCCGCACACGCTCCGGTAAAAACAGTCCTTGAATATTCACATCACATGATTTTCGATTCTTTTCCGGCAGCCCGTGCAGTCCCCGAAAACTGTGCGGTCCGACTGCGCGGGCCGACCTCTCCGGCAAACCGGAACGTGTGTGGCTAGCTTTACTATCTGTTTACTTTTATATTGTTGTTCCAAATCGATTTCATTTCATATGAACCGCTCGCCCACACACGACAATAAGCGTTCGGAACAAATGCAGTTTAGAAACCACGTAAATATTGTTCGTTTAAAAATGCACGTTTGAAAAGTATGAATTTGAAAGTATTTGAAAAAAAACCACTGCTTTTCTATATTTTTGAAAATTTCAGCGAAAAAACTGAAAAACAATCGATTGAAAATCTCGATATCTACGAAATAAATAATTAAAGACTTTTAATTATTTATGATTCACAAATAATAATTATCGCAGCAGTCGATAACGGATAATTAGATATTTCACGTCATCGTCGACTACGCGATTAGAAACTCGCAAATTAGAAAAAATTAAAATCATTAACCATCGTTTTTCCGAATAGACTTTTGAAATAATATTAAAAAGCAATTTTTTTTTTTTCAAATACTTTGAAATTCGATGACTTTTTCAATACGATGCATTTCTATACGAACAATAGAATTTCTACGAGTTTCTTAAACTGCAATTGTACAGACCACTTATTGTTATGTCTCGTTGCACGCTGGACTACTGTCGACAAATCCGTGACGCGGCCGCACTGGAACGTCGTCGTGTGGCCGGCCGGTCGTCGGTAGTTTTACTCTTCGGTCGGCGACCACGGCGGCGGCGTGGTTTCCAGTGACGTTTCCTATGCATGTACACGACAACAATGTGTCACACGAATATACAAAATAGGTAAAATATGGGAAAAAAACACTTACGTTCCTCGCGACCTCGACGACGTCGCCGTCGACGGGACTCTGGATGACTCGATAGTGCCCGTCGTGCGCGTCGTACGCGATCACGAAGCGCAAACGTAACCTTCGCCAAGGGTCCTCCTCCGTCACGTCCACCCGGATCTTGGAGCGATTGCCTTGGACCAAGGAGACGGTCACGAACACGTTCAGCCGGGTGACGACGCCGTTCGCGTAACGCAACTCGCTCTCGGCGCCCAAGTCGCCCCAACCCTGGGCCATCGCGTCGTTGACCGTACTCGCGACGAACTCGGCCCACGTCGCGGGCACCAAGCGCGCTATCATATCGAACGGCACTGGGCCAGCGATGTTGTTCGATCGCCTTTCTGCCATCGGAAACACGTGGCCGTGGACGACATCGGCGCTTTCCGCGACCGGGTGCTCTGGGAACAACAACACACGACACGAACGATATTATTATTATTATTATTATTATTAGGGCCCGGATAGAACTCTAAATGCACTTAAAACCGTACAAATATGGTCAAAAAAATGCATTTTCCCACAAAAACGACCTTGAAAAAGGGAAAAAATGACTAAATATGCACTTGAAATCTGGGCCTTAATTGTTACATCACAATACCGGCGATCGTTTGACGAAGAAAAATTAATAAAAAAAATAATACGCACCGATTAGTCGGTCATTTCGTCGTTCCGACGGTTCTTGCGGAAGAAAGCCGCAGTTATTGCACGGCGTCGACGTTTCCGGTGAGATTTCTATGAAAAAAAATATACGTATTCGATAAAAACATCAAAAGGTTTTCGATTTTTCGTATAATACGATCATATTACCTCCCCCGACTGTAATTCATAAATCTAATTATTTAAAAAAAAAAAAAACAACCTTTCAACTTTCTTATTGCCTGTTCCTTTTCGTCGTTTTCAGCCATCAACGTATTGATATTCTGGCCCATGGTGTCTATTAAATCTATGAACATAATATTTTGTTTTAGTAGTTTAATAAACGTCTAACTCGTGCGTTTAAGAAAATAATAACCTGTCAACGTTTGTATTCTTTGTTTCTCGTTATCCTTTTTTTCCATCAGACGCTTGATTTTCAGGTCCGCGGTGGCTGTTAAAACATTATGTAAAACAAAATAATACGTTAACGGCGGCGTAAGGCTTTTCTAAAATATATAATTGTACAAAATACATATTTGAACTATACGTAGATATTTTACCTTTTAAAAGTTCGAATTTCTGTTCCATCCGTGTCAGTATATTGTTGTTGTAAGAACAGTGCTCCACGAGAACGTTTTGGCGTTTGCGTTGTTCTAGAACGAACGATAAAATCATTAAAAACTGAAACGTAGCGAAATACGAGTTAAACAACATTCTAGTGTTGAACGAGATATCTAGTGTTATAAAAGTACATATGAGTCACAAAAGTCACATGTTCCAAAAAATGGTAAAATGAGTTATCGCGACGCTGTCTAATAGACATTTTGACAGGGAATAAGAATCTATAATTAGTTGGTTTGAAAACTTACGAGAACCCGTCTAAATACCACTAAGAAACAAATAGTAAGTGTCAAAACTAACAATATGTTAGATCATGATCCGTTGGATCATGTGAGTTTTGTAACTAATAATAAAATTATGCGTCAGAAACGTAAATACTGTTGTTTCTGATAATATACGTATTTTGTTGTTGTTAAATATTTAATAAACGATTAGAATCTTACTAATAAAAAACAAAATGTATGAATCTATAAAACTTTATTCTATTTTATTATTATTATAAGCTATATCAATGTCAACACTCACATGTTCCAAACTTCTAACTTAAACTTATAGTGTTTAAACAACGAAAATCATATTATTTTTTATCAAAGATTTGTGTTTTTAGACATAAATCATACAATAATGATGTACTTTTTGTTTTATTTAATGTCACGGTACCTCTCTACTAGTTTTTGTCGTTTTCTGAAAAAAGTGAGTTTTGATTTTAGCCTACTCATACTCGTATATATGACACAATTTTCCACGATAGGTCTTGATGAAAAGGTAAAAAAATAATCGTAAGACAAACCGAGTTTTTCGCGCGTCTCGTGGTCTTCTTTGGCAACCGCGGTAGCCGCCGGCGTAAACGGCGACAGCTGATAATGTCGGCGATCCGCCCGTTCGTTTGCAGCCGACGCTTCAGCTCGGCGGGCGAAATTCACGTCGTTATTCGGACATAGCGGCGCGAAAGGGTTGGCGCGTCCGAATCGATCTAAAACACGAACGATAATGAATCGTTAAATATCGAAACGTCTTGGAAAATGAATAATTATCGTAAGGTTTTTTCGGGCGGCGGCGATGAAAACGTTAAAATAATCGCGAAAAAAAACGAACCCAGTCGGTTCGCCGCCGTGTCGTGGTTTACGTCGGTAACCGCGGGCACAAACGGCGACAGATAGTGTCGGTGACTCGCCGCCGCGTGGTCTTCGACGAAGCGTCGATTGTCCGCGACCGCCCGTTCGTTTGCAGCCGACGCTTCAGCTCGGCGGGCGAAATTCACGTCGTTATTCGGACATAGCGGCGCGTAAGGGTTGACGCGTCCGAATCGATCTAAAACACGAACGATAAAAATAATCGTTAAAAAAAAAACGACATTTTCTCGTAATATCTATAGTGTTATATTATATAGTTGAAGGATTTTCTCGATGAAAACGTGGAAAAATAATCGTATTTAAGCGGAATAAAAAACACCTAAAAAACCTAGCCTGTGCAACGGCGACAGGTATTGACGGCGACCTGCTGCCGCGTCGTTTCCGGCAGTCGCTCCGGCTCGGCGGCGGTCGGAATCGTCATCGTTCTTTTTCCCCGACATGAGCGACGCCTGGGTTTTCATACACCGTTTGTGCATGTAACCATGTAACGCTGTTCGTGCGATAAAAACGAAAACGATTCGATTAATCATGTAAGTTATTATTATCGACAGAGAATTTCGCCTCTCTTACATCTATCGTAGATCATTTTCTTGGCGTACAATTGTCGCTCGCCGCAAATCGTGCATTTCCGCATAAACATTCCGGCCGCGCCTCTGTGGTCCGCGTGTGTCGAATTGCTATAGATAGAAGAACGACGCGCACAATATAATATTATTATCGATATTCTCGCGTTCCGGTCGTATTGGGGGAAATCGTTTTCGTATAATATACTCACGGCAACCTGACGTGGGCTAGTTGGCGCCGCAACAGTTTTTCGAAATTCGATTCCCGTAGTGGTGCGTACGGAAGCGGAAAAAGATGCATTGTTGTTAACTGTTTTGAGAAAATTGCTACTTGTATCTTGCAATGAATTCCTGATGGCTTACGGAGAGGAATGAAAAATAATTGATAAACTTGTGGAAAATAATTAGCAAATATGATTTTATATAATATTATAATATCTATCCATCCGTTGTTAGCGTAAAATCGGATCGTTTTATTGATGCTGTGGCAATCGATCATTTTAGCCAATCGATTATTTTTATTTACAAACGCGACATTTTCGTTTACGATTCAGTTTTTTTTTTTTTGTATTGAAATTCGTTAAACTTTCGGTTGGGACATTAAAACTTTAGTTGATAACGGGAAAATGTCAATTATTATTATTATATAAACATTTTTTTACCTAAACCCGGCAAAGACGGGTAGATTCAGCTAGTAAAATATAATTAAAACGTATAATATTATTATATTGTCTGATACGGCCTGAAATGTTTTTTTATTATAATAATAATTATTCATACGGTTTACTAATGATATCTGGATTTATCATTACACGACGGCGAATGAAATATTTTAACGATTTCTACATCGCATTTATTTCGATCGACAAAAGAATGATGGTTTTAATCGAAGTCGTAAATCAAAATGTTCTCCAATAAATTAAAACCCGTTGTGTTTGGCGAAAGATTTTACTGCGACTTGCGCGTGTTGTACGGTGAACGATTGCGATTGGAATTTTCTTTTTCTTTTCGACAGTTATTTGGCGATTTATGCGGGAAATGTCGTTATTAATAACTATTGTGTCGTCGCTCGTATTGACGGCCGCGTGAGTTTTCCGACTCCACTCAGACACACGCGTCTATGATATGCCGCGAATTTCAAATTCGAAATCCCGACCGAACGTGTCGGCTTTCTTTTACACGGTTTTCTAAACGTCGTCGCAGGTCTGCGCGCGCGCCGTTCGTTTTCACGGGATCGACGACGCGACGACGTTTCGTTACGATTGCAATATTTCACGCGAATCATTTGCCACACTTGTGAACGATGACGTAACACGAGTTGGTTTGATACGTTTTTTTTTTCTCAAATCAATAGTACCTAATTACAAAATATTATTGTATTATCATCCTCGATTTTATTACGCCGCCGCCGCCGCCGCCGCGCCGTCGCGGTTTATTCTGTCGGCTCGTACACTGTGCATTCGCAACACGTTGCTTAATTATTTATTATATTTATTTACATCGCTATCGCCGTGGAAAACACGCCGGCACATAAATCTGAGAGAAAACGTTTCGATCGTAATTTATGGGCCGCGTTCCGTTATCAACGGCGGACGAGTAAAGTGTTACGAATCGCGTTGCCGAGCGACTGGGTCGTCAGCGAAAATATACGCGGTTCGCCCGAGCCCCCCTCGCCCTCCCACCGTTCGAATAGTCGTCGTTCGGAATTGGAACAAACCTACGTGTTATCACGATACAATTATTATAATATTATAATCGCGTTAAATTTTATTTTTATTTTTTTTTCAATCCGATCTCGGGTACCGAACCCGCAGCAAAGAGCGTACGATCGATATTATATTATATTTTATTGTAAATCGTTAATTCGGCGCGGGTCAAATGTATAAAACGCGAATGAAATTCGCGAGCGGTTGTGTTTTTCGTTTCAACGTTACGTTATTATATTATTCGTGTATGATATTTCGTCAAAGTAAAAGTCAAAACGGTAGGTGTTTTGTTATATTTTTCAGAACAAGTTATTTTTTTTACCATCGCCGTCAAAACGATTCCGTCCGCCGAGACGGTACGACATTGAAATGCTTATTATATTTATGTGTGTTTATAAATCCACGCCAAAACAACAATAATTTGTGGATAAAAATTAAATCGAGCATAATTCCGACGGTTTTCGTTCGATTATTATAAATTCGTCTACTGACGAACGCACTAGGACGCTTCAAACGTCACCTTCGAAATGATAATTTTGTACAGATCGAATTGAAATGTCGACGTTTTGATATTTCTATTTAATTTTCATTTTTTTTTTTTTTACGAACAGAAACACTCGGGCGATCGTCAAGAAGACTCCTTCGCGACTTGTACGCGATCGACCGACGCGTCTCACTTGTTCACACGCACGATGAAGAATGGCTTTTGGAATCCGATCGCGTCCAAGTGAATATCATTATAATAATAATACCGTTATAATTGGCAATAACACAAATCGGTTTTAAATAATCAACATTTCGCCACACGAGTGGGACGAACTGTAACGAATCCGGATGAACTGCAAAAGTGCGTAAATATTATTTCGTACTCGAATTTGAGATGTGCTTTTTCCCGATTTCTTGATTTTTTTAATAAAAAAACACGTGTTTTTCTCTCTCGATTTCTAGCGCTAAACGTTGTTGTTCAAATATATCCCCACATTGCTCACATATAGTTGAACGTTATATCGTTACGTAAATATAGAATTGATTTGTAATGATCAAAAATATGTTCGTCGAACTCGGACGAGTCAACGACACGCGTTTAATGTCGTCGTCAAATCACAGATTTTCTAAATATATTACATAAAACTTTATGCAACTTTTGAAGATGTAAATAACTGCATTGAGATCATCTCATTGAAAACAATTTGTTTTCACTCAATAATGACTAGTGTTTAAAATCGTTCTTATCAAAATGAGTAAATGTTTACTTCAAATTTGTAATATTCGTATGAAATAGTTCATGTTCAATGCCAATCATCAAATCGTTTGAACAATAGTTTTAAATATTTTTCTCAAATCATTTTTGCTTGTAGCGAAATATGTTTGTGTTTATTCGATATTGTACCTGGTTCTGATAGCTGAGCAAATTGTTCAGATTAAGCATGCCAAATTATTGTTATGTCTATGCAAATTAATCGTCGTTTGTATCAAATAGTTAACAAAAATGCTATATAATATAATATTCGTAAGAAACTATTTACATTCGTAGAAAATATATCGTTCGTGATAATAATTGTCGATTTATTTAAATCTATACAAATGTGTTTTTGGTTCAATAAAATCGGTTCATAATATTATAACAAATAATTTTTTCGGTTTATGTTTACGTTTTTTCCAGTACAAATTAATTTTCGTATAATATTTCGAATTATTCTCGTTCAATGGATTACAGCTATACCTGCGCCAAATAGTTGTTTCCGTTTCAACGCAATTACGTATTTGTGATATGGTGACGAAAATATGTTCTTGAAATGTGCGTCATACTCAAAACGTGTTTGTAAATCTGTTCGAGCGTATATCAAATGGTTCGCGATCACACTAAATCGTTTGTGTTTATTTCTAATTGCGTATGTTTGTAGAAAATTGTTCACGAAATGGGTATCGATTAATTTATACCCATACAAATCGGCTTGTGTTCGTATCAAACGGTTGATAATTAAACCGGCGTGTTTTTGTGTGTATAAAATTTTCCGCGTACAAAAAAAATTGTTCATAACGTTTGTATTCAATTGTTTACGTCTGTACAAGTATGTGTATCTTAATTGTATCAAACGGATCATCGTTTTAACATATTTATTAAGTTTATATCAAATCATTTATATATATATCACATTGTTCGTGTTTATATGGAGCTATCTGTGTTAATATCGAATTGGAATATTGTATACGAGTTTGCAAACGTTTTTATTGTAATACAAATGTACAAAGTATTAAACTGCAATTTAATCTCATGTGATCAATAACATTTGGTTATACCTAGTGGTCACAAAAAAGTCAACAAACTTAATAAGTTTACATAATATGTATTTGAACGACGAATTATCTATAAGCTCACAAAACGTTTGTGCCGGTTTAAGTTTTTTAAGTAAGATAAAACTTGCATAAAACGTACCGTCGTCGTCGTTTCCTTTCCATCGACTAAGACAAGATAAGCTTAGGTTTATCAAAATATCGATAGACTTAAAAAATGTCTCAAACCAACGATAATGTAATGAATCTCAATGACACGAGTGCTACACTATTGTCATGTATGTACAATAAAGGAAGTGATTATTTTAGCACGCGTGTTCTCGATCGGCCAATTTAATTTTTTATATTTCGGGTAAATATTTAAACTATTCACAAAACAATGTACAAAATGTATTCAATTGAACTTGAAATTCGACTGTTTTTCAAATCAAAAAAATCGTCACCATTTAATCATTAAATATTATAATAATATTATATCGGTTGACTTACCATGGTTAACTACGAACGTAGGATCCGCGGTGGTTTCGAAATGATCCTCACACACTGAAAAAATAAATTAAAAAATAAATTAATCCTCTCGGTCATTTAGGTCAACGTTAAATAAAATCAATAAGTGTTTGGCCGAATTTTTCTGGAATTTCTCGCGAATTCGGCTTATTCGTTTCATAAAAATATTTCTAGACTCGAAGGCGTGTCCGTGAATTCAGCGGCTGAACCGGCAGATGCCGCAAACATATTATTGTAATATTATTTTCTCGGAACGTTTACATTGGCGGAATGTGAAAGTATTTGATAATTCGCTAAAATAAAGTCCGGTTGAACTTACGTTTTCTTCTGTACGCCGCAATATGAATTACACGTTACGTTCGAACATGGCAATAAGTGTGTGTGTGTGTGTTTTATATCCTGTTCTCAGAATTATCTATTTCACGAAACGGACAAGTCATTCGCGTCATAAATCAACCAAAAAAGTGTCCGTTTCGCGAAAACGGAATGAATACCTGCAGTTACCACTATACGCATTTTATATTAGGTGATTACAATTTTTATTTTATTGCTCGTCGTTTTAATTCGTAATAAGTATTATTTATTAATAATAGCATTGTTTTTCTTTTTGATATCGAAAACAAAATTGTAAAGATTAAAGAAGGTATTTTTACTCGTTTGTGCTCTAGGTCAAATTATAACTTACCCCGATCTCGGGGGTAAATTGAAAAGAAAAATTATGATATTAAATTCTATACGAAATCGTGGGTTTGTTATTAAAGAACTAGGTTGCATATAAACAAACAAGACAACATTCTCTATCCATTAATATAAGAAAATACCGTCGTCGGTGATATTTATTTCATGAGAAACAGCTATAAATATCAAAAACGTTACAACTAGACCGGATCTTTCCAAATGAAAATGTTCTTTACCGCGTCAATTGTATCGGGCGATTCGGAAAATATTGAACTATTGAATTTGACAACCGGCGCGGCGGCGGCGGCGTGGTCTGTAATAAATCGATAATAATTAACATGTTATTAAAACAGTAATTATTCCAGTCAGCCGTTTTAGATTTCTATTGTTTTTCGAAGAATTTATAGTAAACGTGTTGTTGGATTTATAATATTTCTGTCGACACAACAAATCAAAAGCTCAGTTAGATCGATATACAATCGTACTTGAAATCGTTGAGATCATGTCGTATTTTACTATGCGTTCAACCAAACGAATCTGTTGATATATAAATGTTCGATCAGGAAAAAAACGTATTCGATTCATAATATTGTAGCGTTGTGACAATGAGATCATAACGATCATAATTTTTAATATAAACAAAGTACGATCAATGTTGATTTTTAACGTTTAATTTACAATTACCCAATATTATGTATTTAAAATTGTTTTGACAATTTATTGACACGAGTACTATAACAATTACTTATTATTGTCTGTCTAAGACGGTATTGTGTTTTATGTATTATGTAATGACAAATTTGTTACACGTTCTGTGTACTTCGTCGTCGTGCAAATTAATTAACATGTATCGCTCGCGCGCGTCTAGAAAGTTTGTCAAATCTAAAATTTGTGAATTGTCACGACGACGTATCGTGATGACGCGCACGCCGATCGGAATAAAACACTCTACACGGTTTATATTAAATTAATACCGTTAGTTACGCGAAATTGATATTTAAACGTCGCAGGTATTATCCTACCAATTATAATATCATGTGATCCGCACTTCGAGTCGAGGATTTCCAGCAAACTTTCTAGACACACCGTGCAGTTAATAATAACGTAATTCGATCGTCTACAACGACAACAACAACAAAAAATCCCTGTGATCATAACGAATCTAAATTCGCGACGAAATAAAAAATAAATCGTATACGTCTTCTGTACCGCGAGATAACGTCAGTGCCACGAGGTCTTATCGATCGTAATACATATTATATAATTTATTCAGGGCGTTTCGAGATGATTTGACAAGTGCAATAACTCTTGTTGTATTCAAAATTTATTACTTTTCTTTTTTAACGTTTCTTAGTTGTATATAAATTTTCAAAAATCTGTGGTCACGATTGATTTTTTTTTTTGAAATTAAAATATTGATAAAACTCGATAAGATCGCGGATATCGACAAATTTTTCGTACTTAAAAATTCATAATATTTTCCACATCGATACTCAAGACTTGAAAATGTAGTGCAAGGTTCTAGAAAAGTTTCTAGTTTCTAGTGAAATAAACAAATTCATACTGGAAAATGACGCGAACATATTATTTGATAAGCGTAAGAAAATTATATTTCGATGAAATTGGAAATTTGTCGAGTTTTTTTAGTTTTTTTTCGTAAAACATCAACAAAATAATTTTGGCTCGTCAAAAACTCTTGAAACAATTGTATGAAAAGTTCTTTATAAGTCGTTCAACGATTAAATTATTATTATAATTCAAGGTTATACACATTTCGGTCAATACATAAATATTATATAATCCACACGATACAAAAATTAGTACGATAAGCAGCATAATATGTTTTGTAAAACGCATTATAGTTGAAATTTTAATATACAAAGACGCCATTATGATATTTTTAGGGATTTTTTTTTTTAAGTTTTTTATTCAAACTATACTCGTATGTTCATAAAACGGATTGTTGGCGCTCCTTTTATAATATGAGTTATATTATTAACTGCTAACTGTTATTAATATACGAAAATGAGAGCGAGTGCGCACACACACACACACATTTTATAACACAACGTCCATGTGTTTATAGTCAAAGCTCATAAATCACGTGAAATAATTTATATTTTATTCTGTAGTGGACATAATATAAATTAAAACTTAATAGGGTTCTCGACCGAATGCGCTGAAAAATGTTCGATAAATGTAAGCGAACGTTTGTGTCTCAAAAAAAAAAAAAATCCTTCTTCAATATTCAAAGAAAATGTTCACGACGAATAACGAATAACGTCATCAAATGAAATAATCAACATTTCGAATCAAAAAAAAATGAAAATCGAAGAAATAATATGTTTATTAAGGGCAGGTGGCTGCTCGACGGTGAATCGGTGCTGAAAATTCTACTTCCGGAAAGCTCTTCCGCGTTATCTGCGAATTCATTTCAGACACGTTATGAGTAACTTCCGGTCAGTGGCATAATCAGGAATTTCAAGTCTTGAGCAACATTAAAAAAATAAAAATCCCTATTAAACGTTCTTTTCGCTTTTTGTAAAGTTATGTTTGATTTATCCCGCGGTAAATTATTGATTAAAAACACGCGTCTTTTGACATATTTTATCTTTTTATATATAATAAATTATAGTTAGTCAATCGTTGCAATAATTCGTAATAATAGTAATACTAATGCCGGCGATAGGTCTTGCTGTTTACTTATCGTAGGGCGACGGTGTAAAAACTGATGAAAATTAAAGTTTCGATAAGGACGCGTTACCTATGATTTACACGGTGTTTTTGGAAATAGCGCATCAAAGTGTTTTTGAATACCCGTTACGATCTATTATAACGGCCAAAGTAAACGCGGTCAATGGAAGGAGAGCTATAGCCCCCCCCCCTCGACGACTACGCCTCTGCGTGTCGGTCGATACGTTTTCACGAGCACTCCAGACGATCCTGCCGCGAAAAAAGGACGGTTATTAATCACTCGTATTATTCATTCCGAAACGGCGCGTTTTAATTACACGCCGCCGACGCGACGCGCGTTGTTATTATAATTATAATAATAATAATTATTATTATTATTATTATTGCCGTCGCGATCGGGCGGCTTCCGTGCAAACGCCGCAAAGGCTCGATGTCGTCGTCGTCGTCGTCGTCTTGGTTACAATAGACCAAAACACGCGGCACTGCGCGCGTACGACCCGAAAAGAGCTTTTCCGACGGACCCCGTCGAACGTAATAATACGTCGTTATCGAATAAATAAATAAATAATTGTTCGTGCACAGTTTTAAAACCGTAGAGACTAAAAGAGGTACCGAATTGAAAGTTGGCGGCGGCGGCGGCGGAACAAAAGTATCTCCTCTAGTTATGCCACTGCGGTGACGAGTCGAATCGGTAGCGAGAATCAGTTCAACTCGCGGAATTTTGCGCCCGAGGAAATTGAAAAATACGTAAATAAACCAAAAAGCATCCGACAGTCCGGATTCTAGTAACCTGAAAGCGGCTTCGACTTGAGACTCTCGATGCGTTTACATCACTCAACTAATGTTTATACAAAACGAAATCAATCGAATATATTCCTAGTAAAAAGTGATATCTAAAGTAAACAATAGATTTATTTTTTGTCGTTGATATTTCCGTTAAATGCACGTGCAGAACGGTAGGATTTCGGATTATTCCGGTATATTATTTCATACGAGTAAAACATAATCTATATATATAAAAATGGAGCCAAAAATGTATAACAATTCATCAATTGAGAACGGCTGGGCCGATTTGGCTCAATTTTTTTTTTTTTGAATTGTTCGTAATTGCCAGGAGAAGGTTTTTACAAAAAAAAAATGTTGGAAAATCCCTTTTTTTTTAATTTGATTTTTTGAGTTCCGGAATGTTTTTTCAATTATTAAAAAAGCTACAGCAAGCTAAAATTGTCCATATGACATAATTAATCGTTAAAATGGGGCCTCCGGCCAACACCAAAAAAATGGATCAACATGCAGAAACATTGTACATACATATGTATGTATGTCGTGTATTGAATATTAGGTATTAATATTTAATATTATGTTTCACTATATAAAATGGAAAACGTTATTTCTCGACCGGATTTTTTTGAAACTAAGCATGCATAGTGATGAAAAATCTACAAACTTATTTTTCAAAATTCAACCCTAAAAAGGGGTAAACTTTTCACGGGCTAGATTTTGAGATGCAACGATCAACGAGTGCGTGGTAATTTGCATTTTATATAAAAGATTATTATGTCATTAAAAAACCCGACGATCTTTACCAAAAAGAATTGATTTTGCAATATCATATTATTACAAAACTTTTATCGAAATCGCGTGCGTGCGATGAACAATAGAACAATAGATTATTATGTGATCAAAAAACCCGACGATCTTTACCAAAAAGAATTGATTTTGCAATATCATATTATTACATAACTTTTATCGAAATCGCGTGCGTGCGATGAACAATAGAACGAAGAATACAATAGAACTTTTTTCATTGGACGGTCGAATATGATCGCAGGCAAATCTATAGTCATTGGTCGATAAGCTCGATAGGCGTATACAATTAAAGCGAAAACCCGACGATGTTTACGCAAAAGGTATGGATTTCGCAACGTCATATATTATTACATAACTTTTACCGAAATTGCGTGCGTGCGCGCACCATTTTTTCATTCATAGACGTTCCGTCGCCACGTACTTACAACAAGTCAGTTATTTTTATACTACAAAATTCACTAGAAATATATGGCAAAACAAACGTTTGCCGGGTCAGCTAGTATTTTATAATATACGTAAACGTCTGGACGAACGTGAAAACGGATTCAAAGACTAATTTGATACGTTACCGGTACTCCTTTAAAAACGGTAAACATAAATCTCGGTCGCGTTTGGACGACGACGGTTTCCCGGAATGATTAAAAAATAAAAAAATATTCCCGTGGCTTAACACGAGCCTTTCATCTCACGCGGTAAGCATTTAAACGATTGTTTTGACTCGACTGCGGTTCAAGTAGATTCATTTTTTTCCTACAAAGAAATGTCGAGTAACGCGTATATAATTAAAAGTACAACAACATAACCTTATATTATTATATCAACAAAACCGTGTTTTAATTCAATTAAAACGACCGCTCGTATTTAACATTAACATTAATTAATTTTTGTGAAAAATAAAAAAAAAAAAAAATCATAATAAAAAACGCACTTCAACTCTTTCACGAAAATCTCTCCGAAAACAAAACAAAACAAAAAAAAAATCGTATCACGACCGTCGAACACTTCATGATTTTCTATGCATATATTACCGTGTGAACTGCCTGATACGGAAGGATCCATTAGTCAAATCATATTCTTGTCCTTTTCCACTACTCGACAAGGGTACTTTGTGCGGCGTCTGCGCATATGCGCCGCGTTGAAAAAACGAAAACTTTAATAGTATCGTATTCGCCGATGGATTTTTTCGTTCTAATTCGTTGTTTTTAACATTATCGACGAGAATCTGTACCGGCGCAATTATTTATCGTGCGTGATGTGTACCGGTGTCTGTAACTCACGATAATTTTGATCGAGTAATGCAGTAAACAACTCATAATTCATCGGCGCAAATGACCAGAATGAATTACGATTTGAATCCGGCTACACGTTTCGTGCAACACGCTCGGTTGCATTGGACACGGCTTATGTAAAACCGAACATTTAAATGTCGATTTAAATCGTTCGAGATTTTTTTCACGACGCGCGACGATTGAAATCGGTTTTCGGTTCTTTTCCAAGCGCGTTTTTTACCGAAACGTAACCCGCGTCCCGTTAAAGCCGTCGACGTATCGTCCCGAACGGTATAATATTTTCCCTCCGACCAAACCGAGCGAGACCGAAGAAAGCCATAACGCGTAGTTGCGTCGACGACGACATTATATTGTAATATTTAACGTACAATATGGGCGAAACATGTTAATTATCGTTCAGAGACGCCGTACGTAATAATGATAATAATAATAATAATAATAATAGTAATATAACAACGTGCCCGCCGCCGAGTGTTCCCGGAGACGGTCTTTCGGCGGGACAAAAGGAACCGCGAACGTGTACACGACAACAGTTTTGAATTCCATTAGGGCGCCCGTATCGTTAGGATTACACGGACCGCGTCGTATAATATAACGAGCCGAGTCAGGTCTCTGAGGATTGCGCGGTGATGACTGTGTAGCCGCTCTTTCGAGGGTCGTTTAATTAAGAAGTTTCGGCGATTCATTACACGGTAAAATTATAACCCCGAGCCTCGACCGCCACCGACCCCCTGCGCGTCCGCGGCGGACGGGATAATTTCGTCTCTAATTATGATGTAAACGTCTGCGCGCAAGGTGTGGTGTACTGCAGCCGGCCGCGTTATGATGTGGCCGCGCGACGGCGTGCGAAACGGCCGCTAAACGCCGCGGCATAATAATAAACCGTCCAGGCGAATTCGTTTACGATCGTCTAAACGTTTAGAAAATATCTGAAAAAAAAAAAAAAACGAAAAAAAAATAGGAAAAGGATTCGATCTCCCCGTGAACGGGGTCCGGAGCTCAAAACTAGACGTAGCTAATGACGGGCAGAGCTGCAGAGGATCAAGGCGTTTCAAAAGTCATTACGCGAGCACATTTCGACGACCTCTTTGTTTACCGTTTTTCGTACGCGTATGTTATTATCATGTCGAGAATTTGAGAAAAAAAAAGAAAAGAAATCAAATCCGGAAATTAACTACCAAAACAATGCGATAACGCCATGGAAAACAACGTCTACGGCTATGCGATTTGCTACAATAATGAGGCGTCGAGGTCGAACGCGCAGGAGCGTAATAGGTGTGCGAATCGAATTTTGATAGTCATTAGCTTTTTACGCTAAACAGACCATAAATCGTACGTTTTATTGTTTGGTATTTACTTACGTTTTTTCGCGGAAATTTTCGAGGGTTTTAATAGCGCCCATATTAATGTGGAACGCATATTTGAATGGATTTCAGAGCCAAAAGTCCCAAACCCCGGGTCAGAACAATGCCGGGTATGAGTTTTCGGCATACTTTAGTTTTTAGAAATTTAATGAACGCGTACGACAAAAGAAATATTCTCGGCTTGTATTGACATTTTCCTAACCACTGTGGTTGACATTTTAAATCGCATACTTTTAGAAACTTGTTAACTACGCATTTTTTATTATTTTTTTTTTTTATAGGGGTAAAAAACCATACGTTTGAAAAATGTACGATTAATTAGAAAAATGGCCTCCCCCGAGTATGCCATCTGCGTCCACTCCGCAATCGATAGAGAAACCTTTCGGAACGTTTTTATGGCTCTAAAAATGATTTTCGAGAGAGAGAGAAAAAAAAAGCTCAGCATTGTAAATCAAAATATAAATCAATCCGTCTAATAGCAATATAATCAGGGGAATACCGAGAGGGCGGTTTAAGGGGATCAAAACATCTGTCTTATTGTTTAATCCGTACAATAATGTATAGTATATATCTATAAAATTGTACGTATTATTTATTTTATTAGTAATGAATTTATGAAAAAAAAAAAAAAAATTAATTAATATTACAATTACTAATTCGATGCTTTTAAGGACGCCATTAAAATATAATACTCGAAATGAACCGCATTAATTTCATAGCGTTTATTTTATCGTTTTATAAGTACTCGAGTTTTGAAATGAAATTCTCGGCCTCTAAAAACCTGAATATATTTTATTCCTCACGATATTCGTATAAAACAATCCGACACTTTTGAAATATTTACCGACAAAAATAATACAAACACACACATGCGATTTATTGTTATCGCATATCGTTTTCACTACGAAATTATTCGTCAGTATTCCATCCGAGTATCTAAACAGGACAAATAAATATGAAAACAATGTAAATTTAATAAAATACATTTACAAGAACACAAAAAAAATCGGTAGGTACATTTAAGGTTCTCCGTGTCTTATTCTCTAGTTTATTTACCCGTAGAAAATTAAACGTAAATCGATTTGTTCGTATATTTCGAAAATGCTTAGCAATACGGAGTTAGAAAATAAAATACTATTATTAACGTACGGTGTTCAACAATAATATTAATAATAGTTTGTGTTCAAAATAAGTGGGAAAAAAAATTAAACTCTTAAATATTTTATAGGTTTTTATATTTATTTAAAAATGTGCGTTTTTCTGTGATAATTTATATCGCTATAATAATATTTGAATCGTAGGCTGGTCGAGCTCACGAGGAGTACAATTCTCGGTATTTTTTTTTTTGAAAGAACTGTAGTCGTGAATATACTATAATATAATATACGTTTCGTAAGTATATTCTCTAAAATGAAAACGTTAATATTATAAAATGTTTCTGATATTTTATCGCTCCAGTATTTCGCCAACTTTTATCTTTGACAATAATTTGTCATAATGATCGGATACAGTGATGGTAATGTTTTACGGATTCGAAGTTTTTACACTTGTAGTTTTCATCAAAATTAATAATTGTTAGGTAAAACATTTTTGAAATTTCAAAAGTTTCCACTGCAGCGTTAACATTCATTAATAATTGCCTCCCTCCGAAAACAAAAGTTGTCAACGGCTCGAAAGTATTAGTTTTTTTTCATTTTAATTTCGAAAACAATTTCGCTCATTATATTTCGTTACACTGCGGGCGCGTTATGTTTCGACGACGACGACGTTATACTAGGAAAATCGACGAGAAATATTTCCGTCGCATTTATCTACGTGACGCGGGCGACGTCGTCGTCGTCGTTACGTCCGGGAAAATGCACTCGGTTTGTTATCACTTTCGTACGGTAAACAATGTTGGTACGAACGCGCGACTTTTAAACGTAGGTGTGTGTGTGGTTTTAAAGTTTAAAACGGCGGCGGAGATAGAAATATACCGCGATAACGTGCGCAGATCAAAGATAACACTTTACACGTAAAGCACATTAAGTTGAACGTTAATTAAATCGAATCCGGCGTTTTATCGTCGTGCTATTTTCCGTCGTCGCCGCGTGATCCTCGCACGGCGAAATCGAGTGTTATCGAATATTATGTTTCCAAACGATTCGCACGCGCGTATCCAATGAGTCTAGGCTCAGGCACTTCTAGCATTTGCATAACTACTTTTTTTATTATTGTTAAATATAGCAGAGTGCGAAATAAATTCGTTTCTCGGTGCCATGATATCAGATCTAAAATTTGAATGTGCATATTTTTGCACATTAATTGATAGATTTTGCAGGAGAGTGCATATTTTAAAATTTTTACGCTTATTTTGCATATTTTGACAATTTTTTTCAAATTTCTAATTAAAAACTATTGATATTTCAACCGATCGAAAAAAAAATGTATTAATATCAAAATTTTAAGGTAAATATTTATTTTTTCAAATTTAGTTGATGCATATTCAATAATAAAAGTTGTATCTTTGATTAATAATTTTTAGTTATTGTTTGTTATTTATTATTTTATTAATTATTAGATATACATTTTAACTAATAATTTTTTAAAGTTAAAAGTGAAATTAACCAAGATTCAGTGGTCATTTTTTTAAATGCATATAAATGCATATTACAATGTATATTTTAATGATTTTAGAAGCATATTTGCATGTATATTTGTGTATTTTTAGAGCTATAAGTCTCTAAGTCTACCAATGACGTAACAGACTTGTTACGATAGCGAAGCGTTATGCGCGACTCATAAAAGCCTACGTTTTTTTTTTTGTTTTCACGATCCAATACCGATTTCGAGTGCTTACACGCCGCTCGAAGGCGACATCGCTTTCCGCGATTTCCGGAATTCGAGTGAGTTTGTCCACTTTAGTCCACGATAAATGCAATCGTCAAGTACCTACGGACCTAAACGACCCGTGGTAACATGACGGTATACAACTACGGGTGACCACTATTGGCTATTCGCAGAGGCGATACCTGTTTTATTCTTTTTAGGAATCGTTTAAACTACGATGGCTGGCGGAGCGCGAAGTCACCACGACATCACGGAAATCAATAGAAAAATTGATTAGAATGTTTCGCTTTAAAACCACTGAGATTTCATCACATACGTTTGCGCCAGGTGTGTACATGTAAATCGACTACCTACTTGAAAAATTTAATATTCAAAGTAAACCGAAATGAAAAATAATAGGCTCTTGAATATTCACCTCGAAGTTTTACGGACGACTTCGGACAAAGGTTTTATTTTTTTGTTGTTGAAAATTTGGGTTTTTACATTTTCATAGTTTGTTTATTTAAAATATTATTCTTAAATATATACAATATACGTAATAACATGTATTTTAATATTTTTTTTTCACGATTATTATGAATCAATACTTCGAGGATGATTTTAAAAAAACTGATCGAAGTCATCTCGTTTTTTTGGTTCATTATTATTTTTTTATTATTATCATTCTTTGAGCCAAGACCAGCACGATGTATTTACATAAAACACGTTTTTTTATACGAAAAAAGAATACTCGTAAGGAGCGAGATCTAAGAATTATTATTTTTTTTTTTTGTATTACGAGTGGAATTAATTTTTTTACACGTTCAAAAACGATATCGAAGAGTACGGTTGGCTGCGGTATCAACGCAATGATCAAATATTTTATCTTTTTTTATACTTTTCAAAATTAAACGCGCGTTACATTACATTATAATATTTATCGATAAAATAAATTAACGGGTCAGAGCATCAGAGTATAATATCTTTGTTGCTCTCGGTTGCTTTGAGTTTTACTTATTTTATTGTCTGCCAGGTTCACCGGTGGTCAATTATTTATACATTATTTTCTATGAGCACATATAATATCCTCGGTTTGATTTATGTCGTTGTCTTTATTACGCTAAACTACATTTCTTTTTTTTTTTATGGTTGGTCTCCAATGAAATAAGCTATAACTCGAGTCCCAAGTACGGTCTTCTGAGTTATGGTCATGGATAGTAATACTCACGGTAATACTTATGCTATAAATCTGAAAGGTCCGAGTATTTAACATCAATGGATATTCGAAAAACTTTAGTCTGGTGTTTCGATAATATGTTTATCATTTATACATAGGTAAAACGTATGATAGAATGTCATAATTTATCAATTGGTCAGTGAGAAAATCACGTGGAATCGTCAAACGAAAAAGTTCATCGACTCGTCATGGGAAAAAAAAAAAATACGCGACTTTTGAAACTAAATCTCATAACGCCAAAATTGGAAACATATTATTATACAGCGAATTTCTTTCGTCCGCCGATCTCATCAATGCGTACCAATTAAAAACCGTAACGTTAATTAAAATTCAAGTATATTTTATAATATAAAGGGAAATGCAAGACGAACACGAACGAACGAATCAAACATGAATAAAACTATAATTTTTTTTTTTTTTTAATAACATCATCCCTTTAGTATATTATTATTTATTACCTTTGGTATTATTTTTATAACTCTAAGCAAAATTGAAGAAAAATCTCATTTAAAGGTGTCGGAAATCAAAGAATCTTATTGAACGGGGTCAGTTAAATCACACAAATTGTAAAAATAATATTTTGTGCTGTATTTTTCTCCTCCCCTCGACACAAAGGAACATATTTATAAATATTATAAAAATAATTAATCGTTTTTCGTTGTCAATGTTATTATTTACGATACGCTATAGCGTATAGCATGGACGTGAGTGTATGTATACAAACAATTCCGATTACAGTACATTAAATTAAACCATGTATATACGTGTAAAGTGTAATGGATTTCACTTTAAGTAATTTTTGATTTTCGCCGTAAACGTTTCTTTTTGATCAAACGACAACGAGTGTAAAGTATTTCTTATTTCTAGAAACATTTTAGGGTAATAGAAAAGCTCAATAAAGGGTTCTTTTGAAAATTGAAAATTGGACGTCCTAGATTAAACGTAGAAAAAGGCAATTTTCAAAATGTATTTCACAGAACACGGAAAACGTTTTATTGAACCCGACAATAACTGTCTAGTTCGAATAAAAAGAAACACCAACAACAACAACAGCGACGGCAATACGTCGCTACAATAATTCTGGCGCTGAGGTGTGTGGCAAAGCGAGGCGGGTGTCCAATTTTCTTAAAACGACCGAACTCTCATTTAAATTATTTAGTAACCACGATGAAAAAAAAAAAAAAGAAGAAAAACCAATCAATAAATGATTGAATTTTCGAGATTTTACAGCAACGACCCAAACAGCTTTACTTCGAATTTTAGATTTTTAATACGCCTCGATTCCGACAGACTTATTCTAGTGAAAAATAATACGAGGGAGAACAAAATATCAATAAAAAATAAAAAATAAAAATAAAACGTCCGTACAAACGCAATTCGTTTGTCAACATCAGAATTAACATTTGGCCGAAATTCAATTCAATATTTTGTTGTTAATTACTGTACGGTCGTCAGTCGAGCAGTAGTGTAGTTCTCGTTAACGACAAATGAACGCGAAACGCGATTTTCAAGGGAGATATAAATAACGTCGATTCGACATGAATTAAATACAGTAAAATACGTTCGTATCGCACTGGCCGGCGCGCACACAATATCATCGACTGCCCCCGTCAAACGAGCGAGTATAAAATTATTACGAGAGCCCAAAAAGATTAAAAACCTAAACGCACGTAATTAATAGGGATATGACGGCACGATTTAACGTGTAGCTAATGGAAATTAATCGCACGGTCCCAATGACGCGTAATCTCACGTATACAACGTGTTCATTGTTATCGATTGTCGGATTTGTTAACCATATTATTGTACGTATTGTCGTTTACTACGCCGCGCCGCCAGTAGTGACCCACATTGGGAATTTTCAATTTTCAAATTCTCCCGAGTAGACCATGTGCAAAACACGCGACGGTAAGTTTTTATACGCTTGGCTCACGACATTTTTAACATTAAAAAGTTCCGGACGGCCGTGTAGAACAATGTGGTCCGAGGGCATTTTCAATAGCTTCGTAATTGGAGAGGGGGGGGGCGCTTACACCTTTCGCGTTCGACGGGGGCGACAAAATAAACTATTCGTCTACCCTCTCCCGATGACGTATTTATACATAATATTGTTGTTTTTTACTCGCTCAAAATTCCATACGAATATTGATGAACCCTATTGTATTTTATTTTCGGTATTACACGTTCAAACTCACACGCAGAAGCAGCGAAGCACAATGGAGTAGTGAACGGCTGCGGCGGAGCGGGGCACGACGGCATAAGAGAACGTCGTGCCGTTTGCCGTCGCGGTCTTACCCCGGAGGCGCGCCAATAGACGATTCACATCAAAAACCTCATTTCGAATTAGTTTTATTTTGTTTGTACATGGTACAAAACCCCCTTGGTTCGGTATACAAACATCATATTTAATAGACAAAAACCAAGCGAATCAATTGTCGACGCGTACGAAACGCACTTTATCGCAGTACGTTACGCGTGATTATCATTATTTGTCGACCGAATGACCGACTGTACGTTTTTCTATTTCATCGCCGTCGACAGGAAATACGCATCGTTACAGCGCAGAAACTTATTTCACTCTAATGATCCGCTATCGTCTTATTTCGATCTATGGGATTATTATACATAATAAAGGGACTCGTACACGATCAATAATAATATCGAGTCAATAATATCTTGTCAATATTTCATGCGATATTCATTTCATCCAAACCTCTCAATATAATTGCCAAATATTCAGTTGAGAAATTCAGTTGAGAAATATACGTTAACCAGGTCATAAAGGCGTTGTTAAGTTTACGCAGTGTTAATGCGTGTTAAAGGTGTCAGTTTAGTGGCATTTACCATCAGCTATAAATTAGAAATTGTCAATGTTTTAAAAGTATATCTGTAACGATACCGAATTAATTTGGATTGAACCAAAAGAATCCCAAACAAAATAAAAGAAGACGTCGGATGAAAGAGTGGTATAAACAAAGAGCGCAATATAGTCATGAAAAATTAAATAATAGTTCGATAATATTGTGTATTGAGCAATATATTTCAAACCAGTTTGATTTCTCCAATATACGTATTGTACAATCCTTCAATATCTATAAACTATGCACAATAGTTGATATTGCGCAATATTATTGATCGTGTAGGGGCCGTTTAAGAGAAATATTGGCAATCATTATTATAAAATACTAGCTGAATAACCCGGCTTCGCCCGTGTGCAGTATAACTTTTTATTTTATCAGTTTTTTTCATTTTTACCCCTTTTACCCCTTTTAACTCCGGTAGGGGTCGAATTTCGAAAATCCTTTCCCATGGGGTCTCCACTATAGAAAACGAAACTGTTGACCAAATTTCATACTCAAAGCTCCAGCAGTTCCAGCCAGGCGAATTTTTCTAGTTTCACCCTTTTTGCCCCTTTGAACCCCGGTAGGGGTCGAATTTCGAAAAATCCTTTCCCATGGGGTCTCCACTATAGAAAACGAAACTGTTGACAAAATTTCATACTCAAAGCTCCAGCAGTTCCGGCCAGGTGAATTTTTCTAGTTTCACCCTTTTTACCCCTTTTTACCCCCTTAGGGGTCGAATTTCGAAAAATCCTTCCTGCTATATTAAATGAAACTATTGACAAAATTTAATACCACAAAGCTCCAGTGACTCAGGATTTTATCCATTTTTACCCCTTTAACCCCCTTAGGGTTAATTTTCTTAATAATTCTCTCCGTAAAAACCATCCTCGTACTTCAAGGAAAATTGTAAAAAAGAATTAGCGAAATCGGTTCAGGGGTTGTTGAGTTATGCGCTTACAACACATTTTTATATATAAGATTACAATTATTATGTAATTATGAAAATAATGACGATGACGTAACAATAGTATGATAATATTATGACTCATTAATACAACGAGTCGATGACAACAAGTGTTTTTTTTTTTTTACGAAATCGGAAAGTCCTCGTCAGCTGACTAGCGCGTCGGCGACCCGGCCAATGAAAGCCGGGTTGCGCGCGCCACCAGACCAATGACGGAGCGCACAACCCACGCGATCGCGAGAAAGTATAGCAGCTTACCGATGCAGAGAGTGCAGAGAGACCAGTCTAGCGTCGACGGCGGTTCGGTAATTATCGGTTTTTTACATAATATTATTTCAGTTATTATTTCTCTCCGTTAAAGTGAATAATTTTAATCGACAAAAAATCGTTCTTACTTATTTCGTCAACGGCAAATCGAACGTTTTATTTTAATTTGTTTTTATCGCGTGACTTTTGTGACCGTTATTTTATTTCACAAGCCAGAAGACAATGCGCCGTGACGTTAACTATACGACCATCGAACCTTAGCAGCGACCCACCGAGAGGCCGTAAGTAGTACCGATTTTATTTTATTTACAATCCATAGTAGGTTTATTATTGAGATTTGTTATAATTCGTAAAATTATTATGAAATTATCGGTGGCCGATTTACTGTAAAAAATCTATGCACAGCGTTTCCTTAAAACGTAAAACTATTATCGCCGCGTTTTCATAACAAAAACGTTACTAACCGCAACGCCATTTTATAGTTAAAATATACTTTATTTCACACATACTTTTCAAAAAATCTTTAACTTTTACGCCATAGTAGAAAATATAATTAAGTATCGAACCGAACGTTTAAAAATCAACTGTATGTAGCATTGAAATTTTTCTAAAAACTAAAAAAAAAAACTTAAATTAAATTGCTCCGTAATAATAACAACAGTTTTTGATAGAAAACAAAAAAAAAATAAATATACTTTTGGAGAGCACGTTAATAATAATAATCATAATAAGTAAAGTATACACAGTTCGTAATGTTTTTACCCGTCCTGCTCTTTCTCTCCTCGTGGAGACTATTATAATATATATTATAATTAGAGCTCGGATTTCAATGCATTTGCATCTTTTTTTTGGAATATCTTACGCGATGCTTTCTAAGCTGCAAATATGTTTCAAGTACTTCGCGATCTAACCACAATAATTTTTTGGGGCATTTTTTTGCTTTTTTTGCATTTTTAGCGGATTTCATCATTTTTAGGGCATTTTTTGACGGTTTTAATGCATTTTTTAATTTTTTAGGACATTTTTGACCTATTTGTCGTATTATGACTAAAAAAATTGACCTCATTGAAATATAAGTACTACAGTAGTATAGTACTACGTAATAAAAATTATTTTCATTTTGAACTATTTGAACTAATTTAACATCAGGTTTTCCGGTTTTTACAATCTTTATGTCACACCATCCAATTAGCCGATATTATTAATTATTTAATAAATATAAATAAATTATATTTATTTAATAAACAATGCAATTTTTGAAACGTCATTTTTTGATATTTTTAGGGCATTTAAATCCGAGCCCTAATTATAATGTTTTATCGTCCGGGTCTCGCCGAGCGGTCGTTCGCCGACGTGACGGTTACGCGTTCGTCGGGCCCGGTCGTTGGAGAAAAATACGCTTCCGACAGTCCCCGCGTACGTAACGTCTGAATCGGCGCGCGCGAAACGCCGCGAGTAATGGGAAAGACGACGGTAGGGTGCCGAAAACCACCACCATCGTCGAGCGCGAAAAGGTTTCCCGGACTAATGTGTTCTTCTACGTCGCAGCCCCGACGACGAGCGCCGCCCGCGACCGCGATGAAACGATAGACGATCCTTCGTAATACGATCCGATCGAACGTCTCGAGATATCGCCCCCTTTCACCGCTCTCCGTGCTCCCTCGGCGCGAACGCGAAAACAATAATGATAATAATAATAATAATAATAGACGGCACTTAAAATTTCCGTTCGTACACTCGCCGCGATAATAATAATACGCACTCCGACGATTGTGAACTCGCCGAGGGCTCGGGGTCGACAAAATTCGACATCGTCCGCACAGTTATGCCCCGCGAGTCGGTTCCCGTTGATTATTTTATCGTGTCCGTCGATTTCGACCGCTACACGACGAGTCCCCCCGCGAGGACGCGTTATTTCTGTCGCCGTTTTGTCACCGACCGTCGCGAAACAAACCATTTTATTTTTCAATCCGTACACGACTTAATCGCATACGATTAAATCTGACGCATTTATCGTATCACGGCCACTTCCGTTTGTTTTGGTTATATTTTTGTTCATTATGAGAATCGCATTGGTCGCGTTGTATTGCGTTCGTCGCGTTCACGTAGGACACTGGTTTATTCCGACATGATTATTTATTACCATATTGGCATAGGCAAAACCAACTATAATTTTAATACAACTCCGGTCGCCGACCCATTACGTCTCGCGAACGATTTAGTAATTCTAAATTGTACAGATAAAGTTTATATTACGACTCTCAGGTCCTTAACTCAGGTCCTCTACAGCTTCTTTTCATAAATACTATTCCATTCATAGATCTCATATAAAATTAAAAAAATACATTTATAAAATAATAATAAAGGATTTTTTTTTTTTAACACAATTTATCGAGTTAGTTTTTTATGACAAATAATCGAACTACGGTGGATATAAGATCTATTTATAAAACGCCAACCCTTTAGACCTCGCGGACTATCCATAACTCTAAATTCTACGGATAAAGTTTATATTACGACTCTCAGGTCCCTAATTTTGAACCTACAGCTTCTTTTCATAAATACTGTTCCGTTGATAAGCCTAATATAAAATTAAAAAAATACATTTATAAAACAATAATAAAGGATTTTTATTTTATTTTTTAACACAATTTATCGAGTTGGTTTTTAACGACAAATAATCGAACGTCGCTGGATGTTTGTATAAAATGCGATGATTTTGATTTCATTATTGATTATTGCGCGTCTATTCGTACATACCGTTTACCAAACTGATACTACGCACAGCGACAGAATACTTTTGTACTAAATGATTATACAACACGGCCCGCTGAATGGTTAATAAAATACAATTTCAAATAAATGTTCACATTTTTTTTGCAACGACCGAAATTTTCTCGCGCACCACCGGTTAGCTGCTATGCGATCTGTTGAAATTATCTCCCGTTACTCGAAAACAAATTCTATTAAATACGTTTATTACGTATTCATAAATTTTTTATTCGTAATTTAATATATATTATTAAAACGGCTTAGTTAAGTTTACGAAAATCCACATGAAACATTTTATATAGTTCTGTAGGGCTTAAACTGTAACTGTATTTAAAAATAAAATATTGCATAAAAACATAAATATAGTTTCACGATAACAGATGACGATTTAATGTCGCGGTACCGATAACTCTGAACGAAAACTCGTAATCATCTTAACTTTGTCGCAGTTTAGAGAAAAAAACATATCGTGCCCGCTTAACACATAATTTAATTTTTATTTTGAATGTTTTTTCGACCGACACCCGATCCCTCGTAGACATTATGTCGTGGCCCGTCACGGCCCGACCCGTAGTTTCGCCCATGATTATTATTTATCGAAATACTCGTAATTCTACGGATTCCACTGCGCATTAACCGTTTGTCGGGAATCCGTCGGCAAAATTAATAATACCAACTAAAAAGATATAAAAATAAAAAAAAAAAACGGTCATTTTTTCGTGTCAGCGTCAAACGTAAAAATACATTTGACTGGGAATTATTTTCGGCGGACCTAATGAAGCGACGATTGATATTCGTGAACAAATATCGCCGCGCGCACTGAAAATATGCATTTCCAAATAATATGCAAATCGTATAATGATAATAATCATCGACAACTGACAAAAATCAAAATACACGGCTGGGCCGGAATAATTATTTATGCGATTTGTCAATGTAGCGAATAACATTATCCGACTAAATGACGGAAGGCTACAGCCTAAAAGTATTTTTTTTACGGAGTCGTTATTATATTAAAAACTGATCGAGTGAAATCGTCGTCTCTCGTTTACGGTCTGATAGTATTTTTTTACAAACGCGAGCTTAAAAAAAAAAAAAAAAAACGTATGAAATGAAAACCGCGTGACGGTTGTGTTGTGTCACACGCGAACGCGACACAAGTAGTATTGTCAGGGCTGGGCGAGTTTATGATATATATTTTAACTCGGTTGAGCTCATAATTTTTTTTTTTTTTTTTCAATTAAGTTTACGGTCAAAACTAATGGACATATTTCGAGTGACAATTAAATTTAAAATTGAGTTAACAATTAATTAGGTTATCATTAATTCGACTTGAATATTAATCGGATTCTTTTCGTACCTAATTGTGTTTGTTTTTAAACACGTTTTACAACAACACAAATTACCCATAGCAGAATATATATTAATTTTTAAAACACGTTTGTAGATTTTAAGAACGAACGCAATAATCGAATAAAAATATTATATTCTTATGGCGATAAACACTCAAAATCAAATGGTCTAAAATCGTTGTTACTTTTAAGACTTAAAATTTAAGTTGACCACCAAGTAGCGAATAAATAAAGTTACGATTACATTTTTTTATTATTATTTCCTCTTTCTCTCTTTTCTTTACAAAATTATTAAATCGAATAGACTTTCACCAACACTAGGTCATATAATATTATCTCGGTGGTGTATTGGACCAAACAAGGTATGATAAATATTATATATTAAAAATACTGAATATTTTTTCACGTGTAGATTGTTTAATGGCCAAATACAATTATTATTAGATTAATTAAATAACCGGAAAACAGCGCGTTAAAAAGTTGGAATCAAAGTTATCCGTAACTCGTAGACGTTCGACCTAGATTATTAAAATTTGTTTTCCCGTCCAGAGTTGACGCGGAATAGGAGATTTAATAGAAGAGCGGTGACATTTTGCATTCGAATCTTTGGCGCGTAATAAATGTATAAGCTCCTTTGAAAACTCCCGGTGACGACCGGCGACGGTCGTGTATGACAATGAATCGCGAGCGATTATTCGACTGAGGAATAATTTTTCGCAGAAACTCGTCGGTCGCCTCTCGCCGCGTGCATTGCGCCCGGTTGTAAAACGAGCTTTTGAAACACGTCATCGTACGGAACCGACGAACGCGTTTTCGAAAAAAAAAAAAAAACTGCGCGTATTTATGCAGTAGGCGTATCGCGGCACAAAGCGCGCACCCCGGAGTCGCCAGACCGGAAATAAAGATTTTTCCTCTCTTTCTCTCTTGGTCTTTTGGTTTTTTAACGTTTCGACTATATACCTACGTACCTGCCCGCCGCCGCCGCCGCCGCGCGGGCATAATAACGCGTGCTGTATTGCCGCCGATGCGATTTTCGAGAGTTTTACGTCGCAAACTTTGCCCGGACGAAACGAAACTTTGAGACTTCAATATCCGAGACCCCCGTATTTGACTTGCGGTAATTACATTCTCGGCGGGAGTTCTACTCGGTCGCGCGCGTCGTGTTTTCTCGCCGTGGCGCGGCGGTCGGTCTGCGACTCTACAAGTTTCGAAAGCGGAAACGACTCGTGATCGCGACGGTTAAAAAATGTTTTAATACTGAAAAATAAAAAAAAAAAAACTCCTTCCGTATCGTACGCCGACATGGCGGTTCGTGCTCGTGATTCGCTAACCGTGTTCGTGGCGTTCGCCGTGAGAGATCACGACGAACCCGCGAGACGAGTCGACGGGTCTTGTCTAATCGTTTTTCGACTCTCTCGGTCACTTTGCGGTATTTTAAGGATAATAATTTACTGACGTCCAACGTATTATCTAGAGCAGTGATGGGCAAAGTACGGCCCTCGGGCCAACTCTGGTCCGCGAAAGTATTTAATCCGGTCCGCCGAGGGTCCATCGACATGGATAGTATATATATACGTATTATGATTAAAAGCTGTAACACAAAATGCATTTTTTCTATAATTCTGGCCCTCCTCTAGAATTTCTTAAACTTTGTGGCCCCCCCATTAAAAAAGTTTGCCCCCCGCTGATCTAGAGTCTAGATTTATTTTGATGATACGACCACCACCCCTTCCTGTCAACATTAAATAAGTGTATAATATATACTTACTTAATGGTCTTAACGTACGTATACGCACAGACATTGTATTCATATAAATTAAATCGTTAATTTTTATATTTCTTTAATTTAACTAATCCAAGGCATAAAAAAATACAAAAATTCAAAACTAGAGCTTTATAAAATCTAAAATTAAAAAAATGTCTGAAATCATTATTATAATTAATATAATCAACATTTAAATATTTTTAAAATTATAAAATTACTATTACACCGCAAAATTAAGATGTAACATAATATTACGATTGACATCGATGGTATAATTTTACGTTAAATAAATAATATGCATAGTTACTTAATCATTTGGCGTTAAATAATTGGTGACTCTTAGGTTGCGCACCACTAGACAGTGACCACACGGTGCGCTCGCGTAGATTCGGCCACGTCTTATCCGAATAAATAAGATGATGCTTTTTTTTAACACTGTAATTGTACAACTCTAACGTTATTTTGCGCTTTAGATATAGAATTAATGCAGTATGGTTTTTGTCGTCCGAAAGTTCGACGTCGTCGGCGATACGTATTTATGGTATCAACGGTGTTTATCGTTTTAAAATTCGTTTGTATTTAAAAAAAAACTCGTCGCATTTCTATTACAGACCGTTTTTTCGAGAGCGAATTTCACAGTAGGCATATCCTTTTTTAAATACAGTTCACGTTCGTCTGAGAACCAATTCGTAACGCGCGATTTCACCGTAACAATATGAATATTTACCGTCGATTTATAATACAATATACGATTGACGATTGCGGCCCTTAAGTCGTCATACTGCTCACGTGCCGATTACGGTCTACGCGTTTCGTGTCTGCAGGTGAGTAAAACTTTACGAGGGTAGATTTTTACCGTCGCGGTGCTTGGATCGGCCCTTTTAGTCGTTTTGATTGATGTCGGCGCGTCATACGCTGTATTATTTACACTGTGTGTGTTTCCAGGAGATTTATCATAATAATATCTTTACCGTAACGAAATTTTAGAATAAAAACGGGTCTGTCATCGTGTCGGCTTTTTATTGCCACGTCATCGATAGACACGATAATTATCGATTGTTGTGTGTACAAAAAAACCGAGCGAATCGTAATAACTCACAGACGTTTTTTTATATTAGGTAGGCCCTGACTACAATATTTCACTCGTTAACGAACCAACGACTGCTACCTATACCGTACACATACGTTTTCGGATTATTAACATCAACACGTATTGCTATTCAGGGCATATCGTTATATTTATTTTCAATGAATTTTTATGTGAAATTTGTAAAAATTATTGAAAGAACCAACGGTGCTGCTTCTTTAAGTGCCGCGTTATAATTTTTTTATTCGTTATACTGTATTAACTACAGTGGTCGTCTCGTCCAAATTCGTAAAATTGGAAAATACCAACTTACTGTTCGCGCAAATTTCGAGTCCAATGAGTAGGTATGAGTTTTCGTTTCAAATTTTTCATTTTCACTTCAGGCGTTTAAAGTTTACGATAGGAAAAAAAAACTAATTAATATATACCGTCAGCCGTAATTGAACTCTAGAAGTGCTCTTTAGACCATAGTCATAGTTTTTTCTTTGTTTTAAATCGACAATCGGTGCTCTCGAGTAAAACGTAATCATTCGCTAAACATAAAATGAACAATGGAAAAAATCAACCGATTCGTATTACTTTCTAATTTGATTTCTCTGTTAAAAACTAAAAGGGTATTCAATAAAAATTCACACCACCATATTACCTAATAATCGTACAATTTATGATGCAATACATCTGTAGGGATAGGTATATTTAAACGCCTCTAAAAATTATTTATATCTAAATCCAAGAACAAATTTTAAGCTTTATCAACGGTCGTTCGCAAAAATCGACAGTGCGTTTTGATTGACAAATTTTTATTGCACTCCATGAAATTGTTCGACTAAACGCGCGATACTTTATCGACAAAAACCAAAAAAAAATTTAGTACATTTTCTAATTCGTTTCGACGTCGTGATGGGGTGGTAGTACGTAGTACTACAGATATTTCAAAAATCGTAATTTCTTTAGAGATTTAATGCGTCGTGCTCCTCTTGTATACGGGGAAACGTTTTCAACTCGATTGCACTTTTCGCTGTGCGATCAACATAATATCGCGATAAAAATGTTTTACAACTTTTGTTCGGCGCGAGAAACGGTCTGTGCGACGACCATGATGCGCGACCCGTACGCATATTATTTTAATATCCGTATTGCGCGCGAGATGGCAATGTTGATAAAACAAACGGCGGGGGAGGCGGATGCGTACGAAAATAATTTCTATTTCTGTCGGGTAAAGGGGGAGACGGAAAACACGTTATTGATTGAAAAAAAACATCGCACGAGCACTAGTCGTCGTCTCCGACGAGACGTCGCGACGTCGCAAAATAAAGAATGGAAAAAAAAAAAAAAACACGCGTAAATATTGGATTAAGAAACGAATTTGAATTTTCGTTAAAGCCCGACCGAAAAGCCGCCGCTCGCGCACATAATATTATATAATGAAATATCGTTGTATATACTCGTATATACACATTGCGGCCGTCGTCGTAATCGCGGAGGGGTGTGTGGGGAGGGGGCGAATAGGCGACGAACAAGAAAAATGTTTGCGCGCACACAATATAACGTTCTAACCACTCACGCCGAACACAATATTATTATTATCGTATAATACGGAGACTCGGATGAGACGATATGGTAGACGGGAGAGCCGAGCGGCAGACGACGCGCGACGTCCCCTTCGTAATGTGGTTTTTATTATGATAGTCTTGGACCGTTCGACGTTCGCCAGCGCGTAAAACGATTTGCCTACGCGGGACTCCTGCAGTCTACGTAGTAATGTGTATACCGCACGACGGCGCATGTTATCAAATGGCCGTCGATATATCGATTGGTACCCAGGATTTTTTTCCGGGGCGGGGGCTAGATAAAATTATCTTTAAACAGTTTTAGTATTTATTTTGAAATATGTACGAAAATCTGAAAGCACGAGCGGTGCACGATCTTAACGTCACTTTTTTTTTATGAAACTAACAATAATATGCAGCCCGCATTAAAGCGTAGTTGTTTTAACACTGCACTTGTATTACACGTAATAATACAGGGTGGCGGAGCAAAAGCGACCACATTTGAAATTAACGCCACACTTTTAATATTTGAGGTACTGATGTGACTTCCCGTCACGTACTACATTATGAGACGATCCACGATATTGTGTGACAACCCCTCCCAAAGTTACGATTATCTCGCGATGTGGTCGTTTTTGCTCCGCCACCCTGTATTACCAACTATTTTTGAGGGGGGCTTAAGTCCGTTAGCCCGCCCCCCCTGGGTGCGCCCTTGATTGGTACTGACAATTTTCGAATCCCGAAATGTAAATCCGGAAACCAAATTCACGAGTTTGACACGTTATCATCACTATAGAGGTCGGATTTTTACGATTTTACATATTATTATTTTCCTTTCTATAGTATATTATAGTATACGAGTATACAGTCTATGTAGGGAGTAATAGATATCTTTACGATTTATGAAACGCGTGGGAAACACATTTATTTTGCATAAAAAAGCCTAATTTCAGGCGTTAGAGAATATTTGAGACAGTTATATCAAACAATAGGGTTTATAAATTTTTTTTCGGACACGTTTTATTTTCATTTTAAAAGGTTATTTTCACGCGCGGTAACTCGTGTAGGTTCATCGGAATTTTGATAATTTATCAACAAATAAAACGTATTTATTTCATGTCCTTCCGGGTTCTTTGCGAACATAAAAACGAATCGCCAGATATTTTTCATCGGTGACGTTGTAACGTCAATATTGTTATTATTATAAATATCAATCAAATTAGATAAGATTAAATCGTATATATATATAAATTATTTAAATCGTTGTTGTTTATTTTTCATACAGCATTAAAAGAATATTTTACATTTTTAAGTACATAAAACCTCCATGGTAAATCTAATATTATCTGGCGTTTTGAGAGGAGATATTATATCGCTTATTTTAAACAACGACATAAAAACATAATATTTTAACGATTTTAAGAGAATATAAATCCGGCCTCTAGTCGTTATCGCTAACGACTAATAGAAACATTTGATTCGTTATAATTTTAATTTAGATATTCTCTCTAGATGAGCAAAAAAAAAAAAAAAACGATGAAGTAATTCTTTATGTTAATAATATAAGTTTCTATTATATTGTTTAAGTATGTAATGCATAGTACACAGCTCAGGTATAATAAACTTTTCAAGCCATAGAATTATGTGGTCGTCAACCGCGATATTTTACCCGCAATTTTCAAGTGTTCGTATAGTTTATACGTCTCGCGACCGCTGTAAACATTTCGCG
Organism: Drepanosiphum platanoidis; assembly: GCA_948098885.1. Classification (NCBI taxonomy): domain Eukaryota; kingdom Metazoa; phylum Arthropoda; class Insecta; order Hemiptera; family Aphididae; genus Drepanosiphum; species Drepanosiphum platanoidis. The sequence goes on along the minus strand of OX402528.1, from coordinate 28,864,625 downwards.
TGTTCTTTATCCAACACTGACATTTTTTAACGCGTTACGTATCAAACATAACGCTCGCCCTAGTTATAAATTTACATTACTCCGAATGAAATAAATAAATTATAATATTTACTTTTTTCTAAACTCATAATAGAATCGGATTTATAAACACTATCAATTATATTTTCATTTAGATAAATATTAGAAATACGTTGATAATAATAATTACGATTTAAACAACGACAAAAACATTTGACCGGTTAAAATATTCCTTCTGGCCTTAAAATAATTTAACCGTTCGAGCCGTTCACATAATTTGGATATCTATACTTATAACGGCGTAAAAAAAAAAACAAAAAACAATACGGATTCTTGTATATCGAATTCTGAAATCCAAAGATTTTCTCGGTGAGAACGGTGGCGGCGTCGGCAACGTAATCGCGAACGTATCGTTTTCATCTGTCGCTCCGATCGGTTCTCTAATAATAATTGTCGCGGTCGTCAGCGCGTGTTTGTTCGAATCGAGTCCGAACGTTATTTTGCTATCACGGTCGATTAAATGGTATTATCGCGAAACGTGACGGTAACACTTAAATACCGTAAGACGACGATATTATTATTGTTTTTAATGTATTTACAAGGTTCGAGACACGATAAATAATGTTACGGCATCGACAGGTAAATCGTTCACTGCGCGGCACTACCGCGAGAGCGCACGACTCTGAGAACGAAAATTGATTGTCTCTCGAAAGTTTTTGCTCGTATAGTTCGCGTGAGTAGTAGTGTGACTACAAGCTGATGCGGCGGGGGGGGGGGAGGGAGGGGGAGAAACGAGCCAACGATTACGGTGTCGCGCGCGCGGAGTACGAAAGTCGACGTCTGATTAATTGTTATTGTTGTTTTCGGGGCAGACGACGACGACGACGACGTTGCCTACAAAACATCGTGAAACTCGTTCAAAGGATCGGCGCACACGAAAATAAAAACAATGTGACGTAAAACGTCCCTCCGACGTATTATCCGAAATATTATGTGAAATATCAAACCGAATAATTTCATCGTTTTACTACGCCCGCCGCCGCCGCCACGGAGAATGACTAATAATGTTTCGCGTGACGTATTATTATTATTATTATCGTCTGAGGTTTTGATTAATTAATTTCCTACGATCGATTCGACGGGTTGGCGGTACCTGGATCTGCGAGCGTCGTTATCCTTGCGCTGAACATAATGCCTACGCTAAATTTATTATCATATACGAGTAGTATTGCGTCTTGTGTGGAAAATTAAAATAATTTGTGCCATACCGCGTGTTTCCGTCGAGAAACAACTCGACATAGTTTTACAGGAGTTGGGGAAAAATCCGCGACGGTGTATTATTATATTATACGGTGTCGAATTGATTTTACGAATTTCGGTTCGTTTAGTTTTTTTTAAATCTCTCACGTGTCGAGTATGATTGACTGTGTGCGTAGTTTCGTCTGAATTTATTTTTGACCATCGAGATTGAAATCTAAATCAAATGAAATTAAATAACGATAATATGACAGAAACAAAATCAAATTATTTCGAGTTTCAGTTTTTAAATTGGTTTCTTCTACTTAAAATACCAGTCCCTATTTTAGAACGCTGTATGATAAAATGAAAAATAGATATTTAACAAGTGTTGTAGCTACCGAATATAGTTCTGTTTCTGAAAAAAAAAAAAAAATCAAAATTTCGACTTTTACGGTTTTGCCTTAGAGCCGATGATATATTATGATTACCCGCGCTATGACAGTTGCCAAGTTTTTATATTTTTTAACACTATCTTTTTGATGTCGTTTTAAATCTCCGGTAGCGAAATAAAAGTTTTGAATTGGCGATCAAATCGTATATTATTTCTGTCGGTGGTTACCATAATATTATGATAACGCAACCTATTTTCGTAATATGATTTGGTTTTTTTCGACTCGTGGTGCCGCGTAGGTACTGAGCTCAACTTCTTTTTTTCGAAATAAACCTTTTCTTAAACTATTTTCGAGGAGACAAAGAGGTCCTCATTATTTGAGTAGGAATTCATCTCGTTTAAATGTATTTCTTCGGATGGCACGAAGTTATAATATACATAACGACGGTCTTAGTTTTTTGAGTTCGATACAATCGTCGAACGCACTCCTTAATATATTGTCTGAATGTCTGCCAAAATAACGCGTGGTTTTAACTTTGGGCGGGCCGAGTCAAAGAATGTTTCAAGTGTGTCGGAGTATCGTTGGTTTTTAGTTATTTCAGTATAACCACCTAGTGGAATCGATCGTTCCGCGAACCCCTCGGTACGCTTCGGGAATTGAAATTGACTAGCATAATTAAATTTAACGAAAACGTACTATAGTTTGTAAGTTATCTACGGCGATCGATATAGTATTTTACATTGATTGATACCGTTGATCATCTGGGTGGCCTATATGTTTATTTAAAGGCGAAGCGGTTTTTTAATTAACGATATTAATTACTATGAGTACGATAAATCGTTATTGACGTAAGAAATACGAGATTATTTTTATTTTTTATTGTTCCGAGAAGTCCCGGAGACTTGATTTCGCGTTTAAAATCGATACTGCCGAACACTTAATTCATAAACGCTAGCTCGGGCCGAGATATTGTAATTATTATAGTTTACGCTTTAGAACGGATAACGTGCGCTTTTAAAGCGACGACAACTCGTTTAGGTCAATTAACATTTGTCAATCGCAAACGCTTGTAATTTTATTGAGGCCGTTTTTAGCAGTACGTCTCTGCAAACGTTTATTTCGCGAATTTCACTCGTTGGAGCCGTTTCATGTCGTTCGCCAAACGAATGGAAACGCGTCAACAAAATATAATGACGTTTAATGTATTTAATACTGTAACGTGTATATTGAATCCCGTCGAAAACGTGTTTTATAATAATATAATTGTATCTTAGTGCATTTACGGCCAGCCGACAAAAATCTATCTATCACCCGTTAGGCTCGTTCATAAGTCGATAAATTTATAATAAAGAAAATCACCGAAAAAATAAACATAAATAAATCGTTTCGTCTCGGGACTAGAACGCGCTCAATGAAGGGATAAGGGTGAATGTCATATTCTCCTCCGGGCTTTTTCATTTTTCGTCGAGTGTGATTTATTGTTTTCCAAAACGTCTGACCGGAATTGTATTTTCCGTTCGGGTTGAAACGTGTGAGTTAAAGGTAATAATATTCTCGTCCGAGGCGTTCAAGTCGAAATGGTTCGTTTTTCGTATGTGCGTTACACGTTGAAATAATTTGAAACTTTATCATACATTTTGTTCGATCGGTTCAAGCTCTACCCGAGGATAGAAAAACGACGTTTTTTACTCGACGACGCGGTTGTAACTACAACCGTATTTGCACGGTTGACTAAAAACAACTATACAATTATTACGCCTCCGTCATCCACGGAGGATTTTAAAACACGCGATTCAAAACGCTACTAATACGTTTCGATGTCGTGTCCAAAATAACAACATAATATGTTGCGTAATCAACGAGAATAACACACACAGCATACGAGTGACACGGCGTCACAGAGTCGGGCGAGTAAGTCGTGTAAGAAAAACACGACTTTTTCTGAAATATTTTCTACGCGTTTCCCTCGTGCCCCCGCGCATCGACCGTATAGTATTGTTTCGTGTTTCGTTCCGCAATAGAGTTTAAACGAAAAAAACTCAAATCCACTCGGCCGTCCGTCGGCGGCGGTGGAAAAAACAAAACCGCGTTCCACTGGAATATCACTGGGTTTTGTCGACGCGTTGATTCCTCGGAGAACGACTGAAATAATAATGAAACAGCGGTCAAAACGACATCCTGCAACTGTAGGCACTCGTAATTATTATTTCAAAAGGTCGGCTGTGATTGACTACGTAACTACGGCGATACCCGTCGTGTTAAAAGTCGACGGCGAGTCGATAAATAATCGGACAAAGAAAAAGTGCAACGACAAAGCAAAACAATATTTAGAGGTCCCTGCGTCCATCATCGGCGCCACCGGATCGCCGTAAAATCTCAGTGCCGTAACCTCGCCCCCTACCCTCTACCGCGCGCACGGGCCAGGCGTTGTTGGCGAGCAGCTCGTAATCGCCGTATAGCGTGCCTGTATTTTTGTTTACCGTACGCAGGAGAGGTATAAATTATGTATTGTTTTTCGCGTGATACCGTCGTCGGGTCCATTTTATTTTCGAGAACGTGTTATTAAAAAAAAAAAACGTGTTCGCCCCGTAGAGCTCTGTGTGAACCCTGCGCGGCAATATTTCGCCCGGGGGGCGAACGAGGTTCGTTTTTCCGAAAACTTAAAACCAGGCTGGGGTACCTGTGCTTAATTGTTTCCATAAAAACGCAATTGCCACTACTCGGGGCGGCCGCTCGCCGCATCGGCACGGCAGGAAACGATAACTTATACCTTTCAGTTTTAAAGCATTATTTAACGTCTTGACGGCGGCGCGGCGGGGGGACACGCGGTGGTATTCGAATATTAGCAGTTGAATTCGTTTACGAGGATTCGCGTAAAGCACTTAATGGGTTTTGTATCGCGTTCCGTAAAATATGAAGTCTCATTGTGAAGCACGATTCGTTCGCGACACGGAAACAATATCGCAAGTTCACGAAAAAAAATAAATATTATGATCGTCGAAAGTTTACGAGATAATTTCACCGTGATATTTATTTAATACTACTTATCATAACCACCACCGTTTCAGTATTTCCAACACGTCGGGGAAGCGGGGAAGGATGGGAGAATTAACATTTATCGAAATGGTAATATTGTTATTCGTGTTTTTTTTGTTTCCATTGATTTAACAATACTACTCGTATTTTAAACACTATTAATAATAAAACGGACGGTTAATGTTAGACGTGTTTTTTCTCTGACGCACGACCCGCGCGACTGTTTTTTTTTTTATTTTCTTGTTTATCATGGCTGAACGCGACTACTTATATTTAATTGGATTTTCAAAGAATCGTACATTTGAATATTATTATTATTATTTCTATTGCGACGGTTTTTTTTATTCCATTCCAGTATAATTCTTTATTGATTCGCGATAAACGAGCCGCGATCTACTCGAGTCCACTGTAGCTACTTCGTATACAAATGTGTTCGATAATAATTCGGTACAACAGATATGACGTGTGCACAACAAACAACACGACTGCGACGGCATCCGAGCTCGTTAGCGTAATGGCAAAAAATCCATCCGTTTGCCGTACAATCGACATTCTTAGTATTCAAAATTAATTATTTTAAAACGTTTGATTCGTCGCGAATTCGCGATATTTGAACGAACGAAATACTTTATTTTATTATTACTCTCGACGACGTTATTTGCACAGTAGATATTAATATCGATTTCAATTTTGCGAGTGCGTCGAACGAGTGGTCGTTTGTGTTTGTTTAGGTTAATTTAAAATTAAAAAAAAAAAACAAACAAACAAAACAAAACTTACAAAAAAAAAAAAAAATAAAAAACAACAACAAAGTTAGTCATACTCTTTTCGTCAACCGTGTACCGAATTTGAATATGAAAAATCTAAATATTTACCGCGTTTTTGTCTCGGGCGTTCATTCTGTTGCGTTGTTCGTGAACGCTATAATATTATTGTTTCCTCTCTTTTTCTTTGATGTGCGGAACAAATAATTTATTTAATGCTAAAAATATCCGGACGGAAAGATATTAAAACTATTCGTTAAATTTAATATGACGCAGTCGTTGCATAAAAAGAGCTAAGGGATTTTCGTAGAAATAAAAATAATGTCACGAGTGTCATAACAAAAGTTCGAATTTTTTTTTTTTATTATTATTATTTATTGTTTAATATTCTCATTTAAGAGATATTATTCCAGTTGTATAAACTTTATATATCAGGTATCCGTCCGTACGCCGTATTTGTTTCATAAACTAAAAATGAAAATTGTGTTTAAAGTTTCTCTTAAGAACTCCGACGAAAGTGAACGATAATAATAAAAAAATCATCGTTTCACTCTCTCTCTCTCTCTCTCTCTCTTCCAATAATGAGAAATTATTATTATTTCGAAAAGTCGGGGGCGCGATGAAATCTCCATTTCACCCCGTCGCTCGAATTAAAAAAAAAAAAAAAACGTTTGGACGTAAACGAAAATGTTTACGGATATCTGTACTTTTTTTGTTGTTGTCGTTCGTTTCGACTGTTGTAAAACATACCGCGCGTCGGACGTATAATAGTAATTTTAAAAGCAAATTGACCGGGTAGTTATATTTTTATGCGTCGAGACACGCGGAATCCGGCGCACGGAAAAAGAGAAATAAAAAGGCGAATCGCTCCGAAAACCGTAATTGTCTGATAACAGCCAACGATAACCCGCTTTATTGGCGTCTGAGAATATAATAATATAATATACAAAATATCGTCAGCTGTGTTTACCGCGCGCACAAAACATTAAACGGTACGCGTAGTTTTCTCCACGGTCCCGATAAAATCTCCGAAAAACCAATAACGATCGTAATTGTTTTCGAAACGTCGATTATAATATAATATTGTATAAACTCTCGTCGTCGTATGCCGGTCGACTCCGGAGACGGAGACGCGCGGAGTCGTTATATCCGACCATGTCGTTGTTATTATCACTTGAAATCATTGCGGTCATCGCTATGATATTATAATATTACCCGAATCCGGTATTATCTACTCGTTATGAGAACACGACGACGCGCGCGCACCGGATTGTCAGACGGTGACATTACGTAATAATTTAGTATACAAATGAGCGTGCGCAGACATTGTACACTGGTTAGTGGTGGGTAGTCAATGCGTAACTCGCAAAAGAATATCATTTTTTACGTTCCCATTTTGTGACGACGCTATTTAACATTTTTCCAATTTTTTTTTCACAGAGTTATTTCAAATACCTACCTGAGTGTCACCGCGTCGCCCGGTTTTCAAAATTCGACCCCTAAGGAAGTAAAAAGGGGTAAAAAGGGTGAGACTAGAAAAATTCGCCCGGCCGGAACCGCTGGAGCTTTGAGTATGAAATTTGGTCAGCAGTTTCGCGGAGACCGCTTGGGAAAGGATTTTCCGAAATTCGACCCCTACCGGAGTTAAAAGGGTAAAAATGAAAAAAAATAAAAAGTTATACTGCACACGGGCGAAGCCGGGTTATTCAGCTAGTAAACTATATACTATATTATGTATTAGTGTATTATAAATATAATATAATAATATCCTTGTCGATACCTAAGTTTGAAATTTGGAAGGAATGTTGCGTCTGCCTCGATGAAAATGTAGAAATAAAATTAAGATTTAATGACGACGACGTTTGATAACTTAATCAATGAATCCGCCGTATAAATATTTGACCTTTTACAGCGTCCAACGTAATATGATTGTCATGACAAATTATTGAATATTTGAAAAGAAAAAAAAAGAACTTTTCATAGTGATATCGTATCCAGGTACGAAATAAAATAGTGAGACGTACGCGAAGGCGTTTGTGTTTTGATCGGAACGGACGGAAAATAAGGATTCGCGTGGGTCGGCAACGGTCCCGGCTTATGAGAACGCCGCGTTTGACGTCGCCGGACAAAAATATGACGTATTATTATTAAAAAATAAAAAAAAAACGTATCGAAAAGAAATAAATAATATAATATTAGTAATGCCGAGAGTATTTAAAACGTGTCGACGCTATCGAAACGACAGTCGTTTGAAAACTTTAAACACCGCTAAAACTCTAAATACTCTCGGGGTAACGCCATGTTATTTATTTCTTTTCAATACATTTTTTACTGTTTTTTTTTTTTTCTTATCGTTAAATTCTATTTATTTTCGTATTACAATATTATATGATGGCGACTGCGTTGGAAGCACTACTCGGGACTTCAATCGCGCGCATTTCAGTCAAAATCAGAGTACACGCGCCGAAGCTGCGACGACCAAATTTTAAGCGGACTTAACTCTCTCAAAGGATTCCCGTCGCCCGTTCGTGAACGCCTTAATAATTAGCTATAATACGTACCCGCGACTCCGTCCTGAGCGCTAAAAAACGTACTCTCCTTTAAACGTCACCTCGGACCTGTTCGTACCAGTTCGTATTTCAATCAATCGAGTTCCGCCCAGTAACACTGCACGGCGTGCACGGTCACGGTGCCGTCTTTAAAAAGACAAACGTTTACATCGTCGATTAAACAATATGATAATAATATATGATCACAATGTCACAATCGTTTTCTATCCCATCTGAATAGGTTTTCGAGTCGTTTTATCGCCCGAAAAAGTAATTGAAAAACATCGAAAACGTGACCGAATTTTTTGTTGATAAGAAAAGACTTTCAAATTGTGTATTGAATACGATTAAATTTTAAAATTAATTAATAACCGCATTTCTTCTATAATTTACGAGAGGACTAACAAGCACACAGCGATAGACGTATATAGTCGTCCTAATACCTAAATCATATTTTTTCAAATGAAAAGTCGACAAAATCAACAAACAAATAAAGGAAACAAATACAAAACTGATTTTTTTACAAATTTGTCGAACGACAACCGTTGAAAAATGAAAATACCCGAGCGTTCTATTGCAACGCGTTTCGTTTATGCTGCGACGATTGAAATGGACCGAACGCACTAACCAAGTAAAATATGCAAACTTTTACGACTTTTACCGCTCGCGATATTATTTTATTGTTACGTCGTCGTCTCGGCTAGTGGATTGCGTTCAGTTTATGAGGTCGCGGTCACAGAGAAGACAACGGAAATGTGTATATAATGCAATGTCACGCCCAAGTATAAAATAATATAACGCATTAACCGCGGTCGTCTCTTGCGCTCGGGATAAATCCGTCGATTAGGGATTTCGAAACGTCGACGACTCTCTTCTCGCGGATCGTCCGCGGTCGTGCGTTTTTACAATCACTTAAACGCGCCGTCGTCGATCGGAAACAAACGACGACGGACGGCGCAACAATAATGATAGTAGCAATAATAATAAAAAAAAGTGCTTTTTCGGGAAATCCTACATCACCGCGTCCCGCAGCGTTCCCGGGCGCCGCCGCGCCGCGCCGTAGGGGTATAGTGCAGTTTTATTTAATTGCTGACCGGAGGTTTTTACGGACCTTTTCAATCGGCTGATTTCCCACGGGCCGTTTCTAAATACCTACCGCATTCCTTCGCCGCCGCCGCCGCCAAAGTTTTAGAAAACCCAGAGGCTACGCGAAAGAGGCGCGCTGCGGTAATGCGCGCGCACATCGTGAGAAGGGAAGCAAACGAATTGATTGCAACACGTCCTCGTACAGAACAACATGATATTATGTACTTGGACGGGCTACGATTGAAAACGTAGAACAACGAACAACGAAGAGCAGAGCTGACGCGTGCTCGAATCGTTGGATGAAAACGTAAAAAAAAAAAACAGCGCCGAATTCGGACGAAAAATACCCTACGCGGTCATCAAAGAGGGAAAAAATCGTGTCCCATAGCGGCAACAAAAAGCGGATTGACATTATTTGATACGTTTCAAATAACAATCGACATAATGGGGACATTTTCATATTATAAAAATAAAATCGAAATCAAAACGGTATGTATTTATTTCATATATATATATATATATATATGTATTATATGTGTACATTTACAGTTGACGTCTCTCTCTCTCTCTCTCGATTCGCTTTGGGACCACAAACACAAAATGAGTTGTATGATAAGCGAAGTGGCGGGAAGGAGGGAAAAGTTTTTTTATTTGCCTGTCGAACTACGTAAGACGTATAAAAAATACATACATCAGATCCAAGTGGCTCTATAGTACGTAATTCTCCACCCTTATAATTTCGATAATTTTTTATATAAAACGCTCTTTACTTAATTTTTATTGCTATTCTCGATTAATTCAGACGTTTTAGCAATATACCGTTGGCATTGTTAATTAAAAATTAAACAAATATAAAGCGCGAGAGAAAAATAGATATTCTATAACGAGTAATCATTTTTTTTTTCTTTTGTTTTTCAACTATCAAATGCATTCTAAAATGCATTCGTCGTATAAATTATATAGATAAATATCATTACATTTTTATTTCGATCTAGTCGATTTCTCTATTTGCCTCGCGCTCGTTTCAATCCGAGTTCAAACCGTTGTCGGGCGATATTGTCAAGACGGCGAACGACGAATTTATATAGTTTACTAGTAAACTGTATTGCACTGTATAGTTGCGCATTCGTATATTATATGAAAGCATTAGTCGTGTGTATGCGCGCATTACATATCGCATTATACTGCAAAAGTCCTTTGACGCAGGCTTTTATCGTGTTTCTGATTTAAGCACGAGAGCTTTTCGTTTGATTATTATTGCTATTCGTATCGAGTACAAGTGTAAAACGTATAATTATTATTTCACGTGTAATTATATACGTCACGCGCGTATACTATAATATTTCTCACGTGTTCCTCGTCGACATTGTGATTGCAATAATTCAATCGGTACGAAAATTCTAAAGATTTGTTGCTCGCGTCACGGTAAAACATAACAAAACTCTAATCCGACACACAACCTCTTCCGTAAAAGTTATTACTTTTTGAGTTACGATCGTATTACTCTCGGGATGCGACATCTGCAGTACGATAAATTTTCAATTTTTTTTTCCCCCTCTTGCCGGAACATGTTATAGTTGTTCATATTTCATCTATTATTCTGTTTGAGATGAAATATTTTTCGCGTTTAACATAATACCACTATAACAAAAATAACACTTATTACTTATGTAATAATTACACTTCAAAAAAAAATAAATATTGTAATAACTTTTTGATATTAATTATTGTCCCATTAGAAAATTGTCAAAATTATTATTCAGCAGACTAGTTTCCATTTTAACTTGATATGAAAGGCTTCAAACATTCTCCGTAGTATTCATAAATGGTACGCGATTATTGATAATCTCAACTTGCAATCGATTATAATTGATCTATCTAAAATATATTAACGTCAGATAAAACCAAATGACGACATATTTGTAGAAATCTGAAACACACTTACACTCGTATGGTATGGATATTTTTTCAGGATAAACACAGGACGTTTTAACACCCGAAACACCACCCCGATGATACGTTACTGAATTATGATATTATGGAAGGTCGCCACTAATTTATGTTGCACGAGGTCTATAAGTTATTATTATAAAATCTACTTCTCACAATCGCGACGCCACTTAAAAATGCGGTCTACCACACGTATGCGATTCACTACCTATTATATAGTAAAGGTACGTCGTATTTAATTATTATAATTTTTTTCCGATGTGTTACGATAGACGTTCCCAAATAAGTAAAAACACAAATAGACAATGGTGTCTATAGATCTTGAACTACTTGCCGGCAACTTGCAGACTTGTGCAGCGTATCAATAACGTAGCGTAAAAGTATTTTTTAATAATCGTTCTTCTTTTTCTACATTTGACGCGTCGTCAGGTGCGTTGGTCCGCGGTCGTCGACATGAAATACATATAATAATTATCATTATTATAATTGCGTAATGTTTTATTTCGTATCCTCATACGACAAACATCGTGAACGTCTGCTCAAAGATATTCGTAATGTTTAATTAAAATTTCACTCGGCTAATGTAGTATTCAGTACCGGTAGACCGCACACTTACCAAAGCGGCAACCGCAGCCCTTATGCTGTTCATTGAATATTTCTCGTTATTACGTATTACACGACGAGAACTTAATATTAATATTAAAATCGTCGCGACGTGAAAAACTGAAAATTCTCATGCGAATCGTTATTTTCCTTTGAATCGAATCGATGACGATATTAATAATTCGTAAAAAACCGTGAGACTCGTTTGAAGTTTATTGTCCACATTACGACAATTAAAACGTTATAAAACAACCGCAATTAAATTCTTATTGTTATTGTGAAATTAATATTTTGTTATTTTTATTTTTTTCATGAATAAAAGCAACTCTCCTTTAGTTGTCTTTTTTAACGATGTGTCGTCGACCAGTTCAATAGCATAACGCGATAAAGTATAATAGTATTATATTTTCAAGTCAGTAATATAAGTCAGTTTATATAAGCATTTTACGATCGTAAAATTGTTATTGAGAAATCGGTTCGGAAAATTTGACCGCAATTTCGGTATACGTTTTCATCGTATTAATTGGACTAAACTTATTAGCCGCGTAAGTTATGGGTGTTTGGTCAATCACACGTTAAAAAAACGTATATTTTTTCTTTATTTATAATTTTTATTTACCGCAGTCTGTAACGTGTTTATTAGTAGTTTACAATAAGTAAAATTGATATTTTGTATAGACATGGCAATTGAACGACATGACCTTTTTTTATATATTTATATTTGAAAAAGTTTTGATGGGATATGAAAAGAAATGTACCGATTTTACTGCAGAAGTCAAAAATACGAACAACTATAATAAGTAATAACTAACTGACGAAAATAAAAACACTTTTAGTATTTACTTATTGATATCACGCGTACTGTAACATGTTTATTGTGTATTTATGTATGTGTATAGCCGCGTATCGAATAAAAACGATCGGCCCGGAAGGAAGAAAAAAAAAAAGGAAAAAAACCCAGAAGTGGTTAAAAGTAATAAACTTTGTAAAAACAACTTTTAAATGTATTTACGGTTTTAATGCTCTGGCTGAGCACGTGGCGCGAATGCGCGATGTACAACAGTGGCCAGTCGTTCTAAAAATACTCGTAAAATACCATTAGATAATCTATTGAATACATTTTGAAACACACATATATTTTTTTATATATTTATATATATATATCGATTGCGCAAACAAAATATAATAATTGTATTTTTATATTGTAGGACGTTAAACGCACATAATATTATGCTGCCGTTTCACTCTATGCGTCGTCGTCGGCAGGATTTAATACGAATCGTATTGCGACGGCGGCGCGGCGAAATATTGTTTTAAATCAGTAGACAAAGACGAATAAATGCAATACGAATAAACTGCGGAATAGCTTCGAAACGGTAAGTCCAATATCCGGTCGGGCAATCGATTTAATACAAATGTACGTGCATAATATACGAGTATAGTATACGTGCGCACTATAGATTCTTTGTTTTCGCAACATATTCATCGTACGCCTGTTGAAAAACCGTTGTCGCGCATACCGTTTGCGAGCGACAAAACGACGAGCTAGTGATCAGTTCGATCCCAATGGTCTAGGTCAGGGGTCTCCAAACTATTTTATTCAAGGGCCACGAAATATATCAAATGCTCAAAAGTTTATTATTCTAATATCATTGTTTATTAAAAATAATTGAAAGGAAAGGCCAACACGTCTGTCGTCGCGTTCAGCTCATAAATTATGATACGTGCCCGCGATAACGACTTTTTGAATTACACATATCTTTAGATATCTATATTTTATTTACCGTCCTATGGGTGCTGCGGGCCGGTTAAAACTTGTTCGCGGGCCGTAGTTTGGAGACCCCTGGTCTAGGTGGCGGAACTACGATTTTTTTCTCGGGGGAGGGACCCAATATTTTTCATAACAATTTTTTGAGCACAATATTTAGGATTTTCCAGTCGAGATTATTAATTCATATTATTGCGAATAAATTATCCATTCATATTATTATTACTACGAATATAATATTCTTTCCAAGATTCTACCCCTAGAATCCGCCGCATCTTACGCGCAATATTGTCCCGTAGTGACTTGAAAAATTACACTCCGAAATAACCGTAAAAAATAGAGAGCACGCGCGCTCGCCGTTCCGTCATGCGATCGCTTGAGATTTGTAGCCCGCGGTTGCCACGTTTAAACGTCACTACGCGACGACGGCGACGATGCGAATTTAATTTTAAAATTCTCCGCCGGAAATCTATTTTCGCTTTACGTTTTGTAGCTGTATTTATTTTATTTTTTTTCAGATATCCAAGTATAACATATTTTAATCCTACCAACGGCGATCGAGTATCGTCGATAAAGGCAAATTTAAATTTCATATCATACGCGGATGAATTTGTCGCTAAAAAAATATATAAAAACCATTTTCAAACGTACATAAAAACAGTGTTTTAAAAACGGTTTGGTTTTTTTTTTTTCATCGAAAATACCTTTTTAATGACTCCAGAGAGAACGAAAAACGTAAAATAATTTCTCGAACAGTGAGTTTAGAGTACACCGACCGGGATTGGTGTTAAACACATTAGACGGTATAGTTTTTTCGTCAATTAGATTTTAATACGTATAAGTACGCGTTTCGGGACGTTATAGTCTCACGAGGGAACCCCGAACAAGATTGTTTGCTCGCGCGCTCCGGATGTGTTATGCGCGCGAAATTGATAAATTAAATTTCGCGCTCGAAAATCAAATCGAATTTCTCACCGATCTGAGTAGATCAATTCGATTGAATCGGCGGGAGTGCTCGCGTGACGTTTTGAAATATACGGCCCGCGGGGGGTGAACTGCAGAACTCCCGCGACCGTAATAATATATTGAAAACGGGCAGCGTCTTCGATACATTTACGTCTTGTATCTTTTGATATTTTTACAAATAGTGTCTCGCGGAAAAAAACACGAATTTAAAAAAAAAAAGAAAAGACTTTCGAAAAGACCGCCTTACAGTGTAAAATAATTACAGATAATCGTTGAATTGGCAAAATCGAAACAATATAGTTTTGAAACGGTAATGTAATTTTTGATATTTTCGTAACATTGAAATACGCCATTTTATTACTCGCTATAAATTATTAAAAATCGTCCTTGTGTCTAGGATACGGCATATTTTAACAGCGACTATCCTGCAGTATATACTTTATCTGGAGTGCCACGACCGCGCGGCGTTCCAGGATAATGCGTGCGTGCATCGGAAACGCGCGTTATTATAATAACGTGTGACTACGATTGTTATTATTTTTATTGCATTCAGACGGTTATTACTTTGGAATATAATATTCTTATCGCGTCGCGCGCTGAACAAACTCGAGTACCACGATAATCCTTTGACACGGTCGCTCGTCACGCGGTCGAGCCGCTCGGGGGGGGCGCACACACACACGTCGTCCGCGTCCCGCCGATGTCATCGTTTTTTCGTTTCCCCTCCCCTCCCCCACATCCCCTATCCCGACGGCACTAAGCCGGTTTGTCATACGCGCAATCACGTATATTATATTATATGTTATTATATGTATTATATAATATAATACATCCTCCGCCGACGCTTCAGCCACATTAATCATCGCCCGACGGACACAATCTTTCGCCAGACCGTGTCGTGGCGGCCCGGCGATGTATAGTTTTTTTTTATTTTTACTTCGATATTTATGTTATGCACGCGACGACCGTCGAGGGGATTTAATACTTTTCTGATGCAAATCGATCGTTTTTGCCGAGCTCGCGCGTACGTTATGTGAAAAAAAATTCCGGTCTCGCGGTGCATTATATATATACAACGATAAAAACTCGACGCCACCGCCGCCGCCGCCGCCGCCGCGTCACTGTCTCCCACGACCGCTAGCGAGCAGCATTTACTGGGTGTCCAGGGGGAAGGGGGCAATATCTATAAAAGCGTACTGTTGTGTCATCAGATCGCTATCTCGTTTGTGTGGTATAATGATGATTTATTGTTTTCAATCGGATATTCTCGAACCCTGTTTAATTCGTTCCGTACTTGACGGTCAGACAGACGAGTGTAAACAGTAGACACTTTCTATTTTCCAAAAATTTTTCGTGAGGCTTTATCAGGGTTCGGACAAATGCCAAACCGATTTTGTGACACTGAGAATACACACAAGAACTATTGGTTTTTTTTAAAAAATAAGCATTCCATACAATATGTCGTACGTATATTGTGTAATGGCATAATTCATTATCGCTGTCAACGAGTAGAAGAATGGCGATTCGAGCTCAAATTTACCTCATTCGATTCGGTGCAGATTCAGTTTTCAGAATACAATCGAATCGTACTCGACCGCCGGACAAAAAACTCCGTTCTCACTCGTATTAGTTAGCGTCTTTTTATCGAACGTCGCGGTCGGTACCAGAACTGTTTTATTACTCGCAACACGAGACGCGAGAAAAAAGTGCGAAATTCTTTCGGCGTTTGATACATTAAGAAAAAAAATAGCCCCTCCGCCCCACGGTTATCGTTTTCGTTTCATAAGAAAAGCGATTTTCGCGGAAGCAATTGGCCATTTCGGTGTCAATTATCGACGGATAAATGTGCCCCGGCCAACGCAACCTTTTCACAATACAATTATATCACGTGCGCGCTCGGGAGTACGAGGACACCGTAATAAACTCGGTTAGGTTACACGTTATGTGCGAGGGGCGGGCGGCGCGTCGTTTCGCGAAACGCAATAACGAAAAAAAAAACAAAACAAAAAAACACTCTCTGGATTACGGCCGCCGGAACGTCGAAACGGCGCGGCGCGCGCGACGTAAGACAGGACTAGGCACTCGGTTCAAAAGGATCCTGCCCGGGTGTCTGAAATTATTCGTCGTCAAAACATAAAGGGGTCGTCTCCGTGACGGCACTACTGCGGCCCCGCGCACCGCGTGTGTGCGTGCGTGTGAAAAACGGAAAGGAAAGGAAAAAAAAAACCCACCGCGGCCAATATATTATGTACACTCCGCAGCGATATTTCAGCCGCGGCGCGCGTCGTGCCGGCGGTGCGAAATTAAATAAACAACTCGGGGGTCCCGTTGATTAACATTCTCGGCGCGCGGTCCTTTCAAATCAGATTACGGAGCGCGCGCGCCGCGGGGCGACTGCCGGGCGAGAAAAGGATGGCGCGAACGCGGGGGGAGAGGAGCAGCAGCGCGATACTAAAAATTATTCGAACCCCCTCGGTACATAAAAACGGTAATAAGTCGTATCAACAGACCGTAAATAGTCGAGATCCTCCTCGTCTCGGGACGAGATGAGTCACGTCGTCCGCGGGTCCCCCTCCCCCTGCCACGGGGGAGAAGAAAAAGAAAGACGTGACGCGTCCGTCCGGGTGAACCGCGAAAAGTCGTAAAGTCGCCGGCCGTTTCGCCCGTTATAATAACAACAACAATAATAATCGTCGCGTTTGAATTATAATACATATGTGCCGAAACGTACGGTTCCGTATAATATCGTCAGTCATCACCCCACGATTGCGGACGTATATTGTGTTGCGCGTCGCCCGGCACATCTGTCGCCGTCCTCTAGCGCGCCCGCGTAATGCTAACACGTTCTAATGCGAAACGCGCTCGCTCTCGTCGCCGTTCGCCAAAGGTATAAACCGCGCGCAAACGTCGCAATCTGGACGGACGTATCGGACTGTGAAATTAAGAGCCGGGGAGGGAGAGAAGAAAGGAAGAAGAAAAAAATCGTCAACGCGAGCGAGACGGATCGGAATAACGCGTACGTTGCGAGGGGTTTCCGCTCCGGAAGTCAGGAAAAATCCGGTGCGATTTTCCGCGCCCTCCGATGTGCGTGCTGCGACCGTCATGCCGGACGCCGACCGGAGAGCGGGACACTGGTAATGCGTTTGCGGGAGAATATAATAAGAACAGCGCGAGAAACGGCGCGGCGGTCGTCGGCGTACGTATCCTTTTATTTTTTCTCCGCGAACGATTATAATATAACCGTGTTCGGTCGACAGTTTCACGAAGGATTTCACGCCCGTGATCGCACGTCAACTTCACTAACGATGACGAGAAACGACAAGAACGCTTCGAAACTCAAAATTCTACCAGAAATTGTTACGAAAATGTCGTAATCGGCTAAGTTACGTGGTCGTCTCGAACAGACGAAGAAAAACAACGAACACGAATGCACTGGGGATCGGTTAGTATTATTTCGGGATGTCTGATTTTTCACGAATCACCAGATTTATCCGGCCGACAGAGAGAACGTGTTGTTATACCATGTATACTTATTTCGGTAGCCATAACTCACGCGGTCGACTATACGTTTATATATATATATATATAGGCTCGTAATCGGTGAAAAGATTAATTTAACAACATTTAACGTTGGATTCGAGTCGTTTATCAAACTGGAGAGAAAACGGTGTGGGGGACAGGCTGAGGAAGATGGACTCTCTGGGGGAGCCTCTGCGCCGCCGCAGAGTCACGCTAACCGGATTAGAAAAATGACGGCCAATGTACACAAATTGCCACCCACCTGCCAAAATAAAGTATAGAAATCACACGCGGAATGGACTCCTGGTCTATTTCCATCTCTCTCTGTTTCCCACGCGCGATCTCTCTCTCTCTCTCTCTCTGTGTTTGTATCTCGTTTCTATTTTTCTCTCCACGTGGCATAAAACGTACCTGCGATTGCTACCGCGCACGCCGCACAGTAATAATAATAATGTACCGACACAAAAGGGCGACGCCGCCGTGTCGTTTCCGACAACGATTTGCTCGTGCACGCGCGTAACGTAGGTATCTACGTGAAATGTACGCGTGCATCCGGGGGGATTTCGATTCGGCGAAATCGTCGGCGAACGTTTAAAGTTTACGCAGCACTTAAACACAGTTTGACGCGAGATAATTCGCGCGTTTTACGACCCGGGAAACATGCAGAGCGGTTTTTATATAAACGTCGGTTTGTTTTCGGACGGCTTTCCGATTTGCGGTCGTGTCGGCGGCGTCGTCGTCCGTTCGAAAGCAGTCAAAATGTTCAGGTGCAAAACAAACACAATGATATTCAGTTTTACACGACTTCTGTAACGACAAAACATTGAAAATCCGTAAATCGTAATGGGCACGACATCCTGTATTATAAATTTAATAACAAGTGGCAAACGGCAAGTGTGGGCGAAACTTTTTGCGAATGACACACACAATGTCGAACGCGAAAAACACGTCTCGCGCGTTCGATTTAACTGAGCTTGATTTCGCGTATATTGCTATAAAAAGTCTAAATCAACGTCGAAACCGTTCTTTTTACAACTGACGGTAGTAATAACATACGAGTCTAATTTCGAAATTATTCGCTTTTTTTTTAAAAAAAAATAAATACTCGACGGCACGCCTTGTTCGTTCGGTAACACGCGATGTATATACGTATGTAAAAAAAATAAAATAAAAAACAATTATCCAAAACATTCGTGTTTGAAAACTCGTATGCACGTACTATGATCGTTTTTTTTTATGAACAGGACTGTCTCAAAAAAAAAAAAAAAAAAACACTACTGCGCAGTTGATATTATTATACGCGGGAGTGACGTTTATATACACACCGCGAGAAGAGGGTGACAATAATAACAGAAAGGGAAAAAATTCCATTTTGTTAAGCACACGCATACTCACCGCGCACGCACGCACACGCACGTCTCGTATATATTTATTTTTTTATTTATTTGAAAAATTAAACGGGTTTGGACCCAATTACCCGCGTACTATAATAATAAAATAGCATACGTGGGACATTAAACAAACAGATAATAGAAATTAAAATTATATAATAAAAAAAAAACAATATAATATAACGTATATTTATATATTATATATTTAAAGGATCCTTATTTTTTTTTATTTTTTTTATCAACGTCCAGAAAATTTTGTCAAGTAAAGAATTCCCTTCGTCCTATCGTTAGTCGTTATTTATAGTTGAAATGGTCGTCGCGTTCGCCCTTTATCGGAGTTCAATAGTTCGTCCGTCTACATCTGCACGACTGCGAGCGTATTTTACGGAACATTGAAAAAAACACCCGTAAACGAGCTCCATGTTCGAAACGATACATAACGGCGGCGTGATTCTTTTATCGAGAAACACTAAATTATTTCTCGGGAAGTATCAATTTTGTTCAGAGATTTATCCTTTTTTTTCCTTTCTATTATTTCGGAAAATCGAAAGACAACGGAACCATTAGAGTTGAAAAAAAAATCGTCCTTTTTCGTCGGGTTTTGATAATCGTGCACTCGGAAAGTCATTTTTTTTTTATTCGGATTCTAATACGAAGACTTGAATTTTCTAATGACGTTATATTATACGCGGTAGTGACGTTCGTGTGGACCGCGAGGAGCACAAGAGGACGACAATAACGGCGAGGGCAGAAATTCCGTTTCGTCAAACACGCGCGCCTACATTCGCGCGGAAAGCGTTCAACTATTCTCTTCGCCCGGCCGAGAACGAGGACGGGAAAAGGAAAAAGGAAAAAAAAAAAATATCGTTCTACCCGTCTCGTCGCACTGCAGCGGCGGCTCTCTTCTGCTGCGCCCGCGAACGACCCTCGCCGGACCGCGGCCTAATCTCCCGTCACGTAACCCTATCCGCGTCGGTCACCTGTGACCGGCCGACGCGGGTCAAGCGGTCGGCACAGACCTCGGCCGGGCACCCGAGTCGTCCGCGAACGCGTCACGCGCGAGACCGCGTCCCGACTCAATCACGGTCGGACGGACCGTCGTCGACACGTCCTGCGATTACGCGCCGCGCCCGAAGGACCGCAATTAAACGGCAACAGAGAAACAATAAAACGTACCCGGAAAACCGCGGTTCGCGCGTGGTAAATCCACGCGAGTGGAGGCGAACAATTCTCAAAACGTTGAATTTTTTATTCGAACTCAATCAAGCTCATCGGGTATTCCGTGCCGGTAGGTGCAGAGAACCGTACATTTTTCTTCGTTTCGTTCTAAACACATTAATGACGTCCTGAACGACACTATCCTTTTGGCCTTTCATAAAGGACCGTTTTGACACGTTGATAATAACGATCGGGTATTTATTTTTTTTACTATTATTTCAGATATCCGCCTACTTCGTCCGCAAAATACTGATCATTTGGCAATTATTATAAATTCGAAAAAAAATTCAAAGCTGTATTGGGCTGGCTTTCGGAAGAATTTAAACGCTTATCGTTTTATCCTAAAGACACGGTATCGAGATTCCAACCATTCGATAACAGACTAGCTACTCCGATATTAACGACGTGGTGAGTACCATTTATTTTTATCAATCGCTAAAACTGGACCGATAAAGCATCGTCGGATTTCGGCGGTTTGTCCGACGAGCTGCAAAACGATACCGGTGAATTATAAAAGATATTTTATCGCGTCGTCGGAATCGGCGCGCAAACGTTTATTTAAAACGACGTATAAATCAACGTGTGTTCGATACCGTCACCGATTATATCGGACGATATTATCGGCGTGGGTGCAAACGACCTTCGCCCGCGCTCCGGTGTTTCGTCTACGATTTAAAGTCGAACTCGTACTTTCGGTACTTTGTCCTTCGTTTTTTTTTTTTTTTCCACTTGACGGAATCGTGTTTTTTCAAACTCTGTTTTCAACTCGATTCTCGGGGCGCCCCGAGAAAACGCCCCACCATCGTCTCCTATCGGCGAGAGTCTTGATTTTTCGACCACCGTTTTCGTGGTTTTCGCAATATTTTCTCCAGATATTATTTTCGATTATCGTCGTCCACGACGGCGGGCGAGCGACGTTTTCGGAAAAACAATAATTCCATTACAGCGCGCGACCGTGTCACAACAATAGAAATAACGAAATCAACAAAGACACGTTGCGGGCAATTCGTCGGTGGATGGGATACCGTACTATCGTGAAAGCATTATCGATTGTATAACATAGATTTTATAATGAATTTTATATAGTCTGTCATGATGAAACCAACGATGAAAGTTACTGTATTATTATTTTACCGTGGCCTTTGCCGTGACGTTTTATAATGCGCGCCGTCAGATCGTCGCCATACACTATATAATACGGCCTATTGATTATAACAAAGTACCTATTCAAAAGGCGCAACGAATATTGTCTGGTCGCAATCCATTTACCGCGCCGCGACAATACGATTCGCGAATAATAATAATACGTAATTTCGTCGCCGGCGACTGTTACGGATTTCTATGGAGTTTACGACGCATTTCTTTCGCGCGTGTGCATTTGCTCCGCCGAGCCGCGCGGTCTGGATTTCAAGCGCCGCTAAAATGTATACTTTTGATATTTGGTTCGGTGTTTCGTCCGATGTGTTCCGGACGACGCGCGACGGGAAAATAAACCTCGTTCATTTAAAAACGCACTCGTACGCATAATAATACGGATAGATTATTCGTTTTGTCTGCAAACTCCGGCGCGATGAACGCGACGCGATACGCTACGATATTATACGTTACGGTGCGCGTAAATCACGTCTTCGCGACGACGATCGTAACGATAAAAATAATAACCAGAGCTCGGATTTCAATGCATTCGCGTCTTATTTTTATTTATTTGTGGAACGCTTGACTCCAAGCGCTACGAATGTGGGTTCGAGTACGCGTTATTATCACGACAAACTTGCTTGAGGGAATTTGGTTTTGCGTTATTTTAAGTCTCTGGGCGCGTTCTAATTCGATTCAAACTCGTTTATTAAACGACGTCTGAATTTAATCTGGTTGTGAAAAATTTGAATTCATCGCGTTTTCACGTCGACCGACATCTTTTTCCGCGATATTTTACATCGATTTATTACAATAATATTTAAGGAGCGCATGTGATATTGTTTATTTTTCTAAAATACAGCGATGAAATATAATATATTTCATATATATTTTTGAAATTTTTCCGTTCGATTTTCGGCATTTAAATCCGAGTACGGTCGAAATGCGTATTACGTGCACGTCGTCGGGGTCGACCTATAAAATATACTACGGTGTTTATAATTTAACGACGCTATGCGTTTATATTATTCTCGTCGGGTTTTGTTTTCGTTTTTCACCGTGCCCCGGAACGTCCGGTATTGCCCCGTCGCTCGCCGGCGCGTAATAATTATCATAACAACGATAACTCAAAACGGGCGTCTCGGTCTGTAACATATTAAATCGACATTATTATTATTATTATTATTATACATATAGGTATTTTACGTTTTTAAGATGATCGACTGGCGGCGTCTGAGGCGGCGGCGGCGGCGGCGGCGACGTCGACGGGGAGGCGATAAATTATTCGGTGCGCGAGTAGGCGCGCGCCGTCATCTGTGGCGCGTTCGTCACGCGATGCCCGCCGTCCAGGACCGGGACCAGGACGACGGCGGGCTCCCTGGCAGCGCCGGCCGGCAACCGGTTGCGCGTAAACAACACGGAATCCTACACACACACACGAATCGTGTACAAATAACACACACGTAATATATTAGGTTTTATGATATAGTATATATTTTTATGTGTACACGCGGGGCACACAGTTCGGCGCGCCCGTCCCGCTGTGCCGCCGCGTTTTACTGATGGATGTGCGTTTATCACGTCATCACGAATCCGAAAAACATCCTGCAGAGGTTTCCTCGCGCCGGGATTTACATATTAAAGTTATTAAAATTATTAAAGAGTAAGATAGATGGACTGTACAGAGAGAGAGAGAGAGAGAGCGAAGCGACCCTAACGAGATAAATAATAATATTATAAACAACGTCTGCCGAATAATAATAACGTACGTATTTATATTATAACATAACGATAACGAGCGAAAGACGGTTTTTTTTTTTTCGTTCTCGGTCGACGTAAATAACAATAATAATATAACGACGAACGAGTACGCCGCCCGCCCCCGACCGGTATCCTATAGTAAGCTTATTGCCCGGACGACGTGCTATCGATAGTTTTCTGTGATCGGGTGTCAGCAGCTGCCGTGAGACGAGCAATGTCATCCGCCGGACAAACGATCGATTATCTCGGCCTGCGCGCGGCGATCTTTTGTGCGGTTCTCGGAACGCGATGCACCTCGTATATTATGTGCGTTATTTTTCGTGCGTGCGTCTACATACCGCCGCCGCAATTTGCATAGCATTACACTCGTCCGAAGGGCTGGACGCGCAAAGCCAGTCGCCTCTAAAGTCTCTTCTCGGTAAGATTAAAGCCGAACAAATCCTTCGACGACAATCGCGATCCACGCCGATCCGAATACCCTACGGTTGTCACGCGTCGCGGTGAAACGTGTTGAATCGCAGTGGAAAAAATCAACGCGGTGTTTCCAAAAAGATTTACAAAACACAGACGATCTCGATTGAACGCGTAGGTACGCGGTTTATACAATCGAGTGAGTATTTTCGCTTGTTTTTTTTTTTTACATTTACAACAACATTTTAATCGTTTATACACTAGTTATTCACACGCGTTTACTAATTTTCACTAACCTCTCAAGTACACTAATTACTGTTTACTATTATAATGCGTCGCCGTTTATTTGGTATTTAATTTCGATGTCGTGATGGAAGGCATATTAAGGTCGAAGTCCGTTTAGCCGCTAACAAAGTCCTTTAATAGAGTGTTCATTTTTTCAGTGACGCGTCAAAGATCAAACAGATTTTTTTTGTTTTTTTTTAATATATCCAATACATCGGCGTCGTCGTTGTCTCTCGTCGAAATCGGATCAAAGCGTCCCCGATTCTCCTAACCCCCCTCCCCCCCCACCCACTCAAAAAAAGGTTTTCGGGATCTGTAGTTATTATGTATTCAAACTCTCTGGGGGGGGGAGTAATGATGCATTATTTGTTACCTTATTGTTTACCTCGTTCTTGTTCGGTAAATCGAATGTGTTTTTTTCTCTCCACACGTCCGCGTGTAATAATTAATATTATAATTTGGTCGGTAATTTATTCGTTTCATTGACACAAAAATTATCCTTTTACGTACGTACATATAAACACAACAGTCGTGTGCGTGTGTGCGCGTGTGTGTGTGTGTGTGGTGTGTGTACCTGCACCGCGGTCGAGTGCGCTTTCCTCGACGTCCATAAATAACGATCAAAACACGGCGTGAGAGAGGACGACGAGAGCATATATCGCATAGACATATAATTAATAAACCGCTGTGCATACGAGAAATTGTTATGGGCCACGGATATGTGTTCAAGTACCCGCACGCTGCAATGCTGTTGGTGTATTCACTAATCATGGTAATCTCTCAACGTTCAACACCGCGGGTAAGAGAGGAAAAAAACGGAAAATTATAATTAATCGATAACGTTTTGTACAAATCTTCAGTGAGACAGTGATGACGAATGCCGACGTTATTATTTATAAAAATTAATAAACATCGTATCGTCGAATCGTCTCCAGAGATCTTTTTTACGGATACGGTTACCGCGCGTCCTGCCGGGCGAACCGTAGCGACGTACAACATTCGGATTGAAGTCTTTGTTAGATACGTAATACATTTTTATTTATAAAAAAAAAGTCGTTCAAAGGATAAAGAAGAAGAATATTTGACGGTTGGTTTTGAATCCGTCGAACGATGGAGTTATTAATATTTGCAAAGTTTACGCCAAATTACTCACATGATTTTGCGGGGAGGGAATCGTTCGAAACGATTTTATATTAATATACTAATAATAAACCGAAATGAAAACTCTATTTTTATTATTACATTTTTCACAATAATAAAATATTCACGGTATCTCGTATACCTCATTCGGGAGAAGAACAATAATATATGATTAACAAATGTAATAACATTATCTCGTACTTATTACTTTCACGTGTACGAAAATTATTTTTTAATTTTTTTTTTCTACTCGAATCGATTATTTCGATCCCCCAACAGCGCGCAGTATTAATTTATAATATATTTCACAACGTTATTAAATCGTTTCGATGTGTAAACGTTATTCTATCGACGAATATCACTGGATAGATAATTTTCAATTAGTTTAATTGAATTCACCGTTTTGCATTTTGTTTCTGCGAACAAGTAATAATATTATAAATCAACGCGACGTCAATGAAATATCGTACGTTGTCCGCGCGAACTTATCAGATCACTGGAATTAGACTGCAATAGCTCGAAAGAATATAAAAACGAAACAAAGGACGAGTACCCGGTAAAAGTTTCGCTGCGCGGAAATTATTTCTACGCGAGTCGATAATTTATTAAGTCACAACAAATACTTTTACCGTTTTGTAACGGACCGGAGTGCTATAAAATAATAACCGACGTGTCTCCGAAGAGTTAAACGTGATGAAATAGAAAAAAAACATTTACCTTTAGTTATCGGGTACGTAACCGTCGTCGTTCGAGGAGTGACAGCCACGAGCGGAAGTCTATTGAACGTGTCGAGGGGCCATAGGGGGGTGTTTCGATTTTCAATCGATTTCTAGATAATCTAACCTACGCATTATACTCGAAATAATGACATAATATATATTTTATCGTATTCATCATCATATTATTGCATAAATTCTCGACGTCGACTGATCCGTAATGAAACGAACGATTTCGCGTTGCAGTATTTCGTACTGTTACAGACGAACCAACAAGCTTCATACATGTCAACATAAACCGATGGTTTTTTTATTTTTCATTTACCGATTTTGTTTGGGTAAAAATAAGTATACATAATTACTCTTGAAGAGATTCGGAGCCCCTTCTGCCCCCTGTCCCAGGTTTCTTCAAACAGCATGTCTACGCGTTATAATCGTAGTAATATCGGTTTTGTTAGTGTTTGTTTGTGGTTTTTTTTTACCTCATTATAGTTTTATCACGAGTAAAACCAGGGCGGCAACGCGGTAGGTAATTCATGCCCATGGGTACCGACAATCGTGATCTTTACCGGCAGTGTTAGGCAATAATAACTCGGCAAACTACCGTTTACGAATTAAACGTTCGTAAAGCGAATGGCATTTGTTTTCGACGTCATCGATTGAATATCAAACGCGCGGCGAATACATATCAACAAGTATGTCGAGTATTTTATCGCTATAGAATGCCCACCTTCGCGTTATAAGAATAAATAATTATATTAGATTTAGCAGAATGTCAGAGCTGAAAAATGCGTAAACGCTGATCGCGCGTCGCCGAGGACTGGAAAACAAAACTCAAGAGCCACATCGTCCTAAATTTACAAAACACCGACCGTTTACATGTAGCGCATACTTACATAACGTTATGAATATTAGATTAAATCTAAATATTGCTCGTGCGCAATAACGTGAAACCGCAAATAGGAGGTGTTGGTTTGGAAAATAAAAGGTTAAAACACACGTTGCGAGCAGAACGCCAAAGACGTCGGTAAACATTACGGCAGGAACGAGGAGGGCGCACTTGTGCAGTAGACGTTACGACCAATTATTATCAGAACTATGTGACGGTCGCGTGTGTCGGGAAAACAATATAACAATACAATAACGTATTGAAATAATATAACGGACGCGCGTTTCTGCCGGAGATCGTTTCGTAAACATTTTCGTCTCGCGATCGAGCGAAAACGACACAATTTCATTATTATCATTATTATTATTATTACGATATAACGACGTGTACTTAACAAAGGTCGGATAACAACGTGTTCTCATGATGCGAACAAAACAGAAAGAAAAAAGAGTACACACAGAAAACATAATTTTACTCGATTATAATCGTAATTAATCACGATTTCCGAGTAAAAAAAAAAAAGAAAGAAAGAAAGAAAAAAAAATGAAACCAAACGTGATTAGAATTTATATTGTATTTACGTATATTATATCGCCCGCGAGACCGCGTGCGCTGTGATTACTCATTTAATTTACTCTTTTCTTTTTTTTTTCATCCGCCGAGTTTTCGACAGAAAAAAATTAAAAAAAACACGGCTGCGTGTAATGCTATCTCGGAGACAAACTCGTGTATCGTGATCCTTTGAACCGCTCGTAATGTCGCGGTCGTACGGATTATACCATCGCGTCCCGTTTTATAATCGCGTGGTTTTACGTTATGTCATACCTATTTACAACTTTCAACATACCTACGACGAGATTTCTTCAGAGTACAACATTGTGTGTTCGCGTGGAAGCAAAAAGAAAAAAAAAAACAAAAAAATCGTACGCATTTATAACGATCGTATACACATCTATTCTGTACAAACGACCCGTTCGGATGTTCTAATAGAACGTATTGTAATCAATGATCAATGGAAATGCGATAAGACGATGCCGCGGTTATTATTAATACCCATATTATTTTTCAGAAACTAACCGGCCTAATCTAGAAATATTGGGGTAAATATGACGGTATATCGTGACTTGTAGATTGTACTATATTGTAGTTTTAAGTTTATTATAGAATTTTAGTTAAGTCTTCACTTCTTCAGTCTACAGTATTCAGTCGTTTAGTGTGTCGCGTGTTTCGTCGTATTATTCGTTTGTGTCTTATTATTTCGTATTGAAGTCGAAAATGCCGAAAAATAAGCAATCAATGTCTATGAAAAAAAAAAATAGTTAACTTATAACTAAAAACAAATTTTAAGCGCAATTTTCAAGTGCAATTTTGGGTATTCTTTAATGCAGTGGTTCTCAAACTTTTTTGTTCGCGGAGCCCTTATGTTCCTAAAAAAAAATTACGGAGCCCCAAAAATCTGAAATGTCTATTTGAGACAACAATAATTCATAAAATATGATGTCAATTGTAGTAAATGATTATTGCTTTTTATTTAAAAAATTAACTATAAATTATCGTACAATATGTCAAATGATCGAAAAACCCGACTTTTATCTGATCTCATTTTGACTATGACACAAAATAATATAATATGTGTATTTAAATAAATAGTTTAAACGTTTAAAATAATACATATTGGTACTGTCCAAATAATATTAAATATATAATAAATTAATATAAAAATTAAAAATGTAACTAAGAAATATAATAATAATTTAATAATTTGAATTTAATTAATACAAATATGCCCAGGGAGCCACGGAGCCCCTAGAATACTCTTGTGGAGCCCTAGGGCTCCGCGGATCACAGTTTGAGAACCGCTGCTTTAATGCAATAATGCAATCAATTTTCAACGTTTTTTAGTGCAATAACTTCCGAGCCCTAGTAATCATCGTACATTGCATTCGCGGAACTATTGTACTATTATTACGTTCAATTGTTCGGGCGATATGAGAAACGTGTTGATTTTCAAACGGCGCGCGGCGCGGCGTCGCGTTTCGTCTGGTCGTCGGATTTCGACCGGTAAATATCGCCGTGTACGGCCGCGTGATTTTTAATAACGACTAACAAAATATAACTCTGCGCGAGATCGAACCCATTTTTTCGTTTTTTTGGTAGTTTTCTCGACGTCGAGGTGGTTGAAAACAGTGTTTACATAACAACATATAATAAATTTCATACGTTTTTGACGGTTAAGATTTGAAGTACATAATATTATGAATAAATAATAAACGAAAGCGATTTTTTACTGTGCTGATACGCCCGAACATTTGGCGAATTATTATTATTATTTTTCAATAAGAATTTTAATATTATTTTTTTTGTGTGTGTGTGCGTGTGTTTTTTTTTTATCAACGCCGGACACTGAGAGCACCGGTCCATCGGATTTCAAGACTTTAATCGGCCTCCCTCCCACGGGCGCGCCATTTCCGCGGAAATTTGGTAAGTCGCGACCGTCACTGCTAATAGTACCGAACTGAACTTTCGTAGGTGTGGCGGGAGATTATTTTAAGCCGGATCGCGAGACTTGCGCGAGTATCGCGGGTGGAAATTCACGACGGATCCCTTTTTGCGGAAAATAATCGACTCTGCGCGGGCACGCCTAACATTACTGCTTTCCCCATCCGATCATCATCCGAGTCTGTCGATATTATCATAGTAACTAAGTAACTGAGTATCGCATATTAAGAGTTTTCGAGGATAAACCGACGACGCGGTCGCGTGCGAATACATTGTTAAGACACGTGTTCCCTAGATATTACTTTAAATAATAATAAGAGTAATTATAATTTCAATACTGCCTCTCGCTCAATACAAAAACACTAATATCGGTTAAGTAACCTACAAATTACAAAACTTACAAAACATCGATGTCCGTGGAATTCGAAATCGTGCGTGTTTTCGTACTTATTTGCTTAATAAGCAGTCAATAGTATCGAGTTGATATTTATTCAATGAAATTTCCTAATATTAGAACAAATATTGTTACGTTGTGTAATGCCAGTTATTTATGTGTTTTATAGCGAGGGTGGCCAAGTTTTTTTTTTTATTATTATCGAGTACCTATTTATCTATAATTATTATCAACAAACGTACTTGTATAAATAATACAATTAAAACATAATAATTAATAAATACAAATAATGAGTATTTCAATACTAATTGCGATTAATTAATTTTCGTGCGCGCGGCCATTAATAAAAATAAATTCCAACACGATCGACCGTTTGGCAGCCGCCGTTTTTTATAATATATTAATATATTATTATTATAAGTTTATATTGTTGACGTTATCAATCAAAAACAAAAAGAAAAAAAAAAGCGATTCGTTTCAAGAGTATTTGACTGCAGGCGACTTCGACAGTGAAATGTTTCGATAGAAACGTCGTTTCCTTGAAAACTTTGCCGTCCAAATCAAACACGATTACGTTCGTTTTGCGAAGAATGGAAAAAATTGGCACAACAATCGACTCTTATTTTGTTATGAGGCGAGAAAATAGAAAACGAAAAAAAAACGTCCGTTTATTTTTTTTATACTTTTCACGCGTTAAACCGTGCATAATATCTGTGCATTGTTTTTTTTTTTTTTTCAGGGTAGACGTTCCGATGTTGACATAATGCTATGTAAGTAGGTGCAGCACGTTTACATTATTTTTACCGAGTAATTAACTTTGCGTTTCGGTGACAGGCTTAAGAGGACGTGATACACCCGGAGTTGGCTGCCGTTTAAAAGAAACTATTTAAAAAGAAAACTCAGAACGCCATAACTTCTCGGCTCTTTGTGCAACAACGCGTGTTTCACAGAGCGAATACGAAATTATTTCGGGAATATTTCTCGTTTCGTGTATGGCGAAAGGTGTTGGCGGGCTCCGAATTCATCCCGAACGTCACATTTCGTAGCGTAACGTCGCGGCGGTTTCGCCAGGTCGGCCGTTTTTAGACGGAGACGGCGCATTATGCGGGTAGTCCTTTTAAGAAATACACGCCGTGTTATTCCGGCGAGTACATCATGTTATTATAATAATATCTCGTCGTACGTTTAATTTATTTCTAAAGTAACCACGTAATAATAATAATAATAATTATGATAATGGAGGAGATTCGTGAACTTTTTGCGTTTAAAAAAAAAAAAGAAAAGAAAAAAAAAACCGAAACATTATATACCTACGTATATACATAAAAAGCCCCCCGGGAAAAAAAAAAAGGCAGCGTTTCTCTTATTTATAGATATGATATTTGATCTTTATACATTACGCTGGCCTATAATATTTTAAAACCTAATGGCGTTCTGCCGGGGGAAAATGAAAATATATTTACGTGCATACCTATAATAATATATACTTTATTCTGGCGCATATTTACCTACTTATAAAATAAGATCCGAGACCGAGCGGTATTTCTTTCCGTTCTCTCTCCCCCCCCCCCCCACTCTCCCCTTCGCGAGCGGACGTCTGGCCAGTCAGTTGTATATTTTCGCGTTCAATTATAAAGGAGTTACCTCGGGTATTACCGTTTGTATAGCTGCAGCGAAATGTGAAATATAATACAGTCGACTCCGCTTTATTGGGACACATCGGTTGCATGTTATTTGTCCCGATAAAGCGGTTGTCCCAATAATCCGAAATAAAAAAAAAAAACAACATACAAATTTATTGAAAAACTGATTTTTTATGTTTTTATTATTACAAATACATAATATTAGTTATTACAATAACACAATTATAGAAATTTTTAATTATACAAAAAGAAAAACATAGTATTATTATAACCTTAATATAACTAAATGGTCATAGCATTGCACATTTGAATCCAGATGTTCAAATTCTACGTTGTTCAGTACTCTTACAATATCATATTCTTCGGAATTTGGTTCTAATTGTTGATCGATGGTATGATTTTCTTACTGATTTATTAATATACTCGATAAAAATGTCCCAATTATCCGGATTCGTGGCCCAGATAAGCGTTGAACGTTTACCCTACAAGCATACATTTGTTTTCGTAATTGAAGAATTGTCCCTATTAAGCGGTTGTGCTTATTAACCGGTGTCTCTATTAAGCGGATTCGACTGTATTGAAAACGCGCCGTTTCGTTTCGCGATATAGTTCGCCCTCCACCATCGAAACCTCGTATTAACCTCGTCAAACGTCAGTACAGCCGACGCACGCCCGCGCATAAATGTTTCGATCCGGAGACATTCGAACGACGACGCGATTGCCGAATCGGAATAAAAAAAATCCAGGTACTACTCGGCGGTTCGGTGAAACACGATAGAAGTCACTACCTGCCGAATTCATTCCTCGGATCTCACAATACCCACGCACAAACCGCGGTAACCAAATAGAATTCAACGTGCACCACAATGTTGTACGATACGCCGAAATACGACCGGAAATACAATAATCGCGAACGGACAATGACGTCGCGCGCACGGCGGCATAAGAAATCGGAAATGGAAACCGCACTTTGGACTAAACTGTCGGCCGACAGAGCGAGTCGAAGCGTGAATTAAATGTAAAACGTCCGCTACGACAGTAGGTACCGGCGACACCGCGATAATAATAATATTATGCTGAAAAGAGAAGAAACGTGACTTTTTATCGGCCGGAAAATATTTTCCGACGTACGAACGCGTACGGTATCGACGTCGACGAGACTGCCGCCGTTTCGCGTTCGATTCTCTCCGTCGTCGGGACGTTGAAATGTAGCAAATAAAAAACCGGCCGCTGTTATAGTATGACGTCGTGTCCTTTGTGCGCGGCGCGTGTACCTCGCCCGACGATAATTTCGTCCGGGACTGAATAAAACACCTTGGCGCGAGTGCGTCGCAATACGCGGGGCGCGGGCTCGTTTCTCTCCGCCGCGCTTTTCTTTTTATTTTTAATACGTGCAATTTATATTCATCACATCTCGGGATTGCCATTTTTCGAAAGCTTCGCGATATAAACGAATGTATACGCGTGTAGACCCATTTTTTGGAACGAAATAAATACGACGTCGCGGCCGCGGCGGCGGCGGCGACTCCTGACGTCCATTACGTGATTAAAAGCCGTCGGGGGAAAATTATTATTATCATTATGATAATAATATACGACTTGGTATGTTGAACGATCGTATTGAACCAGTTGAGGGACGAAGAAAATTCGAAAAACTCCTCTTCCGGCCTCTGGGGCGATATTTATTTCATTTTTCTTTTTTTATTTTCGTTCGCTATTCCGGCAACATTCAAACGGCGGCGCCTTTTATATTCCGGAGGGAGAGGGAAAAAAAGGAAGCTCTCTATAATACATAATATTATGTACCCGGTAGAGTACCTGTGTGGGGGAAAAATCCCGGAATGGAATTTTTTAAATATTATATGATTTTACATGGTTGTAGGAGGTAGTATGTTTGGAAAAAAATATTTCAATCGCATTACCTCGCGCGGTGTATATTTATCACGCACGCGCCTCAGAATTCCAATTTCGTTAGATTTTTCGATACGTATTTATCGCTCCGCTACTAGTCGTCGTCGGCGCGCGCGCGCGCGGAAAAATAATAAATATTATACAAAACAACGTACACACTTATATAAACGTGTCTGTTATAATATATACTCGGGAATAACGTACACGACGTAATATATTATTTTATTCGTTTTTTTTTTTTTTATTACAGAGTTGAATCTCGTTGGCGTCGGTATCGTGTTAAACGTAGAGTCATAAGCGTGTCTATGATGGCAGCCTAGGGTGCCTGGGCTGTCCCTGCAATTTTCCAAAGGCGCCGGTGAACCGAGTTTTAAGGTAAATGGGTTTTTGTTCATTGTAAAATAAAGGGTACAGGGGAAAAACGGTAATAGTCCATTTTTGTAAATTGTTCAGGAGAGCAAAAACAAAGTTTATAGTCTCCTACCCATATTATAATAATTTAACAAAAAAATGTCTTATGATTAGTATTATTTTAGTAAAATATATTACTTTTGGAAAACTAATGAAAAAGATTAACATAGCAACAGCGAAACAACAACAGCAATGACGAAAACGTAATAACGAAAAATATTAATGTTATCGTAAATACTGTATAGGTATAGTTGAAACGCGATAGTGGTAAACCCATGGGCCGTGGTACAATAATATTAGAATAACACAATAAACAATAATTCGTAATAAGACAGTGTTCTGTATTATTTTTGTAGTAGATAAAACAGACCGGGAAATAAAATATAAATATTTCGGAGTCGGACTTCAACCTGTTTTCCCCACAACCGCATGGACTACAATCTTTCTTCACCAGTATACTTAATTTTCTCTCGTTAATAATAGCGGACACAAAACTTTATTCACTGAATCGATTTCAGCATTCACTATCATTCAATGTGCTATCGAATCAAACTATAAAATCGATATTGAAAAAAATGGACTACTACCGTTATTCCCCTGTACCCTTCAAATGTTAAATCGTGCTACCCCCCCCCCCTCCCCACCGTGTAGAGTGCCTTTTTTGGTAGCGCTGGTCAATCAAAGCTAGGCCGCCGCTGCGGTTGAAGTCTAGTCACGCCTATGCGTAGAGTTATTGGAAATCAAAAAAAAAACATTTCAAACCGTTTCAAACGAAAACCGCGGACGTCTAGCGATCGTTTTCTTTCTCGGGCGCTCGAAATCCCGAGATTTTTCCCGTCGCGGCACCTATCGCGATGCATATTCGGAGGGGAAATTAATCGGGTCGGTTCGTTCGAGACGTTTCCGAGAAATCCGCGTCCGGGAAACCGGTAGGTGGGTATTACGTATCACCGCAGCCGTACTAATTTGCATTTTTATATTCTATTGTGTTGCGTAAGCTGCCGTAAAACGGCGGTCGGTTCTCGAGTCTGAAAACTTTATGCGCACGGCGAATTATTATTTATGCACCTGTTATACGAGTATCGTCGTACGCTCTCCTCGGCGTGCGCGCGTATAACGGAACGTTAACCGATTCAGACACGCTCGTCGCGACGACGACGGCGTAATTTTTTTCCGATCCTGCGCGCAGACTACATAATAATATTATTATCGTTACAAATATTCCAATCGTCCGGATTGGCCGTCGTCGATTTTTTCAACTCTCCGATTCAGCGGCCGCCGAGCTCGGAGTACGACGTGTTGAGTAGTGTCTAAACGTATTGGTGAGTTCGGTCGACTGCCTACCGTCGCCAAGTCCCGTGGCCGAATCTTCGTATAATATTTACACGTGGCGTGAAAATAAGACTCGACAAGACTGCAGTAACATTCTAAACGGTTTTGTTGTTTTCGAACGTTTTGAGAAAATAAAAACACGGCGCACAATAAATAATAATACACTGCTGTCAGACGGCTGCAGGTATATTCAAGGCGCGTCATAATATCGATTATGCGGCGCGAGCATATTATATTATTATGGGTAAACAATGCGTTCGAAATGCAACGGTATTACTATGGTGATGGTTCCCTAAAAGGGTCAAAAACAGAAGCCCGATTCGACTCGGTCGTAGTAGCTATAACAAATCGACTCGTTCAAGAGCACGTCGCACATGTAAATAATCGTAAATGATACAATAGTTTAGAATCACCGAAAGCGGTCGTCGAAAATTATGATATTTCATCAAATCACTAAAATGTATTAGAAAAAAAATAATTATAATTATTAATGTACGAACTTTTTTATTACGATCATGGGAAAAAAAAATCATAACCGAACGTAATATTATTTTGGTCGTTGACTTACTCGAAAAAATGTTCGGCGGAATCGATAAAATCCACGTTGACCATGTTTATTGATTGAATAGTTGTGCAATAAATCATTGAGTTACAATGTCGTAGGTATCGATGTATCGTGTTATTAAAACTTACCACGTTGTAGACCACGGTTGTCTATTACCGTAATTTTATTGCCGTGCGATATTTATATGTAATACGGTCACAGGTATACTACGGTACTCTCTACGACAATCGACCTACCTACTTCCGAGAATATATTTTGATTATAGAAAAAATTTTTAACAAAATTAGATGACGGAAAACTTTTCAAGAGAGGCAGTCTTACTCCTGCCAACCCAGTTACCCCGCGAGCATTTATCCTTATCGGACCAAGACGTTTCGACGAACACGATACTGTAGTATTCAAGTTCATATTCGATTTTTTTTTTTAATATGAAAACATAAGAGCAGCTCAACTAAAACTATACGATTCGTCGTCACGTCGCCGGCCGTTGCTTTTGACGAGAACACTACCTAAAGTTCAACGGCTAATCGATGATCGGCGGCGGCGGTAGTCGGGCGACGAGTTTGGGCGATTTCGCACTCCGATAATGCCCGTGCCGTCGCGGCGGCGGCGGCGGTTCGTCCGAGTCTGCCGGAAGTGTGGTTGGTCGGACAGGGTGGAAAACGAGGCAGGGTTGAAATTGACTGACACGTTAAGAGCTTAACTAGTATGCAAATGTCGGTCGTCGGTAAATCATCCGAACGCGTCGCGGCGGCGGCTTAAGTGCCACCGGGAGAGAGATGCACATATTATAAATAGGGAGAGAGAGAGAGACAACGAGTGGTGTGGGTGGGAAAGAGTGCGAAGGACAATGCAGCGTATCGTGTTCTGCGTGCGCGCACCACACCGTATATAAATCAATTTCCTTCCCCTCGCCCACACACGCCCCTCTAAAACCCCTAAAACCGAAATAAATAAAACCGTTGGCGGCGGTGGCGGCGGCGACGGCGGCGGCGAGAAAATACCTATTAAAAACGATAATAAAACTTATGACGGCGGCGGTTTTATTTATAATAATATATAACACACGCGCGCGCGCGCATTGTGTGTTCGTTTAAAGGTGGCTGCGAGCAATTTGTCTTTTGGCGCCACGTGTGCGCGCTTACAGATAACGGTGTCTGGTCCTGCCCCGCGGGCCCCGGCGACGGCACGTTTAAGTTTACGCACATGCGACGTTACGTATTATATATACGTATTTATATACCTGTCCGACCGTTTTCCTACGGACGACGTGCCCCCTCCCCCGTGCGCATTGCGGCGTTCGCGCGATAGAAAAATACGCACGTGAAAATAAATAAATACCGTTTGAACGAGCGCACGGCATACACGCAAGCCATCGTCACCCGTACGGCCCAGGTACGTCTGATACCTCGAATGCGCGCTATTGCCGCGGAGGACGCGACGTCGACGTTTCCTGGTCGAACTTTGAGTTTCTCGATCAGGATTCCGGGGCGGCCGGACGTTTTTGTTTGTTTTCCCGGTCTCTAAACGGTAGTAAAACGCGCGCACGTCCGCGTCGAGACTCTAAACACCTCGACATACTGGTCACACCGTCCAAGCGCAATAATACCTCGCCCCGCGTCTAATACAGTAAAGAGACGTACTTTTATATTCCGTCTGAGAACGTCTGACGTCCCGAGAAAAATGAAGCCCCTCCTCGGAGGTCTGATTCGTCTACGGTATTGATCGGGACCGAGGAATTCTCATTGGCAACTATACGTTTATTGTTCGGAATTTTCAAATATCCGAGTGTTCTACAAGGATACCTTTCACTATCGTATCAATTATTATCAAACATTGTTTGAAAAAACTTACTGGAAAGCCGAATTCCCTACGCTGAAATACTAAAAAAACGTTGATATTATGATATTAACGTATTTCTCTACGTCGTAATAGATTATATTTTAGAAGCGCGCGTAGTAATTCATTCGACAGATTTGCAACGAAAAAATATACATTTTTTATCACCTCTCACAGAGTGTAAAATATTGAAAATTATGCAAACAATTTTTTCACAAAAACTGAGTATATCGAATATTGTGTATTTTGTTTTGATAATCAGTGTGTTAATAAATTAATTGTTCGCATCAATCATATACCCGGTCGATCCAAAGCCAGATAATAAATACGAGTTCCTCCTCGTTGACTTCTTTTTGATATTTTTTGTATTATTTATAAAAGCGAAAGTTCACCCTACACTTATATTCAATCCATTTGCCTTTATTTGATTTGCAAAAAAAAAAGAAAAAAAAAGCCAATCGTCGAAAATCAAATGTTTGCAAAGAAGCTATAACATGTTTAGAACGATGTTAAGAAATCGTTTTTTGTCTGGCACTTTGGTCGGTACCTAAAAGCTTATAAGTATTTGATAATTTACAAGAGAAAAAGGAAAATACACAATTTTTTTACGGCATTAAGTTTTGTCGCCTTTTGCATAAAATGTCAATAAAGCTCTTCGAAAAAAAAAAAAAACAACAAACAAAATCAATACATTTTAACGTTCATTATTTCTCGATGAAAAAACCAAACCGTAAAACTATGGTTACTCTCCGGGTGCGTGCCTAAACCAATTAATAACTTACAATATTCAGCCGCTGAAAAAAAAACGACTGTATTTTCACCGCATAAGTCAAAATATAAAATATAGATAAAAAATAAATATACCTAATATGTATATTATACTCGTTTGTATATTGTGTGTGTTATTACATTAATACGTTTTCATTTCGGCGTTTTATCAAATGAATAAACACTACAAATAATATAAGCTTTGCCGTGACTATTTGTGCCGATTGGCAGTGTAGTTCAGAATACGTCTCGAATACGCAACCAGAATGCAGAAATCGAATACTTCGATCGTTGAAAAGTTCCGTGTGTATAGTATATTTGTATGGCGATGGTCGTAGAGTGTTTTATTTGTTCGTTTCTCTCTGCAAGTGCTGCAAAGTATCGATCGATTGTCCATCAAATTATAAAAACTTCTAT
Organism: Drepanosiphum platanoidis; assembly: GCA_948098885.1. NCBI lineage: Eukaryota > Metazoa > Arthropoda > Insecta > Hemiptera > Aphididae > Drepanosiphum > Drepanosiphum platanoidis. The sequence goes on along the minus strand of OX402528.1, from coordinate 28,826,011 downwards.
TTTACCGGATTCGAGGAATGACGGATACGGAGTGTGAAAGATTATTGGAAAGTAAACGTCGTGGAATTGTAAAACTCTAGAAAGCCAAATGACCGGACATTGGAATCGGTCGGGTACAGGCGATCGATGTGGGTCTTTTAAATATCGAAACCTACGTACGATTGCTTTGGAAAAACGATTCTGATCGAAGGAGGAGACGAAAACCGATATTCCGAAAAATTTCGCCGATTAGGGTTAAAAAATGTCAACTACGTATACGACCGCGGCCGCGAACGCTCGCCGAAAATATAGGACCAATTATTGTTCCGGTGGAAAAGAACGCGATGACACGAAAAAAACCGTAAATACGTCTTTCAAACACCGCGTCTGCACGGTAAGACTGTACTAGCATCCCACTCGCTTCACTCGACATGTAAAATCTAAATTATTGTATTGTATCGTACGGCACGCGAACTTTGCGAAAACACGCGCGGGCAGAGTTCCGACGGCGGCGGCGGTGGCGCGGGCGAGGGTGTGCGGTCCGCGTACGCAGAGGGGTTCGCCGGAGAAGTTCCACCCGCGGTCGCGCCGGGACGGCGGCGATAATGGGTCGACGAAAGGGTTGAGCGAATATCGCGAACGACCGGCGGCGGAGGGTGCGGTATTTACGGTGTGATTTTAAGCGGAATGAATGGGAGTCACGAGCTATACGCTCTCGTCCCCGTCGCCGAGGTGTAATAATAGTCTGAAAGAAAGGATCATCGGCATTCGCGCGCGCGCGGGCGGCGTGGCGGACAAAACGCCGACCGTATTGTACGCGATATCGTATTATAATAATAACATCCTCTCTAGCCGACGAAGCGGTTATAATATAATATAAACATATATATATATACGTATATATGTAAAATACGTAACTGGGGCGGGGATTTAGTCCTTCGTCGGGGATGAAGGGGGTGGGTTTCTTAATTTTGCCTCGAGAAAAAAAACATAAACTCCCGAAATACTTAAATAAACGTACGCGTAGTACGCGAGAAATCGTCTGTTGAATTGTCGAGATTTCTTTTCGGCCAAAATTATTAATTCATCTACGCGTATTACGAAAAATAAAAGTAAAAAAGAAATATCGAAAATGTCGATCGTCCATAAACGGAGCGGCGAAAAAACAAACCATATCTTTTAGAAAATCATACCATCTCTAGATAAATTACGGTTATTCTCTTTCGAACAGAAAAAATAATTAGGTTTTGTCGAAAACTTGTAAAACGTACGTTTCTACGTTCCGTTTTGTTTGTACTGTGCGCGTGATATATATAATATAATATTATTTTTGTTCTATAGGTACACATAACAAAGGCATGTCCGCTATATCTGAACACAATCTTGATCGTTTCTTTTATCTATTCATTTTCGCTATTCGCTGTGCGTGAATTCAGCCGTTCGAACGCAGTGTTAACTTCAACGACGTAATATCTACGCGATATGATTGTATTGCGTCTTCAAGTCTTCGAAATAAAATTGCGATTTTCATAAGTTTATCTGTAAAAACAAAATAACAATCGAGACTTTAGGACGGCAATATTATGTAAAACATAAATATACTAAACGTAAGAGTACGAGAAAAAAAAAATTGATCGAGCCAAACATGCGAGTTCTTAAACCCGGGGCAACGAATGGTTTATCTTCGGTGTGGGAAAATAAATCAAAGAAACAAATTCGCTATACAATAATGTGTAGTATGCTTTCGTCGTACGATTCTACTAGAACACGAGACTTTTCGGAATAGAATGAAATTGCAGACGAAAAAGTAACATTAATCGGAATCTAAAACCACAACAACAACAACAAAAAAGCAGCTTGTTCATATTTTTTGAAATAAAATGAAAAAAAAACAATACCGAGAATGTATATTTACGTCGTATATTCACGTAAATATAATGATTCCGTCTTAGAATACGAAAAAAAAATAAAAAATCAACAACATATAGCTAAACAATATAATAAGTATAATAATAATAATAATAATAAATTTCAGTGAAACTTTTGATAAATAACCTTTCTTTATATGATTTCGTTGGGCGAGCTGTTTGTTATTTTTCGAGTGGATATTATTATTGTATCGGAAACGTATGAATACAATGGATATCGTGGGTACCGACCCCGACAAATTGAAAAAATTAATAAAATAATAATGTTCGCAATTACACAATGAGGGTAATAAAACCATTAAAAAAAAAAAAGAAAATGGGACGGAAATCGAATTGCCGCGGATACAGCTTCGTTCGGTTATGAAAAACACGGCGAGACAAATCTAATTTATTTGGCTGACAAAAGTTTAGCGACAGTATTATGAATTTAATCCATACCATCGTAATCCACACAAAGGAGACGAGATTTATAGCGCCGCAGTACATTTGCGATGTTTCGACGAAAATATTACTTTTAGAGTACGTGCAAATAGAACACAGAGGCGTTTGATTCCGGTTAGAGTTTGAGATTTACCGTCAAGCCCAACGAATACATTATTCATCGCGTTTTGACCGCGACCACTAAACGTTCGGCGAGCGAAGACCGAAAATCGGGGGGCCATCTGCCTGTAAAAGCTATCGAATCTGTTCGCGTTATCGTCGTTGTTTGCGATATTTATAGTATTGTTCTTCAGCCTTTAGCGTCGAACTCGCAGAGAATCACGTTTAAAAGTATTGACGAAAAGGGTTGACACATCACAACGACGGCCGCGTGTGTCCTGCAGGATCGTCATCCGGAGCGCGAGCGTCGATGGTCTCGCGTATACACGCGCGTATGCCCCGGGAGACACGACTCTAAGTAAAAATCCAGAGCTCAGCGGCGGGTCCTTTGCTCTTGTCGTCCTCTACGGGTCACACGAGAGTGCTCCGAGGACGCGCAACATTAGAACACCTATATTACGTCGACCGGTGGGACGTGGAAAGGCGATACCTGCGCAGAGAAAGTGGTTGGAAAAAAAAGAACGACAAGTGTTTCATATTAAAACACAACGAGTATTAAATTGATAAACATGCGTATGGTAATCACACTGGGCTCGGTTACGTGCACACGACGGGTAAACATGACGGAGTAGAAGCCGTACTCGTAAGGATATGAAAAAACGGCATCAAAAGGCGCATTAAAGTTTACTCATCAAAACTCGTAGGTGGTCTCTCGAGATATAAAAGGCCGGGACGTCGTCGTAGCAATGTCAAAAACAGCTCGACGTCAAATTCTCTGTGAAAATCCGCCAGTGATTTCTATACATTATTTTCTAATGTTTTCGAAATGAAATTATTATTTAATTTTTTTTCTCATTTTATCGCGATTTTCAACTTTGAATATTCGATTACCGAGTTTTTCTCTACGTAATCGATTTCAAGCACATTATATTTGTGACGTTATAATATAAACGGTTAATGTACAACGACGAGAGACTGCGTGATCAAAACTATAGTTTGTCTTTTTTTGAAATTTATCTACCGATAGAATCGTTACGAAAAAAAAAACAATAAACTAACTATTATAACTATTATACCTATGACACACGCGTCGAACGACACGACAACGCATAATTCAACGATAATATTTTTCATTTTTAAATTAATTGGGAATTAGAGAAGAAAGTTTTTAATATCAATATTATCATATCATAACTTTTGATAAAATAAATACGAAAAACATTACCACCGCGCGATAGCGGTTAGATTTCGTATAGTTTTAAACGTCTACCAGACGACGCGCGACGTACCAAAAGCGAAACTCGCCCGTATCATAATATCGTTCGTAGTTAGGTTATGTTTTTCAAATTTAACACGTTCGTGCGCCGGTGACGATCGGGTAGAAGGCGGATGCTGACTATTCGTTTTATTTATAGCGTACAGTATTTGTTATTATGTCTTTACGACACGTGAATAATGTTACACAGTTGTCCTTTAAATTCACCGATCGATCACGCCCTTGCGCGCTCGAGGTGTATTTTTGTTTTGTTTTTTTTTTTGCCGTCAAATATTTTTACTATAATTTAAGTACACCGCGGAATAATTTATGCCGCTTATCGACTATTTGCTGGCGTAGCTTTTCGCCCGAACGATACGCGTTGATCTGAATATACACGACGTGTTATGTGTGTCGGTAATAATAATATTATTATAAAACACATCGCATACTAGTGTTAGGATGGAAACATAACGAAATACGTCCGCTTGAATAAAATGTCAACACCAACATGCGACATATTGCCGTCTTATCGATATATTTATCGAGCTAAATGTTATCCTACAACGAATGTATTATTCTTTATCGACGCGAATGACCTTCAAGTGTAATTCGTAAAGAATTTTACGGTTCTTTTTATTTGTTTATCGATTGAACTATTAATAATATATAAATAATGAAAGAAAACGACAATATCAATACTATATTTTGGAGTAGAGATATTTTCAAAATTTATCGCAGAGTTACGATCACTAGCGATGACGACTATAGTGATCATTATAATGCTACTATATTATTATTAGTTTAAAATAAAATCCGCTGTGATTAAAACTTTTATAATTCGTAAACTCCTCTGACTCGACGGACTCGACTTCACAATGTTGCTATATCAAAGCTTTCCAAACAGGAACTTCGATTTTTTTTCTTTTTCTTTTTTTTCTTTTTACATCAAATTAATTTTAAAAACGGTGTAAATATTTTAAAAATTATAATTTTAAACACTGGAAATAAAAGGAACTAAACATTGAATGGGTTGGTAAAAGAAAAACGAAAAATAGCACATTTGAACCATCATAGATATTTAACAACAAAAACGTTAAAATACATTTTTCATCAACATAAAAAAAAAAACAAACAAAATGTAACTATATTAGGACGATGATCTACAGTGGCCACCTGCTCTAGAAACATCAGTGGCTCTAAACTGAGTTTTTTGTACTTTGTAGCGGAAGACTTTGGATCAAGGGCCACACGTGAAGGCCGGTATTTGAAACATAAAATGGATTATACCACAAATCGACGGTACTCACTTATTGTTTGCGTGATCAAGTATGGAATTACATACCTAATTAGGTAATTTATGTCACTACTTACTTAAAGCTGATGACTCGTTCAATGTGTATAATTTACGGTTGCTTGACTTCATTAGTTTACTAATTCGCTTATACATCACTAGATTCTTATTACGTAACCGATTAATCTTTCGCATGACATAACGTCCTTTGAATTCAACATTTTTACATTTGTATTAAACACATCGAGTCTCTGGAATATAGCATTTCGACGCATAATAAGCTCGCTATATTGTCGAGTAATTAATACGGTTAAATATTTGATTTACACTTCGATTTAAATTGTGTTTGAACCTCTGGCGTGGCACGGCGACACAACTGCGCGCACTCGCGAATGTTAAAAATGAACACTCTCCGAGAACGCCTTTACGTGTTCTCGCGAGTCATGACCAATATTTTTTTAATATTTTGTTGCAATCATTTTCGTATTGTCTGATTTTTAGGTCGTTGGTTATAAAATAACAGATAGAATTGTTTATAATTTTACGGTGACTAAGCGTTTGAAATTTATACAGTGGTGTTATTGTTATTATTATTTTTAGGAAGTGTCCATGGTGTCTCGCGCGACATGCCCTGATAAAAATCTTAGTATTTAAATTCAATTTTTACTAAACTGTTCACGTTTAAACACAATAGTGATTTAACTCATTGAGTAAATTGTAAATAAAATGTCGACGGCGACGAGAAACGAGTTACTTGACGGGGACATTTCGTAGCGTCCTGTACGAGTACGGTTCACGCTCGAATTTGTTTATATACTTTGAAAACATTTAAATTTTAACACATAATATTTGATCGCGCACGTCGACGCGTATTTGTTTCTTTTCTACAAAAATAATCTCTTACTATTTTTTACTAGATACCTGCATATACGAATAGGTAAGATATCTATAGATGACCTACCACCTACATAGATATTATGTATTTTCGAATCCGTATTATGCCTCATACAATACGGATTCGAAACCATTGATTCGCGATCAAATAACTAGTCCTTCACAACAAATAGATACAAAATAAACACGTTTGTGAAAACTCTCGGAATTCGAACACGCTATAGCGACGATTGTACTCAAACCGAATAGGGCCACAATAAACGCATTTATTAGTGTCGCTATTGATTTTTGAACGTATTCTAAAATCCACGGTATCATCGGATCTTGGCCATCGATATTACGTCTACGACGCGTCGTCGACGGAAAGTTCTCACCACGTGGAAAATGACGACGCGTTACGAGTAAATACACACTATAAATTATATTTTATAACATAACATTACACTAATAACATTATAAACTTATGCATAACATAATGTGCGCGCGCAAATATCACATATAATTATACAATGTAACACAGAGAGTGTCCTGCGGGGATTAATTATGATTGCGAGGGCAATGAAAAGTTCGCTCAGTACCTGCCCCATCATTTTGAATTAGCAAATCCTCGCGGGACACCCTGTACGCCCGGACGATATATCGCTGCTACACACTGTGTGTCCGGGAAGTCTTGTGGCGTTCGGAGCATCGAAATAATACCGAAAAGACGACAACGCGCGGCGCAGCGCCTCGAGAAAAAACGAAGCGAATTCCTTCTGTGGATAAAAAATCTCAAATCTCAAAACGTTCGGGGACCGTTACGACCTCCGTTTGCGAGCGACGGAACGAGGGGATTTGACAATTTTCGCAATTTATATGCAAAACCGCGAAATTTATGCGCGTCAAAGTCGAAGAAGAACAAAATATAACACTACGCTGTCGATTCGACGCGCTACAATATCGTTTCGCCGCCCGCGCGACCACAACCCGCGCTCGCACGTGGGAAAATTAATTAAACTTTTCTCCCTCTCTCTCTCTATCCATCTCTCCTCCGCGGAATACTCCTCTGCTCGCCGAGACGGATCTCTATCCGTCACTCGCCCCGCTCGTGATTAATACTCGCCGGCCCGGCCTCGGATCCGAGTGATTGATACGTTAAAAACACACAAACGCCGGACCGCTTTGTACATTATATATTATTACTATTATTACTATTATTATTATTATTATTATTATTATATATACCCGGCGATGTCGCCGCGTGTAGGACGCGGTCCAGACGATATAATTACTACGGTCGTACGGAAATAATTGTTTTCGTTCGCGGGATAATGTTGTATTATTTTTTTTTCTCCTCCCCGCCTTCGCGTCGTCCGCCCGTCGATACCTCCGCCGTTCCTGGGCCGCGCGGCGTAAAACTACGTCGTTAAGACCGCGTTGTCGAGATCGCTGCCGAGACGTTCGACGCGCGCTCGTAAATTTCTTCTCTCCTCGCGAACGCGATTTATACGTCGAACACGACGATTCGACACGCGAGGTTTTCGTGCGATTTTTTCCCCTCTCTCTCTATGCGCCGAAAACGTACTGTTTTTCCACCCCGCCCCGCCACCGTCGACGTCGTATAATTCACCCGTTCCAAAAAAAAAAACCGTCCGATTTCGGCCGCAACGCGTGATTTCCTCGCCGTTCGTAACAGTTTTCGTTCGTAAAACATCCACGGGAGAGTACCTCACCGAGTGGTTCGGGTGTTATTGACATATTTTACTATTCGCACTAGACCGCGTTCGTCAGACGTAGTGCGCGCCCGGATCAAAGACCGACCGCAGAAACCAATTCGACAGTATAAAAAAAAAAAAACCCCAAACGAATCGTCGACAGGCGCGTGAGAATATAGCAAAACAAAACGGCCGATTGGACATTTTTCGACGATTTTACGCGTAACTCAAACGAAATATAATTTTTTTCAAACAAAAACAACATAATTGATGAATATTTGCGATTTGCGGAGCTCGGCGATCGTAAATACGTGCTGTAAAACAATCGAAATGCACGAGAATACACAAAAACCGGAATCAATTGATTCGTAAAGTATTGCATTTTCCGAAACCCTTTAACGAATGTGCAACAAGGATATTACACGAAAAATACGCGCGCGCGCGCAGGAAAAAATCAATAATAAACATTTATACAGGCGAGAAAAGTGAAAAATAAGAAAGACGAGGTACAGAGGTACAAGACTCGGATGAGACGCAGGACGAGACGGGTGATTGACAGTGGCGAACTGGTCTTTTTAAATACATTTTGAAACCGTTGCTTCCGCAAAGAAAATAACCGATTCCGAGCGTAAGAAATGTAGTGGATCGGCAACGAAAAATTAGCGCATCTTCGTGTTTTTATTGGATTTCATCGAAAGTTTGGGGAAAAAAAGAAAAGAAATCGAAAAAGCACACGTCACGGTAAAACCGATACGTGCCCTCGTTTCACTCCGAAACTAAAATCGATCGATTTGAACCGTTTCGATGCGAAGCGGATATTGTCGAGTAAAATTAATTTTTCCTACACGGGCGACGCGTAGTAGGAGCGTACATTTCAAAACACTGACCAAAGCTTTATAATCAACTAATCCGCGACGAACGTTATCCCTGATTTTCTCTTGGTGAGCGTAATTTGCCGTTTAAAAAAATGTCCTCGTCAAACGGCGATCGTGCGAAAAACTGTTATGGCGGACGCGCACGTAAAATGGACATTACGTCGTCGTCGTCGGATTTATCGTCGCGTGGGCCGCGTGGTGTATACGTAGTTATTAAAACGCTTTGTTTCCGAAACAAACGTCGCGAGTTCGCGACCCCAGCCGATACGGTGATTCACAGTTTCGGATTACCTACGGCCCGCGGATTAGGGAGCAGGGGCTTAACGTTATTTCTTATTTTAACATTCATAAGCAATACATTAGCAGTCGTAAACTTATTTAATTTGTCTGCAAAAACAAAAGCGTGACTTATTTATTAATCGCGTTAAGTCGGCGGGTAATTATACGGAAAGTTTGGCGTTCACAGATGTAAAAGTTTTGTTTTTATTTTGTTTTGTTCTGGTTTTTTTTCTCGTTTTTTTTTTTTTTTTTCGTTTTTATGAACGTATTATAAAACCGGGCCGTAATTACACCGCCCCGTTTATTATATTGCTATTAATTTTACACGTAGACTTAAACACGTGACCGTTTGTTGTTTATTTTATAGTTATTTACGTAATTATAACCGTTTAAATAAACGCTATCGACTGTTACTATAACTACTACTATAGTAATAGATAATTAAAGCGGCGGCGCATTAAAACATCGCGTGCGTTCGAAAGATTTAGCGACAAAAAAACAAACACCCGTTCATTTCGCTTATTAATACTATGATAATGTGACGTTATTTCAAAACGAACGGACTGCGAAAATATTATCGTCTCGGACGAGATCCGTCGTGAAAAAAAAAAAAATAAAACACCGTAAAAGCTCGCGTAACGTACACACTTGTAGAATATTGTTTATGCGTACTGTTCGGTAATAATATACACTAATGAAATTAAATAGTCGTGTCGGCAGATTAATGGTGCCGGTTATTAACCTGTCATTAATTTTGAGAGCTCTGCGACGTTACTTGTTTTTTTTTTTTCCCCGTCTTTCCGACTTAATTATTACGCCGCCGTTACGTTGGCCATCATTCATTCGTCGTCGCGACGCAAAACCCGTGGGCTAGTCACTCGGAATCCTTTCGCGAGCTCCACACTCGGCGGATATCATAATATTATATTATCGTGCGGCGACCTCGGGTCGTTTCTCGAAACAACAACGACGCCCGTCCGTCGTAGTCAGTCTGTAATAGGTGTGTATCTCCGAACGGACGTGGCGCAACACGTTTCCAGAGGCGCGTTTAGGCGAGGGCCGCGGGACCCGTCGGGGCGAATTTTCGAAAACAACAACGCGGTGGCGGCGATTTTGGCTAAAGAAAAACGGGGTTTTTCGATCTAAATCCGCGAATATCGAATGGCGAAATGTTCTCTACGTTTTTGTTTTCCAACGTTTTCTGCGATCACGGTTTACAATTTAAACGGTGTCCATTCACGCGTGATATTATAAAACGAACGATGCGAAACCCGTTTTGTAATCGGCTTTGATATCTCGGCGGTTTTTTCACCGAGTTTTTTACCGTCGTCGCAGTCCGAAGCGGCGCTGTTGCACAGTAGTCGGCGATAAAAACTGCATCCGCACCGCGATCGCACGTCCAAGCACACCCAGTCCGGCACGTTCACATCAGTGGACACATTGACGAATGCACGGGCAGGCGGCTAAAGTAGACCGAAAATAAAAAAAAAAAACGCCTTCGTTTTCTGCGCAATTAACGTTTCGCATATACTCGTAAAGAATGTTGAAAATTTCATGGACAGAAAAGATAAAAAATGAAGAGGTTTTCGGGAGAATGAATACCCAAAAAATCAATGTGGAATACGCTAAGAGTGAGAAGAAAAGCATGGATAGGACATAAGGAATAGTCCTTGGATAACCACAATAATAGAGGGAAAAATAGAAGGAAATGTTGGAAGAGGAAGGCATAGAACTACATTTCTAAAGCAAGTGATTGGAGATACCGGAATAGGGACATACTGGAAACTGAAAAGGATTATAAGTGATAGAGATAAGTGGAGATAGACATCAATAATCATTTAACCTAAAAAAATACACTCGCATAGTAATCAGTCTATTATCTATTACAAGCGTTTAATTTATTTAAAAACGTACGCGGTTAGGTAATACGCGGTGCCCTAAATTGAACCTTAGATTTAGTGTAAACTCGTTCTTAGACTACAACTACTGTTTTATATTTCTTTCTCTCGTCGATTTTTTTAATCCGGCACTTCGATGCACACTTTTGCATTGTAATTTTTTTCGATTTTGCCTTTTTTCCACGTTTCTTGTATGGTAGACTATAGTACTGGATTCGGTGTGCTTTGATACGCGTTTAAAAAAATGGAAATAATTACATCATCTAATTATACAACGTTTGTGACTATCTAAGTGTTATTTTGAAAGGCATTGTCTATTATGATTTGAGTTTACGAATGTCGTTTCAACACACTTGATCATCGTATCGAGAAAAAAAAAATCAATAGAGATAGGTACATATTATTTTATGATTTTCGTAATTACACAAACTTTTCGCTAGTTTTTAATTAGTTTTTTTGATTTTGCCATTTTTTTGTTTATAGCCTAGGTACGGCTGTATTTCAATTAAAATACAAATGAGTGGCTTTTATGTACAAGATTTTAATATTACCTTTGCATATAAATATTCAACGAGTTTTGTAATTTATAATTAAATTTAAGTAAAAAGTATAAGAGTGCCTATTTAAAACGCACGCAGGAATAATCATACCGTGGTAAAATGTAATTAAAAATACTACTCAAATATCTCATCATAAAAATATGGTTCTAGTATAATTAATAGTTTTTACATTTCTATGCTCGTCCATTTCAATATATCGTACTATAGTATGTGTAACAGAAGTGGTATATGGTAATTCGAATACTTTAAGGTTATGATTGCCTACGAAAAATTAAAAAAAAAGAAAAGAAAAACATGATTTAGAATTCCTAAAGTTTTGAAAAGTTCTCGTCGCGGAACAGATTTGAAATTATTAGTTCCTGTGAACTTACGCGTTGATATTGTGTAAAAAATAACTCGAGGAAATCGAAAATGCCGAAAACGTAAAATCATATTATACTTTTTTCGACGCAATTAAATCAACCGTTTTACTTCATTTAACACTGTTCTTAATTATTAAAAATTATAGCGTGTAATTTATCATTTCAATAACATAATGACATATAATTTCAAATTAATTACATTACGAATATAATAATATACTGATATCGCGATGGGCCGCCACCTTGTGTTTATAATATTATTAAATGTAAAATTAAAAACGGAATTGTTTTGAACGCGGGACAGTTTGAAGGTGCTCCGTAGTTATTGTTACTACTTTTGTTTTGTTTTCTACCAAAATATTTTATTAAGTGCGTGAAATCAACTGACGTCTTCTACATAATATTATGTTGCCAAGAAGCGTTTATAATCAAGTCGAAATCATTTTGCACTCTCTTTGAATTTCTGAGTAACCGTTGCGTTTTCACGCGGTTATACGCACGTATAATTTCGACCGTGAGTTAACGAGTTAAATTAATATTAGTGATCAATATTGGACATAGTCGAGGTCCCGTCAAAAGTCTCTCTTCCCGTATACTCTCGAATAATAATACCGTTTAACGACATTAAATACGCATCTTACTGGCGTCATTCGTTGTTTTCTACAAACGAGTTGTCGCTCTACCGGACCATTCGTATATTATGTTTGTTAAAAGAACGTAACACAATAGACAATAGTCTTTCGCATTATGTACAATAATTTACAATTTTACCGGGAGAGCGTGGTCAACGCGTACGCGTATTATCGCGATATAGATATAATCTTTGTCGTAAATTCATATTTTACTCGGACGCGCGAAGTCGAACAACGCGCGTTATAGTGCACGCAATGTTTACATAAAGAAAACGCGTCGTGTTCCTTTTTATACCGTATTCGGAGAAGATAATACGGCCCGAGACAGGAGCTGCCTCCACCCTGTGCCTCCTCCCTCCCCAGTGCGATTATTATGATTATTATTTCTATTTTGGACGCGGATGTTGTTGTAGTAAAAAACTAGTAAAATCGATTGCGATATTGGCGTATTACGAAATGTCAACAATCGCACTGAAAAAAAAAAAAAATAATAAAGTTTTATTATTAAATGTAATAAGTATATTTTTGTAAAACCTATTTTATTTTTTTTTTTTATTACATAAAAAATGTGGTTTGCGTTTATTTTTCTCAAAACAATAATGACGTTTTTAAAAAAAAAGATTCTCAAATTAAATCTTTGTTTTATCGAAAACAATCTGCAATCTCGTAACGTCATTGGCGCTGAACAATAATACGGCTTTCTTCAAAATTTAAAAAAAATGTTCTTATTCAAAGCATCTCGGATTTGGAGCCAAAACATTTCTGTACGGCCACCGTATCACATCTGTTCAACAATGTCGAACTACATTCGACCGAAATACGGATTCGACAATTATATTTAGTTGTGGTAAAAGAGTGAAAATTACGCGAACACAATTATTGAAAAACGTTAAAAATACTACGACAAAACAAAAACAACATTATAATATCTCAACGACGTCGGAACAATGGCATCGGAGATTTTTTCGATTCCAACTCGTATACTATACGTACACGCGAAACGAATACTTGGCGACGGAATTCGAACAGCAGAATAAAACATTTGCAAACGACGACGACGACGACGACGACGGCACACGATTATTTTTATTTGAAAACGCTCGTTCGACAAACGCATCCGGCGGCGGCGGTCTCTACGGAAACACGATCTAAACGCCACGGTGCTATAATTCATAATAATCGTTACTATTGTTAGATTCGATAATTATTATGATTTATCGTCGACGGGCCCACCCGCGCGCGATAGCGATGCACTCGATAAGGGCGACATCCTTAAAACTCGTTTAATCCTCGCACTGATCCGTCGTCGGTAATCTGAGCGTGTCGCTATTATAAGGACACACACACACACACACACACGCACACAAATATTGTGTAATGGCGTGTACGTCCCGTTTTGTGCCCTCTTTACACGCGCGTCTCGCCCGCCCGGACCATCAGTCATAATATATCGCACGCGTGTGCCGGTGTCGCTTTAAAATCCGACGCGATTGACGCCGGCGGAAACGAACGACATAATGACGCACAGTAATAAATTGATACAATACGCGGACGAGATTTGTGTGCGGCCGTTTAGGCCCACTTTGTACGGGTACCCCCCTCCCCCACCCACATGGGAAAAAACCAAAAGCGCTGTTATTACTGTTTTTACCTGCCGTTTCGGATCGGAAACGCATTCGAAATCGATAATCGAAACCGGAAGTATATCATTTATTCGGACGCGAAATCGCGAAATCACCCGTTTTCAAATCGTTTTCGATTGCTCGCGTCAACTATACTCGCGCTCGAATAAGTGCTGGACGGCAACGCGAACTGCGAATTAACAACCCCGTGATTTTATGATTTTTTTTATTTTGTATTACGTGGGTAATTTATTTTGAGAAATGTATACGTCGTGACACGATAAACTTTTATTTTATTCGTCTCGTTTATTCGTCACGTTGTGACATTGTGTTGACTCCGTGTTTAGAAATCTGCCGGTTCAGCGACGCACCGACGTGATCGGTAGTTTATCAAAAAATAAATAAACATTCCCGGGGCCCTCTGGATTTTTTAAATCTACGTGCTCGCCTATGGTCGAGAAAAAGTTTTTAACGATCGCAGCGCATCGAACGAGCCTTGAAAACACGAGCTCGAGATAACAACTACATTTTTTCGTTTTCTTCGTCTAATATCCTCGTAGTGGCCGTACGTCTATACCGGTTTGTTTTCGTCGTAGAAATTAATTCTCGCGAATCAAACAACAAAGTCTGTTTACCGATTCGGTACCCGTCGCACGTCATTATCGTCAGACGGTTTAGTTTGCCGTATGCGCGTCGTCGCGTGTTTTACTCGACGCTAGTGACGAGAATCGGATAACATTTCCGCTGCGGCGCGTCTGTTTCTAGACCAGAACCCGCTGTGCGCGACCGGCCGGCCGTTTTCTGTCGGTTGAATTTTTATTCCAGCTTTTAACCTCCGACGAACGGGCTCGTTAATGAAGTTTCCCGTCGCGCGACGAAGATTCCGCCAAGTCGAAATACAAAAGGAGACTTTAGTTTACTTACTGAATTGAATATTTCGCTACAGCGGACGTTTATTTCGAAAACGAACAGTCTAGGCAAGTTATTATTATTCGTCCGTATTTAAAAAGTTTTATTTCATAAAAACTACAACGTTACGTTATAATCGATATAATATCCTTTATGAAATCTTGCGCTATTGGCATTCTCGTTTGATTTCGTCCCGTATCGGATAACGAAAAAAAAAAAAAAAAAAACACAAAAGGTTTTATAACTCTATATATTGTTTTACGTCGATAGAGTTCAACTTCAAAGCTCGTGGCTTCAAAAGAGTTTTTTCCTCGAAAAACGTTTATTTTAAATAATTTCTATGATTCTATAAACACGGCTTTCCGGCGAACCTATACGTTTTATTATTATTTTTTCATATTTGTTTGTTAAATATTTGTTTAAAATAACCTTGTGCGCTTGTCAAAATACGATTTTTTAAATATTGATTTGTGTGTTCTCCGAACAGTTTCGAAAACATGACGTAAAAACGATCGACGTAGAAAAAATATCGCATCGGCAGTTCACGGTATTAAAACGTATACCTACAAAACAATATTATAGTATGGACACGACGCAACGTGCCGCGTTTCGATCGCCGGAACTGATTTTAAACGACAACAACAAAAACCCCCGTTTTTACATCGTAATTGTTGCAGACCAAGATTTAGTTTTTTTTACGATGTCGTACGATTAGCATTTATTTCAAGTTGACGTGTACCAAGGGTAGCGAGCGAGTTAAATTTGCACGACAAACAATCAATTAATAATATTGCAGATTTTATACGAGTATTGAGTAATTTAGTGATCATATTAAATAATTAATAAAAACAATAATAATATACATATAATACCATACGTATAATATTACGTCATACGTATCTCCTAAAAATGATCAACTATGAATTCAATACTATATAGCCATATAGGTATAGATACAGAAATCTAGAAATATAATAACATTCAGCACTTGACGCCTTAACCCCCTCCCTCATACCGGTAAAAACTGTTCACGGGCGAAGCCGGGTAATTCAGCTGGTCAATAATATAATATCGGAACATTGATTGTTTCTATTTGTAAATCGACATATTTTATTTTCTACATTTCCGTGGCTCTGCTAAAGTTTACTAGCAACACCTAGCCAAAAATTTACTCTTTAAACCATAATACTGGACTACGAAATAGCGTGAAACAGCACAACACCAATATTTTTTAATACATTTGAAGGGTTACGGGGGAAAACGATAATAGTCAATTTTCAAATTTTTTTTTTCCAATTTTCGTTTTCTCCTAAAAATCTAATGTGAATTTAATATTTTTTTTTGATTCATTATATTTAAAATAAGTTGTATAACTAAAATAATTTTTTTTGAATTATTTTATACCTGAACTTATGGTTTTTTGAGTTCTGAAATTTTAAAATTGCAATACTGAATATTTTAGGAATTTTGACTATTATCGTTTTTCCCCGTAACCCTTCATTTGCATAGTCGTATTTGAAATAGTTTTTAAAAAAGTATCGATGTAAAAATATGTATATACGAATCACTAAATCAAAAATTAATTTTAACAAATACAAACGCTTAATTTGAACTGCGTACAAAATGTATATAATACATTTATTATTGATCACTTAGATGATGTTATTTTTTATAATGAAATTTATTTTTTACTTAATTTATTATTACATATTTTACAAATGAGAGGATGTTGCGACGTTTTACAATTTTAATTTAATTTAAGTCTTTGAAATTCGACCTATATGTAAGTTTGGAAACAAGAAATGAAAAAAACGGCTTACTGGCTAGAGAGTCTATAGACTCAATATACAGTGTTTATTCGTATAACTAAAAAAAACCTAGACGGTTCGATTCATTTTTTCATTTACATTTCATTGAAAGCTGAAACATTGAACTGTTTACATATCCGCATCAACATTAAGAAAAGTTTCGTCCGAAATAAATGATGGCCGTGCATAACTACGACCTCACAGAGGTGCTGAATAATCTGAACGGTAAGTTTTTTTCTGTATTAATATCGTATTTTATTAGTTGGGACTTTTTAAACTTAATTCATAAATTAATCCATAAATAACGTCCGGATCCATAGATGATGTCTGCAATTAGAACTATTTCGATTGGGGAGTTAATATAAAATAAAAAGGGTTGGTCGAGGAATTTCACTAACGTTATTATTTTGATTATTTCCAAAACAAATAAATGTTTTGACCCGTGTGTTCAAAAAATATATATAATATCCCTTTTAGCCCCTGTTTCCATCTGCGTCCACGTGTTTAGCTGTGTAAAATTTGTAAACTGTGGCTTACGGGGTCGGCATTTGTGTCATAATAAATTTTTGAAAGATCCTGTGTAATAGAATAGGAAATAAAAAATAAACCAACAAGTGTGGCACACACGTGTAATTATTTTTCATTGTCGTATTTCGTTTACAGATTATTTGGATAGTCAGATAGAAAATCTGAACCAAATCGATTTTTTTGTCTTCGACCCGGACCGCGACGACTATGATCAGGTAAATGTGTGTCTTGAGTCATATTTTGTTAAAATTAATACGTACACAGTTATTATTATTAAAATAGTGTTTATTTCGTAAATAATTATGTACGTTTGTATTTATATCATAATTTACTAATGATATTAATATTACCAAATTGACTGTATTCGTTGAGTTTCAGATACCTCTCGCTGACATTCCGCAGAATGATGTGCCGAATGACAGTGGAAGTGGCACTGACCAAGATGGTCAGTTTGAATTGATCGGGGTGTCCGACGTCGGAACACCTCTCTACTACGAATTTTATCCGGAAAACAGTGGTTTTTATCCGGACAACGGCGTTTTTTATCCAGATGAAATGGGTTTATATCCGTGCAACAGCGGTTGGTCTGCGTTGTACTTTAGTGGCGATCCGCTTCTCAGCACCACGCAGCTATCAAAAGTAGAAAACAAAGCAATTGATATCATTAACCCGGATACAGGAGAAAAATTGCAAATTTTGTAAATAATTTTTGAAATACTTATATTCTTATATTCCATTATATTTTTTCATCGTTTCTAAAAATTAAGTGGTGCCTACTACGCGTTCAAATAAAAAAGATTTACTTACTTCATTGCGTTTTATTATCTATCAAATATTATTTTTGTTTAAGGAGATTAGATTAGATTAGATTTTAGATATGATATGATATGCTTGAACTAAAATTATTTTGTCATACTTATAAAAAATCAACTTCACAAAGCGTTGAAAACGTTCAATCGAACATCATAATTATTTTTGGGTAATAATTATTGGTCACCTATATATCTATAAATAGGTTTTAAATCAATAGATTTATTGTTCATACTTTTTATGTATTTATGATCAATTTTAACATTTTTCAATAAAAAAAAAATCGTAGAGAATTGTTTAAAAAAACCACATTATCATAATATTTATTAGAATAAACCCGGGTCAAATAAATCCGTATACAAATCAATGGATTCCATGTCAACTATGCTTGACATGGGTTCATAGGCGCCGCCAGGAATTTTATCAGGGGGGTGCATCGCGCAAAAAAGGTATACGCTGATTTTAAGGAAAAATAATTCGAGATTACTTTTGTTTCTGCAATGGGTTGTTAAAGACGTACACAATAGTTTGTATTGAAAACATCAAAGACCTTCGTGTTTTCAAAACGACATCGACGCGTGAAACTTTCGGTCAGACGGTATACGTATCCGAAAAAAGTCGCCCAACTAAAGTCGATTTTTGCTTTTTTCCGGACGATTCGGCTCCGGCTGCAGGTTACTGCTGCCAAAGACAAGAAGTTTTAATTAACTAACCCAAAGGTTAGTAGACCAACGGAATAAAATGCAATGCCCGCTAATAAACAACAATATAACCATGCGGTCCAAACGATTATTTTCGTTTTTTAATTTTTTTTTTCGGCCTAAAATATTAAGTGATTACCCGTTCTAATTAAGTAATCCAAACGTAATACATTATACACAAGTATACTCACTACGTTAAGTTAATTAATATTAATTTACCGTGTACAAAAACCTTTACATTTAACGACAAACGTGTTTCTATTTTCGCTCGATTCGACATTTCGTATTTATTTTATATAATATAGTTTTAGATTAATAGAAGATCGGAAAACGGATTGGAATTTTACGACGTATTGTTTGTTTTTTTTTTTTGTATCAAACTGTAAAACCGTGTTTAAATGAATATTTACGAAACGTAACTAAAACAAACTATCCCTTAAGGCCTCGACATTTCTAAACCATGCCCTATTATTGGCTACGGTTTCCCACGACAATTAAATGAGACGGAGGCGTAGCCATTAGTCTCAGTCCTACTACTTAAATTCCGTAAGTCTACGTGGAACACAGTCTAGCGGTTACACGTCACACATAACGGACCCATAATATCACGATGATATTATGCTGCTGGCCCGCAGTGCTCGAGTCGGAAAAAAATTAGGTGCGAGGAGCCGCGAGAGGGATTTAAAAATTGATTAAAATTTAACGTTTCTCTCGGGACTCGAGTATCTCGTCAACTTGTGCGGACCGCATCACCTACGCCGCTCGCAGACGATCATATTTTTTATGACGCGACATTTAAATATTTGTGTTTGTATCAAACGGAAAAAAGAATTAACGAAGACTATAATTCAACATTTATAATTGGATAAGTTCGCGATTTCAATAGGATCGATCTGCAGTTTCGAACGGTCGACTAAATTAAACACGTCTGTGATAACGACGATAGTAACAAAACAGTATGTTGTCGGCAGCGAAGTCTTAAAATCCATAACAAACCAGCGATGAAAACATACCTGTCCGTGTGGCCGTTGTGTCACACAAAGACGACAAACGCGGAGAAATCGAGTTCGATAACGGCCGGCGAAGAGCGATCAGGTCAACACGAAGGTGGTACGCGAAAAAGGAAATATTATTACGTCGTTTCGCGAAAAAGCTCCAATCGATCCGACCGCGTTCGGCCCGAACGTACGATGTTACATTTGGTAAACCGTAAACCGAATACAATGCGGGAAATTCTATTTCGTTCTCGCGTTTTCGCCGAGTCTAACGCAAAATCGCGTCGACTTGAGCGCACGTGCCCGGCACGCGCAATAACGGTGTAACGACCGCGATAATCGCGACCGGCGAAAAGCGACTTTCCAGCGCCGCCGCGGACTCGTCTTCGCCGGACTGTTCGGACTGAGGATTAACGGAGGATTAACGAAAGTGCGCGTTGTCGCGAGCTGCACGGCCGCGGTGGATTTTAATACTCCTGCCCCCCTCTCCCCCGCACGCGACGACTGTGATGATAATAATAATAATGATAATGGTAATAACGGTGATTATTCGTCCGCGGAGAGACGCGTACATTTATCGCGCGATTATCTAGAACTTGCCTCGGCCGTTACGTAACCCTTAAATTCCTCTCCTTAGGTGGAACGAAGCCAGTGGCGGAAATGCCCCCCCCCCCCCTCGTGTCTTTATTCGCGCAACACGACGATAAACGTCTCACCAAAGTGTCCTAAATCTGACTTAAAGTTTGTGTTCGTGTGGAATGACGTGCGGAGTGTACGTACACACACACGCGCGCGGTAACGCGTTTATAAACAGTCACGGAAGCCGGATGAGATTATTTTTAGTTTAATTAACCGTGTGCGCGTGGTATATATAATACGTGTTCGGGATCCCTTCGGCGCGTCGAGAGCGACGACGACGACGACGACGGATTTTAAATATCCTTCTTTTTTTTTAATCGTCGCTGTACGTGGTGTGTGGCGCGGTTAGCGTCGTCGTGAAATCCGCGGACGCGCGCGATTTCATTTGAACTTGCCCGAAAGCCGGCCGTCCATCGTTTCCGCGGACCAGCCGAGTATTCAAACGTAAAATAACAGTATATTATTGAAACTATACCGATGTAATTGCATGTTGTTTGGGGTTTTTTTCTTTCTAATCGTATTTCCATCGCCGCGCGCCGTCGGAATATTATTTGTTTTCAGAGATTAAAACACGAGTTTCCTGTATTTATATTCGCGCGCGCGTGTGAATTACTTGACCCGAACGGTCTTTGACAAGAACGTTATTCAAAACACGTGTACAAGTGAAACGAGGAAATCCCGGACGACGACGACGCTTTTTCAGAACGGAAAACATTGACATTGTATATTATTATTTGAATACATCGACGTTGGCTTGCAGTCAGAATCGAAACGGAATATCCGTTACTCGCGCTCGTTTCGTTCTAGTTTTCTATTAATAACGAACAGTGGGTCAGAAGCTAATCGAAAAGTCGACACTGATAAATTTCGTTTCTAACCCGATGTGTCGTCGACTTCGCCTCGAGACCGAACAGATTGAAATTAAAAATATTATTTCCGCAAAACTACAGTCGAGTGAATTTCTTCGTTCGCGTTTATTAAAAATACCATCATCGAGTTGTCGCATAACTTTATTTTTGAATGCCAAATTAGTTTTTACATTTTACATTTGACTCGGTGACATTTGCAATCGTATAGGTCGGCTCTGATTTAAGGTCGCTAAACGACGCGTCGTGACGGGTCAAATTGTAGCGGACAACATTTTATATTTTGTAATTATAGTCCACGTAACGAGCCTGCAGGTTGTCCCACAGCTGTTCGCGAAACGAGAGGCTTTTTTTTCTCTCGACTCGTCAGTTGGTGCGGAAGCACCGGGACGTCGTCGTCGGGGTGGATGCGGCGTGTGATTCTGTGATTACCGATCAAACAAAGTATATAAAATCCGGCCAAACCTCGTCGTAAACATATATTTACAAAACGACATCGTAAAAAAATCATTTTACTCGTTTGTTTTTTCTATGACGAGATCTCGCGGTCGATGAAATCTCTCGTCCAGAGTGAAAATTCTTTTTTTCCATTCAAATGCCGCACGTTTATTCGACAGACGCGTTTCCGTTTCTACTTTCGAAATTTAAAAATCGTACCCGTTTAAAAAAAAAAATCTCAAAGGTCATAAATGAAAACACACAAGTATATACGAATAAAACTATAAATAGACGTACGGGGTAGTATAATATACAAAACGTATGGAATAAATATATGCGCGTTCGATCCTTCGAACCGCAGGACCGAATTATAATCCCGCGGCCGTATGTTTTCGAAATAGCGTCGGATAAAAAAAAGGTAAAAAAAACCGTATCCGGGCCGCCGGGGGCTGGGATGGGCCGTGTTTGCGCAGGACACTCGCGCCGCCGCCGCCGCCGCCGCTATCGTTTCGCGGGAACCGGGGCGCACTTTTCCGCTAGACTCCGGGAATCGGGCAATTTCGCTCGTGCAGGCGTGTACGCGCATAATAGGTATACGACACGCGCGCGCGGCAGACCGTATTGTAATATTGTTTTATCGAATTCAATTTCGCCCGGTGTGTGCACGTGGCGTGCGCATACATAATACATATTACGTATTATATATCGTGATATGATATACCCGCCGCGGCGGCGCGTACTACAAAATGATAATTTATCGCGTACAACGTGTAATATTTCCCGTCGCGATTTGATAAACGACCGGAGTGAAACGCGAGAGCGCGCGGCATCCGATCGAACGGCGAGAACGCGCGATTCGCGTTTCGTCGGACGTGGACAGAAAAAAAAAAAAAATAGAATAAAAGCCAAAACCGTAACTCCTCGCGCAGGCGACACGTCTGATAATCACTGCCGCCGTTTATTATATTGTCTAGATAATACGGCGGGGCACGCGTTGTCCGATCGGTCTGCGACCGTGTTTTTGCGTACAACACTACAAACGATAACTGCAGTTTTCAATCGGACGATCGTTCAGTTATTTCTTTGTAATCGCTTCTAAGAGCACCCCTATGCCCGGGCTATCCCGAATAGGCCAGACGAGTCGTCGAGGAACACTGGGTGTGTACATTAAGTATAATAACGAGAGAGAATTCAGGAAGAGCCCACTTTACATTCTACAACAATTCCGTACAGGAGGCCACGTGTGTACAGGGGCTGAACCAACTGCAAACATGTCATTGAGTGAGATTTATTTGACGTTTTTATCTGGTACCATAAAGTCAACACGACTAAAGTCAAGTAAACGATAATACGACTGGCGTATTTATTTATATCGAGTGTGCAGCGTCAGCGGTTCCTCCGGAACAGTCGAACCTGATCTGCAGTGATCCTTGTCGCGGATGTGTATTTTAAAGTTCACATAATTACAACTATCCCGCACGAAGACGCCTGCAAACGCTCGTATTACTAACGTTTTCTTTTTGTTCGGGATGAAATTAAATTCTCGTGTCGAGAGATAAACGAATAAAATATTAAATTATAATAATAACATAATAATTGGATATTATAAACGGCGAGTCGTATTGTTATAATATACAATTAGTCACTGCTATTATAATTATTAAATACCCCGGAAAACGAACACAATCACGATGGTTTTTTATATAACATATAGTATTTTTATGGTAGTTAGTTTCTATATATTTTTCAAATCAGTTATTATAATAACTAGCGAATTCAATACGATCGCTTGTAATAATAATAATAATAATCGCGTAGCGACTCCCACGAAATAATCCTAAATCCACCCCTCGTTTCTGCCTTAGATCAATAAGACCTTGTTGCCACGCTGCACGGCTGCGAACGAAAGATTAATTAAATATTATGTAGGTAGTTTAGACATTTCTCACGCGTTAAATTCGGCAGAACACAATATAAATGATTCTAACATTACAATAACATCGTGTGTGTGTGTGTGTAATCAATCATTTTAATATCATATAGACGTCGTTGTTCGCATCGATTCGCTTCGAGTAAATGCTCAACGAACATGGTAAAAAAGTCATCAGTTTAAATCATTATTGGACATCGTTTTCGTTTTCGTATCTTGTTTTCTCGAGTATGAATTTGTACTTTTCAATTATCACTAGCATTAATATTGTCGGCTACGAGCATTTATGATTGAAAATCAATTTTATATATTTTTTATTTTATAAATCTCTCAGATAAAATATCCGGTCTATTGTACAACCGCCTGCGTTATACATTTAATTATTGTTTGAATAATAAAACAAAACCGAGGAGAACCCGATTTTCGAGACTAAACCAATATTATCAAAAATACTATCCGGAGACAGTAAGGAAACAGGAAAACTCCTGGGAAAAAGCCTCATGCTCTAAACGCGCCGGCCCTCGGCAAGATCGGACGACACGTCGCACAGTATGCGCTGTTCCTATACGTCGTTTATGTATATAATATTTCATATTATGCCGATCTGACAGTTCTCGGGACAAGTGCCGGGCGAAACTTGCGATTTTGTCGATATATGATTATCATCGGTATTATCGTTACGTCGTCGCAAAGGCTGACGTGTCCTAATAACACACGCTGCAGCGCAAACTGGTCGTCTGTGTCGTTCTCTCGTACTACAGTATTACCTCTAGGCCGTATAAAACACTCGGGGCCCGAGTTAAATGTCACTTAAAAGGTCGTAAAACTGTTCGCGATCCGACACTTGTCGCCATGTCCCGGCGCGCGTCGTCCTTTCTCCGATTGAAACGTATAACGGTCGACGTGCCCCGCCGCCTCGTCCCGAACTCCGCCGTTGCGCCGTGAACGTGCGTATACAGAGCTGACACTTCCTCGACGTCTCACTCACTTGTTTTGCTTGGACGCGGCGTTGTATTTTTTTTTTTTTTTCGTCTTTTTCTTTTTGTCGTGTCTCGACGGCCAACGTAAATATTAAAACTGCCAATCGAATTACGTTTATATTATTAGACGGAAAATATACGTCCTATTGTCGAGAACGCCGACGACGGCGCGGCGTGCGCGCGTCACAGTCGCCACATAAATCCAAACGATTTCCCGCACGGCTCTATGACGGACAAAGAACCGGCGAAAACGGGATCGTGTACAAAATAATATTATGTATACTCAGCTTACATTCGCTTTTTGTTCGAAACACGCGTTAAAAGTCGTTCGATTAATTTAAGAAAATATAAACACGTACAATACCGACAGTTTTATCGAATTTCTAGGCACGGAAGTCAAAGATTTCACCAAAATCGGACGTTTTTTAATATACTTTTAGTCCTTCTATATTATTATTCGTAGGCATTTTATTATCGGACGACTATAATTCGAATTAGAAAAATAATAACGCAAACAAATTGTGCTTCGTATATTATACTGGGCGGATTTAAACCGTTTATTAATAATTTATCATGTGTAATTATTTGAAATTAATTTTAATATTCGAAATATTTAGAACTCGACGACGTAGGTATTTAGTAATGAAATACCATCAAAATAATTCAGGTACCCGGCCGGGCTGCAAGTAAATGTCGTCTTTGGACCTTTTCGAACCTTTTCTCGTACGAATCCCACTGCCGGTGAGTTGTTTTTTACAGAGAAAATAAATTTATTTGAATTTAAAAACCATTTGGAATTACCCTGAAAAAAAAACATCGCGATAGGGTGGTTCAAATTATCTTCCAAAATGAAGGTTTTATTAAGTATGTATAAAGTATAATATTGATCTATTTTTTATTTTTTTTTATGTTCATTAATAGTTAAAAAAAAATAGATAAATATTATACTTTATACATGTTCATTAATAGTTGTATAATATTATCTCGTTTACACTAGTTTAAAAAAGAAACTTGTAGGTATATGATGAGTAAATCGAATTAAACATTTTTTCTTATCAGTTCAAAGTTTACTATAATACAAAACAATAACTATAATATATACACATTAGAAAAGGTAATAAAAAAAAAAAATCAAATAACCAATGCACTCGAATTAATAAAAATTCTTCGATCGTATAATTTAAAATTAATTGAGCGTATAAAGTCAATAATCCACTAAGAATAATAATACTTTCAAACTCGTCCACGTACACATAATATACACGGTAATTATACTTATCAATGATAAGTATAATATAATTGAGAAATAAAATAAAATAGTTTAGAAATAAAATTTATAATTCACATTCACTACGTGTGTTACATGCTACGACCACATATTATTTTAAATTTTCGAAAACGAATTATCGGCGATTGGATCGTAGTATGGCATTGTATTGACTGAAGCTCCGTTCAACGTCACATGATGTCGAAATATTATACTATAAAACATGCATTTTTCGCATTCTTATAATCGAAATATGCAATAATATTCATTTTATTCTATATTATATGCATTAATATGCATTTCATCCAAAATATGCAAAAACATGCAAAATAAAAACACCGCCATTTATCTCATCATTAGGTGATTCGTGGACATTACTGACAAAATCAATAATCAGAAGTCGCAAAAAAAACATGCTGTTGCATACAAATCCTAGCCCTGCTTATCCATGGTGTATAATAATTATTAATATCATTACAACGATGTTAACGTTTTCAGAATTATTTAAACGAAGAGAATATCATTATCACTGTACGATTGTCGTTTCGACTTGTGAGTCCGTTTATTTCGGTCGACCGACGAACAAATTCCACCGGTCGAGTAATTTTCGAGATCACGTCGACGGTGACGAGAATACGAGTTCGATCACGCAATAACGAATGCATGAAATAAAAAAATAACATATCTATCGAGTCGGTAGTAAAGGTTTGCCGCCGCCGCCGTCGCCGCCGCGCCGTCCTCCGGAGAATCGTTACAAAAGGCCCGACGTCGCGTCGTCGTCGTCCGGGGCAAACGGATCGCGCAAACATTACACAGTGATTATAATAATATTACGTATACGAATCCACGAGAAAATAAAACTCCGTCGACCGGATTGAAAATAATATCATCACTACGAGACGACGCGCGCATTGTGTTATTATTCCGTCCGAGAATTCGCCGGGGAGTTCATTAAAATAATATGCGGAACACGGTCGCGCGGATCGGAGAGCGGACCCGTTTCTTTTTCAACCGCACTCGTCAATAAAATAATAAAAAAAAATGTAATACCGCGGCGGCGCGGCGCGCACAACAAAGACTCGGTGTTATTTTCATAAAGTTTTTTTTTTCCGAAAACATTTCGAGTAGGCCACACACAATATAATATATTATTGTATAACCTATATGTATAAGTTACCTATGTTTTTCCATACGTATTTAACTTTGTACCCCTCTCCCCTTCACCCTATCTTTCTTTTTTTTTTATCGCGTCGATAAGCACGCGCGGAGTACAAAAGAAAACTCCGCCGCACGTATATACGGGGGATTGTATTGAATTTTTTCATTTTCATTCTTCTTTGCTTTTTTTCTCTCTCTCCGTAAAAAGATCCCTTCGAATTGAAATAGAGATTCGTACCGTCGTCGCGGTCGTCGCACTGAGCCATCGTCGCGCGATAAATCGGTTGCCAACTCGCCGGTCTCCGAGTGGGTATCTGAATATCGGTTTTAATTTTATTTTATTTTTTCAGTCCGGGACGAAATGATGAACGGGGTATAAAATATTATTCGTGTTGCGGCGTGTTTTTCGTCCGCATCGATGTATTTCAACATTCGATTTTCTTCTCGCCAAATCCGGAATCGGACTCGCCGATTTTCCCTGCCCTAAAAAACATACGCATTGTCTGTAGCGAAACTTTAATTCTCGGAGGTCCGTGTAAAAAAAAATGTTCGCGGAGGCCTATTGCTAGGACAGAATCTATATATATAAAAATGGAGACAAAAAATTGGAAATTGAATCAGTTGAGAACGGCTGGGCCGATTTGGCTCAAATTTTTTTTAAATAATAGAGAATGTCGGGGAGCGGGTTTATAGCATAAATTATGGAGAAAATTAACCCTAAGGGGGTTAAAAGGGGTAAAAATGGAAAAAATCCTGAGTCAATGGAGCTTTGTGGTATTAAATTTTGTCAATAGTTTCATTTAATATAGCAGAGGCCCCATGGGAAAGGATTTTTCGAAATTCGACCCCTAAGGGGGTTAAAAGGGGTAAAAAGGGTGAAACTAGAAAAATTCGCCTGGCTGGAACTGCTGGAGCTTTGAGTATGAAATTTGGGCAGCAGTTTCGTTTTATATAGTGGAGACCCCATTGGAAAGGATTTTTCGAAATTCCACACCTACCGGAGTTAAAAGGGGTAAAAGGGGTAAAAATGAAAAAAAAACTGATAAAATAAAAAGTTATACTGCACACGGGCGAAGCCGGGTTATTCAGCTAGTTTTATATAAATGTCGAAGATTTTTTTTTTTTATAATTAAATCAATTATTGTAAGATTAGGATTATTATAAATTCAATCAAAACAGAATTACATTTTGAATACCTATACCTTGGAAATTTTTTTTCCATTTTCATACGCATTTCGAGTTGAAAATTCGACTCGAATGACTTTATCGAGTAAAATAACATATTTTATAACTGAAAATAAACCTCCACGAGGTTTTCAGTTTAATTTTTTAAATTGTAATTTTCCGAGTTAAACCTTCGGAGGCCCCTCGTGCGAAATCACACCTTCATATCTATATTATGTAGTTCCGCATTGTCGTCGCCGCCGCCGCCGTCGTCGTATCGGTGGAAAAACAATATCGTCAATGTCGCGAACAATCGAAAGACCGTCCGCGAAACGTTTCCGGTCCGCGTCCGAATGAGATATCAGATACAATCGCGTCGTAATTACGCGTCCTTAATGAAATACGCGCCGACGAGAATATCATAAACTTTCTTCGGCAGATATTTCTCTTTTTTTTTTATATTATATTTTCTCCGACTGCCTCTCCTTGCGTTTCGTCCTCGCGCCGTAATAACGAACATTGTGTCTCGGGAATAATATAAACATTGCAGTGGTCTATAGTTTTTCATTTCCTTCTCGTTCTTTTTTCCGCGTTTGTTTGTCTTAAACAGTTTTTAAAATGAAAATCGGACGAATAATTTTTGAAAAAGTAATTTCAAAGTGGCGCGCGCGCGCACGTGATTGAAATTCGTCGGAATATTAAAATTGAAATTTAATATAATGTCGTGCTCTGCGCGTTTTTCAAGAACAATACTCGCGTAATAAAGACGAATACCATTATTATTATTATTATTATTATTATTAAAATTATAATTATCTATTAAGTTCAGGAGGCGCGCGATATAAAAGAACCGACGACGGAACAACGTGACAAAACATTCACTTTGAAAATTAACCAATATTGTCCTCTGCATTTCATGTCGGAATCACTCTCTTTTATACACTGGTACGAGCAGAGAATATATTTCATCGCTGAAACGGCCGTTAGACAATAATATAGTCTTAAACTTTTTTTTTCACCGACTCTGCAGCTTCTGTTTTTGTCTTTATTAGTATATACGACTAACGACATTCGTTCTCGGATTATTTTAGTTTTTTTCACGGCATAGCTCAACGTCCAGAATACCCGATCTGATTCGATTCAAAATCGTCATTCTTCCGAGTCAATACAAAACAGATTATACTTACGTAACATCATGAAAAAAAAAAAACCTAATCGTTTTCAAATTCGACTTTTTACTCGCTACGAATGAAATCAAAACAAAAGTTTGGAATACATCAAAGAATACATTATTTAAAAACCTCGATCAATTTTACTCTGTACGGGATCTGGTACGACCAAAAACAGGCTTAGAAAATGTATATATTAGTTTTTTTTCTAAAAATTACAATAACTAAGGCTCGGAAGAATTGATGACATAAATAACCTTTAAAAATGACTCCGAAAAGTATGAATAAATGATCTTGAAATGATGGAAAATGACTGCAAAAAATGACCCGATAATTGTCAAATAATGAAATAAAATAACTTTAGTAACAAAAAAAATGGTCTAGGAACATTGGGTCGATATTACTATTATATTATGTCGGTATAATTTCCCAAACATTTTGATGACAAACTCGCGTTCGATATGAGATACGGAAATTCTTGTAAAATCGTTGTTATAACTGTCTTATTTGTGAATTAGATTTATTCGGTGAAATGTCCATCGCAAACACCACCGAGCTTCGGTAAAAACACTAAAAACGTATTCCAAACCAAATTATAATTCATCTCCGTCGGTTTTTAAACATTTTTTTGCATTCGCGATTTTCGCCCTTTTTCTGGCCATCTATACGAAGAAAAAAAAAATCGAATTACATCGAGTGTCAAATTTTAACTCGACATCGGGACGTGTGCCCCTGATTTTTACTATTCTTGGTGCCATACCGATGGTGATCGATGGGGTCGGGAAATTAAAAACATGAAAGCGTGACACATATTTTTAGGGTGGCGGTCTGTGCTCTGTAAACGTGATTTGGCCTTTTTTGTGTACGCCTACCTACGTCACGAATAGTATCTATCAAACAGAAAATATATATTTTAAACGCTTGAAAAGAAACCCTTCGATATATATTTTTAATGACGTCCATGTTATATAATTTAAAGTATATTCCAAATCCAACGGCCAATACTATTGCGTTTTTAAAATTTAACCGCAGATTGTATTTGTAGAATAATTTTGGTCGGTAACATAAGTTCGGGAAAAGGCGCCGTCTTTTTAGGTCGTGAGGGCCAACGCCTAAAGAATCAATTAACAAATAATTAAACGCAAGGCTGATAGTGTTCGATTAAAATGATTTTTCAAGCGTTATTGTATACACGTCATGTCTACGCGTCACAGCGAAAACGACACGTCTCGATAATTTTCCCAGAACTCTCGAAGTTCCGATTTCAACGAAATTTAAATAATGAATAGCGATTTTTCTCACGAGTTTTCAGATCGTTTAGCCCGTCTACTTAAGAATCTACCGAATTATTTTTGGAAATAGGTAAATGCCCTAACCGCCGTCGCTCAGAACTGTTTTTTTTTCGAAAGCTGTCAACCGCAACATCTCATCAGCGTTTCAACACCTATTCGAATTTATAGATGATTACCGTGTCACCGAAAACCCACTGCCGCGAGTTCGCCGGAGGGGCAAGTGTAGCCCTCGTAAACACGCCTCCTGCGGCGGATACGAATACGCCGTGCTCTGTTATCAGGTCTTTAAAGTGGACGTTTGAAAATTGACCAGTGACGCGCGTGTCACCGCGTGTGCGCGTGTACAGAAGCCGTTTTAAGGGTCTTATAATTTGCTACGCGTTAGTAGATCCGAGTTCTGACGAAAACGTCATTGCGAGACGACGACGGTCGCTCGCTCGCTAATCGGCGGAGTCGCCGCCGCGGCGCGTTTCGGAGAATCGAAGCCAACAGTTTTGTCGACGACGGCAGACAGATCCCGGACGTCGCGCGTCGTCGACGTGATCGACTAGGCGTTTTTGTAAAATTTCCCCTCATCGTCGTGCGAGACTTGGACGTCGTCCTTGCGCCACAGTAAAGTTTGTGAAATATGTTATCGCGACGAATATGAACGACTGCGGGCCACTGCTATTATAACGATAATAATAACTCAAACGTGGAGACTACAAATCACAGTGGATAGATGTACTCGTACGCGTACGTTGTTATAGTGTTTGAAACATTATATTACTATGATTACGTCACAGAATTAAAAAGCGATAGCGAATACATTTTGTTTCGCACGCGAGTATTAAACGATGTAATATTATATTCATAAAATATCCAAGAAAAATATGTACTTAGAATGCGCGTGTGTTCGGTAAAATGCGAAAAATGTTGGAATACGATCGAGTCCAAACCAAACGTTCCGAGTATTTATTTTTTTCACAAAAAATATGTTTTCCAAACGGAAGAGAGTTTTTTTTTTTCTATTTAAATACATAAGGTCAAAAGTATTACTGCTGGGTAACTCATTTAATCAAACCACTCTTGTCATCAATTAAAATTATCAAACATGCTTATTGTAGGAAAAAAAAACTCACAGATTGTATATATGTATCAAATAAATAATAATAAAAAAAAAATAAAAATACATAAATCATTTTTAACTGATTAAAATGAACTGGCGTGCTTGTTGTTTTATATTAAAAATACGAATAAAAAAAAAAGTAAAAAATGAAATTCAGATAGAAAAACAAAAAAAATAAAAATAAAAGCCGCGTGTAGCAAAACCGTTATAACTCGAACGTACTTATTAGGCGTGGCGGCCGTAAAATATAATCTCGCTAATTACTGCCCACACTTCTCAAATCTCAAGAATTATGACCACTACACGTCTCTATTGGAAGTTATACGCAACGTCAACACATTTGATTATGACGTTACGTGGTCACACATAGAAAATGCCTACTAGTACAGAAATAAAATGGTTCGTTTACACAATGTATATTGTTTGTTTTTGAAAATTCCCGCACCGAACGAGTTGGTACCCGATTTTCAATAGAAATAATAACAAAGTATTATTAAAATATAGATAATAATAATTCAATGAAACTGTGAAATATATAAATAATATAAATACAAATAAAATAAAACAAATGCGTATTGCCTGGAGTATTGTAATAAAGAGTGCAAATACTGTTACGACCGATTTTGAATAATATGCATCGTAAGGAGTAAACAACGCGCTCGTTTGAAAATGTTAATTTTTTTCCCGTTACTGTTGTCTCGGATCTTATATTATAGTATCCATGAGTTAATATTTAGCTTTGGTCGCGCGAGTCTTTTAAAGCAATAATAATAATTCTCTCTTTTTGATTCGGAGTGACCGATAACTGATATCTATTAACTCTCGTGATTATAATTGAATCGGTGCTGTGATTTTCAAAAAATTATCTCTAAACACATATTATAGCCGTTAAGATAGTTCGGAAAGCCTTTCGAGTTTGATGAAAAAAAAAATGAAAAATATAGATATCCGTTTTCGTTTTGTTTCAGTACTCGCCCAGAAACAATTATTACAGATCGTTAAACGTATTAAACTAATTCAAGTTCATTTATAAGCCGACAATTTTTACATAAAAGTGTTTAAAAAAAAAAACTCGACTATAAAACGATACGATAGACTTTTAGGGATGATAATTTTTTCCATACCGAGCGGTTTCGATAATATTTAATAATCGGTCACTCCAGTAGGTGGCCGGACGATACGACTATTGTGGCCCCGCCGCAGTCGATCAGCCGGCCACCGCGATGTCCAGTAGAGCGTGGTAGACCGCGAGAATTACGTAATAGTATAATAAATACA
Organism: Drepanosiphum platanoidis; assembly: GCA_948098885.1. NCBI lineage: Eukaryota > Metazoa > Arthropoda > Insecta > Hemiptera > Aphididae > Drepanosiphum > Drepanosiphum platanoidis. Next base: position 28,793,159 of record OX402528.1, on the reverse strand, counting down.
ATATAAATATCTATTAAAACGTCAATGAAATAATAATACGATAATTTGACTATAATTCCGTTGTTCGAGACAATTTGAAAAGTGTAGTGTTCTCGGTGTACATAAAGTTTCCGAATAGAATTTTGCATTTATTTCAAACGTGATTATTTTATTACAAAGTCGGTGATTTTTTCGATGGTTTTTTTTTTTTTTTTTTTGATTCTCGAAGCTTTCTGTTATTTTATTGAGACCATTTTTCGCGTGCTGTGTTGCCGATGGATTCATTTAAAGGGGTCCTCTTTTTCTTTTTTTTTTTTTTAGACTCGGCCAAAGAACCTTTCAGGTATATTAAAAAAAAACGAAAAACCGAAAATTTTTTTTTTTTCAGATTTCACTGCTAATCGATGAAAAATATGTGTCTCGGAATATACTAGGTCTAAATCCGGTCTATATATCAATCTTTGAATAAACTGCGTGTGATGAGTCATCATCATTGATGACTCGATTTCATTTTACAACAGTTATCAAAAGAGACGGGTACAAATGACCGCGAGAGCACGATAGAAAACGAAACTAAGCGACATTAAAATGTGAAAATTCTATTATTACGAAATACCCGTTATTTTTTTTATATTTTTTCAAACAGTTTTCAATTATTGTAATTCTCTTTATCGCAGGAGCGGGTCCAATATTTTGTAATGCACGAAGCGTTTATGGAGTCTACGCAGCGCCGCCTGTGCTCCCCAAACAACGTTCTTGAAACGAAAATAATTTGGTTTTTTTTTTTTCTAAACGAGTTCGCTTTTTACCCAACCAAGATATTTTAGTTATTGTATATCTATAATTATTATTATTATGGTTCGAAATATTATTATATCAGGATAATTATGTCGGGTGAAAAAGACAGTATATAGTTGTTAACATGTTCGTGTGCTACAATGTGCATTCGATTCAATTTCACTGTAAAAAACCGTTTTAGAGGTCAACAATTTGAATACTCGATCGAAGTCTGCCCGGTGTCGATAAGCGGGCGATAAGTATTTTTCTTCGAAATCGTTAATACAGCCGAGATAACCACGTGGAGTCCACCGTCGAATTAATTGCGCGATTGTTACTACTGATTTAACCTAATGATTTCGTCGTCGTTTTGACACCTGATCTGTTTCATCATATTTTTGTACACACGCTTACATTTTTTTTTTATCTTCTCGCACGTTAGACCGAAACCGATTTGCATTATAGAAAAACGCCACGTCCCAAATACGTTTAATTATTCACAATATTATGTGTACCGAGTCAGGTTTGGAAATCAAAAGGCACGTTTTTTTTTTTTGTCTAATCGCGTCGGTTCGTACGTGAACGAGCCTTAAAGCGCCCGTTTCACGCGTGCTCTTTATTCTCGAAATGCCCATTACAGCCATCAAACTGCAGTATTTTTTTTTCAAGTGATAATCTTTAGAAAGAAAAGTTAAAAGTTCCGACTTAGAACGCGGGTACTGAATCTCCGGGACTCCATGACTTCGTGGTTACGATGTAGCGTCGTCGTCGTTATTTATCCAATTGTTAAATATATATTACATAAAATATAATATAATATTTCACGTTTATAGCGTGTGAGTCGAAACGGGTCCGTACACAGTTCTAGGTATTTAATAATAAGCGTAAATCATTTTCGGAACAAACGTTTTCGGATGAGTTATTGGTTTATTACGTTGTAATAACGTTATAGGTATTTGTACGTTTTGTTATTATTGTCGCGTGCTATATAACTGGACATTTCAACGAGTGCGTATGTCTATTGTTGATTATTTACCGTACACGTCGTTTTGTACAATATTCGTATTTTACACGTATGGTGTAAAGGTGAAATATCGATCGATTTCATATCGCCCGGCCTGTCCGTTATTATCGGACATTGTACGCGGCGTACAGTGATCGCGATCGATGTCGAAATACCGACAACCATGTTTTCAGCATTACACGGTTGTGTTTTCGTTAACATAAACATTTTTCACGACCGACCCTTCGGCGATTTCGAAAATCGTTGTATTACCCTCGTTATTACTCGCCGTCGAGAGTATTGTTCTGTTGCGTTCGATATTATGCGCAACAGACTATATAGCGCTACACGGACGTCCGGACAGCGGACAACATAATAATATTATTATGTACGCAAGTTGTTTTGCTTCTGGATTTAAATTTTTACATTTCGTATATTATTTTTCACTCTCGCAGACGCGTTTCAGTACCACGTGAAATATCAAAATCAACGTTCTTAATTCGCCTAAATCGTTGATATTTTTATATCGTATGGAATATTTTAAAATAGAAAAAAAATAAAAACCCCCCAATAAAATCACGATAAAATTACAAAACAAATATTGGCGTTTTCAAACCACGCGACCACGTTTTCCTTCCCCTACGATAACTTCACTTCCCCCCCCACCCACGTGCACGGCGTTAAAATAATCGCCCGATCGAAAGTCAATTTGTGTTGTATTGAAAACGCGCGTCAAACGGACGCCCGCCAGTCGATTATGTTATACAAACGCGCAGCATACCGGCCGACGTAAAGCCAGTAATTACACGCCGCGGCGTTCGCGCGAAAGCGACTTAAACTCAGAATTGGTTATTGATCGATGTCGTTGTCGTTAGAACAACGGATTTCGCGAAACCACGCGACGGTATTTTCGTGTCAAATCGCTGCGACGGCGACGGGCTAGTATTACAGGACTCTCCGTGATCCGGAGTGAAAAACCATTCTAGCGATTAAAAGGGGAGGGGAAATAGAAATTTCTCGCGTAGTGCACGTCGCTGCAGATGTACCCGCCGCCGTCGCGAGTAGAATAATATTAGAAAGCCTGAAAAAAAGAAAAATAAGCCCACCCGATCAAGTGAACTGTAGTGATGTTGTGGAACCGGCGGCGGCGAGCGCGAAATCACTGAAAACTTTTTACGCGCGATCGTAAAATTGCCCGCGGCATTTGTGTTCGTAAATTTTCAGGGAGAAATGAAGGCGAGCGCGTAGTGCGCATAAATATACATAAAAATAGAGCAGTGAAATAAAACGATAAACGACGGCGACGCGTGTTGCGGAGACCGTTTAAACGGTTTTAATAAAATTACACGCGCCCCCCGTGCACGGCGAACGACGGCGACGGCGAAAACTGTAAGTCTAATAAAAATAAAAACGCACACGCGTTTTTCGCGCGGCGCTGCGACCGTCCGTCTCGGACGGTAACGAATTTTCATATTTCGCCGAATGGAAACCCCCTCGTCCGCCTAATATAACGTATAGTGCACTATCATAATGACATAGCGAAGGCGGTATAAGAGTGGTAAAACGAAACGGCTCGAGTCGTCGCGTTTTTAGGGCGAGAGGAGTGAGAGACGGCCCCATATCGCGTCACGCGGGCTGGCAGATATAAATAATATAACCCGGTGTACACGCACGCGTTGCGTCAGCTTGCGTCGTCTGCTGAAAATCATTCGCCCGACCTTTGCCGGCGTAGACGTAAATGTTCTCTGTACGCGCGTCAACCCTCGCGGTAAATAAATATTTAAAAAAAAAAAAGGGGAGCGGAATAAAAGAAGAACGGATATCGTGCGAGATCGGGCCACGGCGGCGCGTCCTCTGTACGTCCGTCTTCCAAACGCACGCACGCACGCGCACACGCGCGCACACACCTCATTTAGCAATCGTATCGCAAATATTACAGTTTATCTGTACGAAGAGGTGAAACGGCGAACCGCAAACGACCGTTTGGGCGAAAATATAATCTTAATTGTTACAATATGCGTGCGGCGAGCGTACGACCGAGTAAAAACTAATCCGTTTCTAGATCGGCGGAGTGCGGCGCGAAAACCGTTAAAAAACCAACAGCGGCTGCACGTACGCACACATTGTTATCGCGTAAACGGCAGCGCGCGTTGTTTTATCGATTGGATAGACTTTTGTGAGTGTTTGTGTGTGTGTGTGTGTGTATGTATGTGTGTTGTGTACGAGGAGTGGCGAGGAGTGGCCGAGGAGCCAAGGACGAGAAGAGGGACTGACGGCGTTTTGTAGGCCCGTAATCGCCCGGGCTTACCTTTCCAACACCTGAGACACACCGAAATTACACGCGCGAACTGTGTATACCGCTGCGACGACGATGATTATAACAACAGTAAATACCAATTATGATATTGTGTTTTATTATAATCAATATAAACTCACCCGCCTCCACTTTACCGTTTTAGACCGTCTCCGCGGTATACAATAATGCGTATAACTGCGAAACACGCCCGAGTATACTGATTTCATTGATTTAAGACATATTGTAACGAATATGTGAGATTTAACAAACCCATACGTGTTTCATATTTGAAATATTATTTGTTTATGCGAATAGAGTAACAACGTATTAGGAAAAAAAATTCAAAAAATGCAGCTCGCTAATTTGAATCAAAAATTAGAATCTCGATTTAAAACTAAATGATTTTACACGAACAAAAATTTAATAATCTCACTGAAACAATATTGCACAGGTTATATTTTATCACCTTAAACGTATTTTAAAATGATTTATTGGCACCTGTGTTATTAATTAACATTAATATTGCCTTTGAACTAACGATGCTTATCTCGTTGTCGATACCTATATTACGTCATGTAAATGTACGTTAAAATAATTTGATTTACATCAATCGAATACGTACGTGTATATAACGTAAAAATATTATAATAAATTGATAAACACGCTGCATAACCTACTGGCCACTACACTTTATAGTGTATATATTATTATTACGTAATATGTAGATCATTAGCATTTTAAAAGTTATTGTATTAATTATTGAAATTCATGTCTAAAAACGTATTTACGATTATATCAGAGAATTATTATTTTCTTATTAAAAATTCATGTTAATTTATTCTACTAATTTTACTGATTAAGGTGAATTTATACTGGCCACTGGCAATTACAATTTATAGCAAAGGATGTTGTAGTATCCCAGCCAGTCAACACTTGGGTTGTGTGAGTGTGTGTGTGTGTGTATGTGTGTGTGTGTGTGTGTGTGTGTGTGTGTGTGTGTGTGTGTGTGTGTGTGTGTGTGTGTGTGTGTGTGTGTGTGTGTGTGTGTGTGTGTGTGTGTGTGTGTGTGTGTGTGTGTGTGTGTGTGTGTGTGTGTGTGTGTGTGTGTGTGTGTGTGTGTGTGTGTGTGTGTGTGTGTGTGTGTGTGTGTGTGTGTGTGTGTGTGTGTGTGTGTGTGTGTGTGTGTGTGTGTGTGTGTGTGTGTGTGTGTGTGTGTGTGTGTGTGTGTGTGTGTGTGTGTAGCTCTGAAGGACTTAACCATGTCGTGGCTTCCTAATAAATGCTGGGATAGTGGTGATCGTGGTCGCTATTACACTAATTGCAAATGCTATCGGTTAAATTTATTTTTCTATTATGTATTCATTTAAACCTACGGTGGCCTTTGAAAGTTTACGCTATTCGACCCTTACGGTATTCCGGTATTCCAATCACATGCGTTATTTGCATTGGATATTTTAACCGTGGCATTTCTACATATAATTCAATACGGATATCGCTATTATCAGTTGGACTCGAACTTTGATGCCTAAAAAAAAAAAAGCCAATACGAATTCCCCAAAAACCTACAGAAATGTCAAAAATTAATTAAAAGAGGTACCTTTTAAAGAGTTAATTGATAAGCTTAATTAACGATTACGATTATAATAATTTTTTAAATAATTATTGTTGTGATTTTTCTCTCGAACATCGAAAAATAATGAAAAACAACCTAATATCATAAAAAAATTACTTTTAAATTAATATAAAAAAAAAATAAATACTAAATATAAATTACTTTTTTATATATTCATATGTTATCGACACATAAGTTTAAGAAGCCGAAAATAAAAATACAAAAGTCATCAAGTCTTGACTCTTGGTACCTGAATACCTCTACACCTCGTTTGTTCCTTCTTTTAACTATACTCCTTATAATACGATGATAAATTTAATTAAACGCCATCACGTAACTATGAGTTAATAGTTTTTATGAAGTAGAAGTTTACACGTTTTAATCAAAAATATTGATTAATCTATAGATTCATAAATTATATGACCAAAAACGTATTGGATATACGTATATTTGAAACTTTTTACGCGCATATTCCTGTATATGTTTTATTATTTATTAAGTTTTTAAAATATATTTTATAATTTAAAAAAATAAATATTTCGAGTACATAATAATATTATTATATTTTAATATATCTTGCAGACTATATTCATTGGAAAATATTTGAATTAAAAAATCTACGTAGTTTTTAATGACCGGATTATTGTGAACGACTTATCATTTCTTTCAGATTAAATAATTAAATTATGCACGAGTAAACTGCTGATATAATATGTTCGTTAGTTTTAATTATCGTATTAGATTTTTTATTAAAATACAAAATAAAACAAAATAGATTGATTTTTGTTGAAATTATATTATAATTTTTTTTTTCTATGACAATATAATAGTTATTTCCAAAGCATTGTATTTTATACATTTCATTCGGTTGCTGTTTTGTAAGGCATATAATATAAGTGCTCGGTTATGTTTCTACTCAGACATTTTATTAATTATCGCGATTTTTTCCTCACTCGTTAATTTTATTGTTTTTAAACACCTTTGTTAAATGTTTTTAACTTAAAAACGTATGACTCATAAATAAATAAATAACAACGTATACAATGAAGCAGTTTCTGAGCTCGATGACGATGAAAGCAGAACATCTTGTGGATTTCAATAAAGTTTATTGAATAAACCGTTTTTATTCAAATGACTTAATGGTATACATTTAAAACATACCAGCTATTTGATTATTTGAACGATCAAATAAAATTATACCTGAATTGGTTGTTTTTAAATCGACGCAATATTCGTTTAACTAATAAACATCACATTTTGTACTTAATTGAATAAATGTACACTAACTAATGAAAAAACCAAACTAAAAATTGAATTTGTATACATTTATTGGATACCCGAAAATTCAATTCATAATGAATTATTTTGAAAACACTTTTATCGTTTAAAATCATCACATGTTTTGATTTAAAGTCCACTAAACTCTACGATACACGTATGGGGTATGATATCTCATAAAACCTAAGTTAAAAGTTCATTTTAATTAAACATTTCCTACGTTTTATCTCAACATTTGCCACATTCACGATATAATATAATATACATTAATCGGTAAAATATATTATATTAATTGATGTCTGAAAAGTAAATACAATTTAATACAAATTACTTAACGGGAATAATAAAATATTATTTGCGTTAAATTATATGTGATAAAAACGAAGCCAATTAGAATTAATTTGTAAGCAAAAGAAAAAAAAGAAAACCAATTTTATCGATAGCTTCGTACGGATTAAAATAGAGTACGAACCAACATAAAAATATACTAATTGATTTTGTTACAATAAACATTGTATAATCCACTCGTAAATATTATACTTGTAGAAACATAATATTATTACTTACGCAAAACGTAATATAATATACTATTTCTCACACAATTGTTTGATTTTTTTTACTTTTTCAGTCTAGACACAGCTATTGTGACATAAATTCGTTACATCGAAAGTATTCGTACGTAAAGACGTGTTCGCTTTTTCTATACAAATGCATTTTTTTTTATAAACTTACTTGTTAATCAAAACGTACAATGTCGACAAACTACTAAACGCAACAGCTTATTTTTCAAATACAATCGACATCAGCGAAATGTATAAATGTGTGATGTTCGTACCAGAACAAAAAGAATACCAATGGTGACTAACAGTATTAGTCTGAGTCGATGTGATTATTTACTCTTTGTTTACACAAGAAGACGTCGTCGTCGTCGTCGTCACACGCGTCTGTAACCGGAGCATACAATAGTGGTAGCATACCATACTGCAGCCCGCGCGGCCGTGTGCCTGTTGAACGCACGCGCACATCGCACGGCCGTTCGGTTTCGACCGAAACTCGCTTTAAACAATATACGCTTTATGGATAAGGGTAGATAAATGAAAACCAAAAAATGCAACAAATTCCCGTTTTGTAACGCCAAGTATATTATGAACATTGCTCACGTACACATCATATAACATATTATAAAATATTTGAACAATGATTTACAAAACACCATCGGCCTCGTACCCGAATCTCCGTGACAACCCCGCAGAGTTTTGTATTCGAGTACGATGTCGACAGAGAAGAAAAAAAAATTTTTTTTTTTTATAATAATATAAATGCCGCGATGAAAAAAAAAGTAGTTACAAACACATGTTCGTGCACACACACACGCGTATACATATATACATTATTATTATTATTATGTTTTCGAGACATGGAGCCGGGAGGATGTTAAAATATGGTTGTGTGACGGGTTTCGGGTTGTTTAAGAAACACGTACGTATATACTACGAACGTGCGGTGTGGGGGAGAAAGATGAAAATCTCGAGGGTCGGACGATGGAATGTGGTCGTGCGACGTTGCACGGTCGAACCGACCGCTGTGCGCACCACGCCCGCGAGACAACGGCGGAGCGGAGGCGAGGGTGGATCTCGAACAATAAACGTCCCGTCCCTTCTACCGCGATGCCTGGCGGGAACGCGCGCGCACGACCGGGCCGAGAGCGAGATCGGAGAAGGAGACGAAGAGGACAAAGGGAAAAGACCGCGAAAATCGGTCGTCCGGAGAGTTTAAAAATGAAAATATGTAATGAATATAATATAATATAATATTATGTATGTATAAAATACGGTGTGCATATTACTTTTTTCGACGGCTAATTACGCCGACAACGGGGTGCCGAAACGTTGGCCGAACCAGCGACGGATGCGACGCCAAATCGGATCGCGGGCCCTGGGCTGGCGGCGTCTGATCTTCTCCGACGGCGCCGGCAGCGGCGGATTCCATTCGAACCGTCCCAGCGGCTGGTCCAAGAAGTCCTCGACCGATCTGCGGGGCGACGTGACCTGATGGTGACGCCCGTTCCCGTACCACGATAGTATGTCGACGTCCCGATGTTTCATCACGTTCACCACCGTCACGGCGCCCGTGTCCGCGTCCAGGACCGCGACGATCGGATCCTCGGGAATCGGGATCGGCTCCGGCACCGGCTCCGGGCCCGGCGCCGGCACCGGCGGGTACGCCATCGGATTCACTTCCACGACCATGGCTTGCTGCCTGCGTCTTTCTTGTGGCCACGATCTTTGTATCGAGTTGATGATGTTGACGAATAATGCGTCGCCGTTGATTTGTGCGCGTTCGCGCGCCGCCATCCGCGGTGCCATGGCGTTCCGCGGTCCGGATAGAAGACAGACGACCATGGGCAATGCGCTGCGCTGCTGCGGCCTGACCGGTGCGGACGCGAGCGCGGAAGAGAGACGGATGTGATGATCAGAAACAAAGGCCAAGCGAAACCGGTCGTTGTTGTAGATGACTGCCGTGCGACCATCTGCGTGCCGTCGTCTTTGACGAATAACGGCCGGTGCGCGCCGACCGACGCCGATATTAACAACTCCGAGGCGCGTCCGCACGCGCGCGCGCGCCCGAGCGACGTACCCACCACCCGGCACGTCGAAATGGCCTACGACGGATCTCGATAGGATCATCTCCCCCTACTATGGTCCCGCGACGTCCGACAAAAAGGTTCGGAATATAAATAATATAACAATAAAATTCTCAAATAAATAAAAACCGTGTTTGTTCGTTATCTCGGGTCGGTCGGCCCGACTCGCGCCGCGTCGGGGAAACATAATGTTATAATATTATTCGAAAAGAATTTTATTTTTTTATTTTTTTTCTCTCTCTCTCTCTTTCTTTCGGGTGTGCGTGTGTTTTATGTTTCCGTCGTAGATAACTTACCAGACTACCTAATTATTACTGAATTCTCGTTATACGTTTCACATATCACCAAACGTATATATGTATACGAGTATGCATATACATATTATATATTTGTATACTAAATTGAATAATATTAATAACGGTGGAAATGATAGCTCCAACACTCGAATCACGTGTTTTTCTAGCTGAACGTACACAATTCGTAATTAATTAAACAACTGATATGTATTTTAATAAACCAAAGCAACGCACACTTCTATTAATTAGAGCTGCTTGATTTTTTTTTTCTTTTTATATATTCATATGAATCCGTTAACGTTCAATGAAACTGCGTCTAAAACGACTCGTGTACCTACTGCTACTATTGGGCGTATATTATCGTAGGAATATCTAGCTCGTACGTTCGATACGAACCGACACCGGAAAATTAGGCGAGAAATGATTAAACGAAGAAAAAAAGCAACACGTTTCTTCACAGTGTTTGTTTGACGTAGCGAATAATACGTGGGTGTATGGTCGTGGAACGTCGTCAATCGCGCACCCAAGTGACTTCAACAATAACAATTATTACAAGAGCACGGATTTCGAAAGCGGTTGATATTTTCATCCCATCGGTGAAAAGCGAAACTTTTCGGCCGAAAACGTGATTCGCGTAACTAAACGTGCAACATTTGATTTCTTATAACTTTCTGCATTTTTCGGGCTCATTTCGAATATTATGTTTCTTTTTCATAACGTTTTTCGTCCGCCGTTTCAGAGTTTTTTTTTTCAATTTTAGTGTTCCGTCGAACACAAAAATACACCGAAATTGTTTAAAATTTTCAAACCTCGTGTAAATCAAACACTTCTTGTCGTACCTGTAATAATGGTTAAAAGTTAATTTTATTTATCCGATAAAAAACACGAATCGTTTACACTATTTTTTAATGATTTATAATAACGATCGTCGTCGGAACAATGAACGATTAGAATAAAAATCGAATACCTTTTCTTTTCTTTTTTTTCCGTAGAGTTATCATTATTGCGTAATTTCGAATTACTTTTTCTACACCTAATATTTTGTTTAATGTTTCGTAATCTGTAATCACTCGTACAACGCGGATTTCGGCCGACCCGTGCGCAGCGGCCAGTAGCGCGCGATAACCTTCATAAAGACGTTACATTGGGCGAGCCGTCGAGAATGATTATTCCGCGTACAGATATAGAACTTTATCTATCGGAACGGAAGTAGCGCTCCGGTGACCTTTTTAACCTACATTATGCTCGGTTTGGCGATGAATCGGCTACGTGTCTTCACAGTTTCTATACAAGCGCCGATATTATAATACACGCACATTATTAGCGCGCGTTATGCTGTTTAAAAATAATGTCTCATACAAACGACCGATTTTATCAGCATTTTTTTTTTGTGCTCGACATTTGCATTTTTATTTTCTATGGTAAAACGGCGAATGCTATTTTCAGACGGCATTGTAATTGGAGAATTTTTTACGTTTTCTCGCGTCACCAGGCAGCTCTACCAACACGTGTATCACGCCCGAGACACAATGTAATATTTTTGGTTTACCGAATCACCGGGAACAAAAATAGGTTATTTATTCGTTGTTTCGAGTGACGTCAACACGAAACACGTTAAAAATCGAAATCCACACGTCGCATTAGCGGCGAAAAAGCACAATATGCTATGTATTATATTTAGAGCTCGGATTTATATGCATTTAAAAAGTGTCAAATATGCAAAGAAAAAGTGGTTAAATATGCAATTATATGCATTATATGTTACACTTAATAAAATGTGTTTTTTTTTTTAAAAACCACACTTTTACACCGAGGAAAATTTTAATTATTTTATCAAAAACAAAATAAACGATTATATGCACTGCTATATATTGCAAATCATTTAAATTTATCTAATTCTTTTGGAAAACTTATCAAAATCAAAACCAAAATAACAAGCCTTCTATAAATATATTTTAAACATTTACAATCTAAATTTTAAAATTTGTCAGAACAACACTTAAAATTAAAATATGTGATTTTTTGTTATTAATACAATAATACCTATCATATCTATTCGTGCTCCGATCTCATTACAGTAAGGCAATTACTAAATTGATTGTAAATCCAAATATATAATTTATTAAAAACCAATTAAATATTATGCATTTTATATGCATTTATGAACAATTATGCAATAACCCTCGAAATATGCAAAATATGCAATATAAAATTTGGTGTTTAAATTCGGTGTGATATGAATCGTGGATATTTTAAACCCCCATAGACGTGCAAACACTTAGTACAAACATGCAAATGCATATAAATTATGAGCTCTAATTATATTATATTGTACGCTTATTGATTATCGAAAACCGAAATTACTACTCAATGTAATCGAACGTTTTACTTATTATTTTAAGGAATGACGCGAGTCATTTCGAATGAAAAAAAGGGCAAACATTTCGTTCCTACCTAAACCTCGAAGTTAAAATCATTTATAGTACGAAACACAATATTATGTGTACACACGCCTACAGGACGATTCTAGTTTGTCGTTCCGCATTGGTGTTTAGATTTTAAGCGAAGTCAGAAACCATGTCGCGCTGCCGGTCGCGCCGCCGCCGGTTGCTAGAATGTTCGTGAGGAAACACGTGGTTAGCTAACCTGACTACGGGAGGTTACGTGTCGTTAAGGATGTAATGTGACGTATGCATATTCCCTCATGGAGCCTAAACTAATGGACCGGTTTCAACGAACAACGTGTTTGTGGATTCGTTATAATGTCTGTTTTAGGATGGTTTTTATTATTATTAATAAATACGTTAGGCACTTGAACACTCTATATTATAATATGTTAGATTATCGTTTGAATCACTCTGTATATTATAAATGTACGTATAGAAATGTATAATATTTACGCGATAAAACGCGCAAACCCCGATTTATATCAATAAATATTGTTTGATCATTGAGGTAAAAAAAAAAAAATGTATGTTAAACGTGTTCGATTAATAATCCACAAACATTATAATAAAAACATCAAATCGTAAAAATATAAAACGAAATAAATTAAAATAAATAATATATAATAATAACCAAAGGATTATTAAATATATAAAATAATTGATTGAAAACTATTGAATATGTAAATAATATAAATCAAAATTAAATAGGATTGTGCCCGGAGTATTATAATGAAAACGTGCAAATATTAATACGGCCGGTTTAGAATAAAATTCATTATCAGGTGTAAAGTAAATGATTATAAATTATGAAATTTCGAATGCAAAACAAATCTTAATGTTGGAATCGTTTGCAAAATGTATGAGAAAACTATGCATATGAAATAAATATAGAACTCCATAAATCCGCGCAGCGAAGAAAACATAATATACTATAATATCCATCCTTCCTTGAACACTTTCGAAATCTTTTACGCACTGCGACCTCGTTACCCCTTAACGGCCGATACTATTTTTTAATATTTAACGCGATAAATAAAAACTCGGAACCAAGTTTTATATTTTAAAACAATTTCATGCATGTTCAAGGAAGGTAAAAAATCACTATATACTCAATGTTCCCCGATAATACAACACTACAAAGTGTACTTAATACGTTATACCTATATAAATTGATACCTTCCGCGTCCACGTCTCCGACGTGTACGAATTCCACTAAAAGCAAAGACCACGTTTTCAATTTGCTGGTCTATTAAGTAGGTATGCACTTAACGTTAAACATAAAATTAGAAAAAAAAGAAAGGAAAAAAAAAAAGAAAAAGAAAATCGAATAACGCCAAACGCAAAATGCGCGTGCACGCGTCTTTGGCGAAATCGATTTTTTCGCGACTCAGAAAACAATACGTTGTCCTAGTCCTAGAGTCGTTCTTTGATTCTTTCCATCACGTTTTTTGTTTTTACGGACGTACAATGTGCAATTGTTAAAAAGATTTCGTTGTATCAAATGTATACGTGTAGAAAAGACACCTGCAGCCCGCCGTACATCTGCTTGTTTTGTGAGGACGACAGGGAACCCAAACTAAAATATAATAATACACGCGCAGCCCAGACACACGCCTAATAGTTTTTCTATAGACGGCGGCCGTCCGACGCCACCGACCCGTCCTCGTATATATACCTGTTTGACGACTCGGAGGAATTGGACGGGTTTGTCGAATAAAACCGATGTGTGGTGGACGGTAGAGTAGTTACGTGAAGATCCGTGAACTCCGACAACGCAGAGGGGTAGATGAATTTACAGAAAAAACACTTTACTTTGTTGAAAAGTAAATCGTATACCGATCGAAAACGTGAACAGACGTTTCCTTCGAAAACAAAATTTTACAAAATCAGAAATAAAAAAAAAAGTCGACAGGTACGGCGACGATAACGCGTTCGACGAAAAATGCGATTTAACGAACGCGGAACTAATAGATAAAAAGTAAAAATTAATTGTGATTGTCGCCGCCGATAAGTTCGAGACGAATCTCGTATTATGAGTACTACCAACCTCGCGCACCCGTTCGTCCATCGCCGTAAACCACCGCGGTGAGAACGAAAGAAACAAATCGGCGACGTCTCGAAAACTTGCTTTCTACACAGGAAACGACTACTATTCGAAAGAGGGGAAAAAAACTCATAATAAAACCAGGATTAACGTTTATGTTAAATTTACTATTAAATCGAATCATTGGTTTTGATTTTGAAATTTTGGAGTAAACTGTCTCGTTGTATTTCGTGACGGCCAAGCGTCGGGTTTACGTTGACTTCGCGCGGACGGTTTCTGGTAGCGAATAAGGAAAAATCGACGAAAAATCGACACAAATCGGACGCCCGCTCCCTCGAGAAAAATTCTTAAATACGCTACTGGCGGCGAAGTAAATATATTGTCGCGTGTGCTCGCAATAAGGAAACAAACGTCAACAAAAGTTGAGAGAGGAATTATTGTTTGTCGCAGATTATTTTCGACTAAAAATAATAATTAAGTTTAGCCCTTTCGGTTCCGACGAGATAACAGCTAGAATAATAATAATAATAATAATAATATCAACGCGTAATTCGAACGAAATAACCCTTCTGGCCCGATGGCGAATAAACAATTTATTGTAATGGAACAACAATGTTACTGTAATCAATATTGTAAAACTCGCGTATTTCGTTGGCGTTCTTCTAATCGCCGTCGAACCCGTTTCGACGAAAACAAAAGTCTCTCGTTTTCGCGAAATACATTATAATAACAAAACAAATAATAACAATAATAATAAATGACTGAAAAGACTCGCTAGTCAATTATCCTCATTATTCGTATATCGCTCGTGATTGTACAGCAGTTTCGGGACCGTATTTCGCGTGCAATGACAATGCGATGACGTCGCGTGGCCCCGAGAATATCATTTCGATGCGTATAAAAGCGCAGTCCCGGTGGGGTAAAACGATTTTCGTGTTGGAACTCACCAACTTGTCACGGCCGTCGGTGAACTCAAAAACGTTAGAGTCGAGTTTTCAAAATGAAACAAAAAGGTACCAAAACGCAGTAAAACTTTAAAAAAAAAAAATAGAAACAATAATAAAATAAGAACTATACGTCATATAATATGTGTTGCCATTATGACATTTGATTGATATCAAAAAAAAATTCGCGACCATTGAATAGTTTTTATTATTAAAGTTACCGATTTTATATTGTTTTCGTGCTATTTCTTTAAAAAAGAAAAAGGGGAAAAAAAGGATATTCGTTTTGAGGTTGTAGCTTAATTTCGACGTAGCTATTGCGTGACGCGCTTTTATCTGAAAATAATAATTTTCAAATCGTTTTCAAAACACACGCAGGGACGACCATTATATTTCTCGATGATATATTTGAATTGAATACGTAATTCAATAATCGTACAAACAATAATAAACCTCAACGTCGTCATTAATACTACTTTGTGCGTTCATTTGCCGAAACCGTTTTATATTTATTTATTTGAAACGCCGCCGGAGGATAGCCCCGAGGTATATACTCGTACATTACTATAAACATAATACTCTGGAGTTTATGCGATGCACAGCAACTTCTTATACATACAACGTGCACGAGTATAAATATACAGCACGGCATAAATATATGATGAGATAAATGAGTAATGCATAAAGACGGATTCTGCAAATTATCAATTCGTTTAGTCGGAATAAGAATATGCGGCGCGCGCGCCGCACACAAATTCGGATGAATAATGTACGACGACGAAACGAACATAATGGGACTTTGTAATTGAAACAATTTGGGAGAACAAACAGCGCGTTAATAATTATTGTTCGTCGTAAATTCTCGTAGGGAACGATTTAAATTTTTGGACAAATTTTCCGACGCGCATACGAACATAACATTTTCAAACTTCACCTCTGGCCGCTTCGAAATAATAGAGAATTAATAGGCCGAGTAGTGCTGGATTGTGAGGTTTACATCATATTTTTTTTTCGTTTTTGCTCGTGTATTTATTTTATTTTTTTCGTTTGAATTTCAAAATAATGAGGCACAAAACACTTTTCGAGAGATTTTCGGGTTTTAAAAATTGAAATCATAAACGTTTAAGAAACCTTATAAGTATATAATTCGATAATGAATACGCCGTCAACTGATTCCACAGACCGTCCGAAATTCGCCTTCTTTTCTAACATTCAGTTGGCAAGGGGCGGCCTCGCCCGAGCGTGATTGCAGAGACCTAAGCGTTTTTGACGACACGGTTATTGATATTACCAATAATAATAATATAATAATAATAATAATAGTAATAAGGAGCTAACGGCCGCCGCGCCAGTGGTCCTTTCGTCTTCATATTATTATATACCCGCCGTGTAATTTATAGAGCCGCCGAATACGGGCAAATTGATTTTCCACCCGTTCTCCTTTGATGTGACCGACGACGGCGACACAAACGCGCAATGGGACGCTTAATGGATTGTAGGCACCACCAAATATCATTAAAGTCACTAATAATTTTCACCTTTGAACGGCCGACGCCGGTTTTGTGCGTTATTATAATAGTGCGCGCGTACAATGGCGATACACCGCCTATTATTATTATATCATCCGCGCGCGTGGAAATAAATATTAACATTAAACGTTATTATTTCTCGCGCGACGAGCCTTCGCACCGCCGCCGCCGCCGCCGCGTGGTAACGGATTTTTTTTTCTTCTTGTTTTTGTTTTCGAAATACGTTTAAGTTTTTTCCTTTGCCCCCTCTCGTTTTCCCGCCTCGTTTTCTTTTGTAATCCGCCATAAACGATAAATTACGATTCAAATTACGCGCCGCACGTCGGAATTACAGGACGGCGGCGGCGGCGGCGATTCTATTTTCAATAAGATTCTCTCTCGCCGTCCGCCGCGCACGACCCCCTCGCGGCTTTTTAATTTCTCGTGTGCGAGCGCGCGCGAGGTTTTGTTCTTTTTTTATTTATTTATTCTCTCCAAAACGGTGGCGGTTAACACGTTTTTATTAGTGCCGCCCCGGCGGCGATTAATATTGTATTTTAAACGCTCTCTCGCCGCCGACAACGAGACGCGTGCAGGGCACGACGTCGTCGCCTCCGCGATGCCCCGCGGACGAAAAAAGAAACGAGGCGCGCAGGAGAGACGACAAAATAAAATAAATAATTACACCGAAAACAAAACTCGCGTCTACCCCCGTCATAACGATATTACACCGCCGCCGCCGCCGCCGCCGCAGGTTTTGTAACAAGGAAATCTGTTGTTCATTCGTCCCGCGTGTAATAATATTATAATACCGTAACAACGTACGTCATGATATACGCGACGCGACGGGCAAACAATGACGACGCGGGTTTTAATGAAAAATTAACTTTTGAACTTTTGGCGCGACGCGACGGGGTGATAAATAGTACGATGATAATAATTATACGCTCGAAAGTCGTGCGGGTCGAGTTTTCTTTTTCGAGAGCTCTCTCTCCTATACCGGACCCGCTGCCCTTACGTTCCGAGTCCC
Source organism: Drepanosiphum platanoidis (assembly GCA_948098885.1). NCBI lineage: Eukaryota > Metazoa > Arthropoda > Insecta > Hemiptera > Aphididae > Drepanosiphum > Drepanosiphum platanoidis. The sequence goes on along the minus strand of OX402528.1, from coordinate 28,775,301 downwards.
GCGGGGTCGTGCGATCGCTTTCTCGGTTTCCAATACCAACGTTCGTCCTGCCCGACGACGGACAAAGCGCCGCCGATTCAAACGATCGGGAGCACTGAACGTGCGGTTTTATCGGTTTAATTCTCGCGTATTATACGTACACACATATATTTATTTGTTAAAGTCTTGTTTAAGTCTTATCGAGTGCGTTGTTTTTTTTTTGTTGGTATAAAATCTCGCCCGAAAGAATATATATATTATAATCGCTACTTTAGTACTTTATTATAGCGACAGTCGAAAGTATCGCGCGAGGTTTTTCCAAGAGCTCGGTCTAGAAAGTTTGGAAACTCTAAATTGTAACGGAGATCACGTGTTGCGATAAAATGCAACGATTAACGATGACAATGGCCGTTTTCGAGCGTACGTATTATTATTATTATAGTATATACACGTAATCAAACGTTAATTGAATCAGATTAATCTTTGGTGGCTGCTTTTTCATACGGATTGAAACTTGTTTTAAATTATTCAGTATTCAATGATATGTGTTTGTTTTTTTTTTTTACTTTACTTTACTTTACACTTTGTGATAATTATTAATAAACGTGTTGATTTAATCTAACCGGTAGATGTTTTGATCCCACGTCCCTGTATAACTAACGCGATATAACTTTTTTTGATAATGATAATTTATTTGACCGAGGTTTTTATTTTTTAGTGCAGTATCGCCCATTATGAAAACGTTTACAGAGAAGTAAACGCTTTCATCACAAAACCGAGTGAAAATGTTATTCCGTCCAACGTGTACTACGGCCTAAAGCGCGGCGGCACCGCTCCGCGCCGCGTGCTGCCGACGATATGACGCGGTGGTTCCCAGTATATAAATCTGGATTTCTCAGTTTGCCGTAGAGTTGTGAAATTTGATTAACTGAAAGATAATGAAAAATAAACTTTCTAGACGCTCTGCATACACAGACCTTGGATAAACAATTATTGTTTTTATTTCCTTGCTAATCCTGTTTTAACTCGGCAAAGTCTATAGATAAACGCACAATATATACCGTTATTAAAACCCGTACACGGGTAGGCAGTAAAAAATCGATAATTACGAATGCTCGCAGTGAGTGTTACCGCGTTGACTATTTCGATTCTGCAGACGTGTACGCTCACTACCGTTTGAATTACCCGAATAGAACGATTAACAATTTGTTCGGGTTGTTCAAATAATACGATTTAGAAGAACTCAAGGCGGGGAGTGTTCGCATACGTATCGGTTACGGAGTTACCATCCCAGTTGATCGGTACATTTAAATACAATTTATATTATATTATTTTTAGGAACTTGTTATGCTTGAACTTCAGGCATGTTGCGATTTTAATATTAGGTTTTGTATTTGATATTTATATGTTATTATAGAAAAAAAAAAAAACATTAAATAACAATATTGTTTGTATAAAAAAATAAAAACGTTTATCTGTTGTATCTTTTAGATTCTGAGTAAAACGAGGAATGTATAGATTTGGTACCGTGGTGTGTATTTTTTTTATTATAAAAGTTAAAAATTTTTAAAAATATCGTTTAAAATACAAACAATTGCTATTTAATAAGTAATATAATACACTAGTGTATTAAATATTACTTATTTAATATAATTAGTAATAAACTATTTAATACAGTAATGTTTTTTAATTCATTAAAAATGCCAAATGGTCCACAGAGTATACAAAACTTGACAATCGTTCAATATAATAGGTGTATATAAATAAAACCGAGTAATTGTGAATTAATTATTACTTTTATACTGGTTAGATTTTTGTTCGAGCGAAGCAAGTATTTGGGAGAAGAGACGAATTTTTAAAGACGGACAAATTTGGTACAAGAAGAAACATAACGTTAAATAATTCATATTTGTAAATAATTGTTGTTTACGTCTACTTATATCCACCAATTAACGAACGAATCAATTACTTGCAGATGCGTTTTTATTTTTCACCGTGTCAAGAATAGAAATTGTATTAACGAGCAATTAAATTTCACGAAAAAGGTTCGATTAATTACTTATCATATATCTATCATAATCATTTCTAAACAAAACGATGAACGATATTTTGAATTTTTTGTAACAGTACAGAGGGAAATCATATACTAAATTTTAGACACTGACTATTGCGGCCTACGACTAGCAATTATTAGCGAAAAAGTTTGAACCGTGCAACGAAAAGCCTTTCTAAAGCGCATGTCGTTCGGCGCAGCTCTTATTTTAAAATAGCCTGATATACTATGCCCGCACCGTACATCCGGTCGTTAATCAAAAACAGAAAACTAGAAATTCCTTGAAATATTCCGTGCGAACTCGGTTTCGAGAGAGTTCGCGCATTAAATCACGTATACTTTAAGATATTTATAATTATAAAATAAACAAAGAACTTATCTCCGAAACGGCTGTTTAACTTGTGGATTAATGCCCCGAGATTTCCATGTGTTTAGTTTGTTCTGTTATACTTGGTGCCAACGCCGCCGTGATTTACTCAGTGCTGTTACCTATACTCAATACTCGTTTCCTATACCGTTTGCAATTATAACCATTCGAAAGTGGAACTGGAAGATAAAACCGCAACTATGAACAGGTACTATTGTCGGTCGAATTTGGTAAACTCGAAATTGAAGGGGCCGGGAAAACAATTCGAACATTATCCGGTGAAAATAAAAAATAAAACATTTACGTATGAAACTTAAATTTAAATATTTTATACTTGCACGTTAATCAACTTATTGATCGTAATAATTGATTATCGCACACCGGTAGGCACACACATCTTTAGTTTAACATCATAACTAGGGCTCGGAAGTCGATGCCATAAAAAATTTTTAAATATGACTTCGAAAAGTATGAATAAATGATCTAAAAATGATGGAAAATGATTGTAAAAAAATGACTCGACAATTGTCAAATAATGAAATAAAATAACTTTAGTAACAAAAAAATATTAAAAAAGTGACTTATTTATTAAGAAAAAATCCTTTTTTTTAACATCTTATTAAAAATTGTAATCTGAATATAAAACGTAAATACCCTGAAAAATAAAGAAGTTTTATTTTTAGGCATTTTTCAATAGAAAAGTTCTCAAAACAAGACTACAACACGCTACACGAGACAGTCGAATACTAAATTATATTATATACAAAATATAATGGCTACAATACGTTTTAGTTGTTATCGCAAAATAATAATTGTATTTATTATAATAATATTATGACTATAAAATATAAATATAAATTATAAATATACTATCTTTACGTAATATATATAAAAAAGAATGCCTATTTTCCCTTGGTCACGTTATAACTTGAGAACGCCGTAACCGATTTCATTCATCATTTTTTATTAAGTTTTTTATTACGTTGTAAAAGGTTCTTAGAGGAAAGATTAAGAAAATGAACCCAAAGAGGGTTTAAAGGGGTAAAAATGAAAAAAAACCCGAATGTTCGAAAAATTCAGTTTTTGATAAAGCCATACTAGACACTTTCGAGATATTCGAGGATTTAAAACCGTTGTTTTGAAATTCGGTTTTTTATTAATTCAAAACAATATATTATGTTTATACAGAAATCTAGAAATATAATAACATTCAGCACTTGATGCCTTTCCTTCATACCGGGAAAAGCTGTTCACGGGCGAAACCGGGTTGTTCGGCTAGTAAACTGTATCATATTTCAAACATGATGGGTTTTATTAATATTTTAGTATACCTAGTTATTTTCGTAACACTGACAACAATAGTCTGTGTTTAAAAGTTAAAATACAATTATTATAATATTATCTTTTATTTTTTTAATATTTTCACATTTAATGAAAAACAAATTAAACATTAAATGAACGTATAAGAAAACTTCGCTTTATTTTAGAAAAAATGACGTAAATGATCGGAAAAACGATTTTAAATGTAGAAACATAACAGAATGATATCAATGAGAAATGAAGGCAAAAAATGCAAAATAAAATTTTTTAGCTCGATACATTAATGCCTACATCAATTTGAAAAAAAATGCAACAACTTCCGAGCCCTAATCATAAGTATATTTTTATAACTTAAAAAAAGCGTGGTAATTTTCGGCGTGAATCACTGCACGTGAGGTGAATTTTTTGAAGTGCTAAAAAAAAATAACTTCACTTCAAATAATATGTACACGCGTGCGGTAATAGTCCGCATTATGTATATAATAAAATAGATTTCAATCGAATCGGCGGAAACTCGGCCATAAATTAAAATCGCGATTCGCGGAAATGACTACTAGGCGTTTGAATAAAGTCGCTCTATAGGAACCGCAGAAAAATTCCGAATCGTATCGAGTTCGTCGGTTATTATTCTAATTTGCATATTTTTCGCCACTCTGCGACAAGCGAGCCACGGGACGCGTAGTAGAGTCGAGAGCTGCCGTCTTCGCGGGTACACGGAAAACAACTAGCACATTTTGTTGTTCGTCCTTCCGACTCGTGGAAATTATTAATTTCGGCTCTCTCGGTCAACGCGGCGCGGCGGAGAGAACACTGCAGTTTTCCCCCCAGGCGTGCATATAAATTAGTCCTTAATGACGATCTCCGGAACGCATAAAATGCGAACGGCTCACATGGACGTGCTGGCTTGATCGCATTAAAAACAGTGACATGCCGCTTGTCCGCGAATCTTATATTATCCTAGAAACTCGGCCATCTATTGTGTGATTGAATCGATTCGATAACTTTTTCCACGACCAACAAAAACATTGATCGAATATGTTCGACAGTACGAGATTATCGTTTGTCGGTTGCCCGTGAAAAACATTTGTTTGTGGTTTCAATGTCGCCTTTTGGATAACATGCAATCTCATAAGCCCTGCAATATAAGTGATAATAATATAAGGATGTAAATTTCACATTAAAATCATGCGATTCACAACCGATCTATAAGTATGATGTGGTATTTATTAATTAATAAAATAATATCTATTTAGAATAATTTGATGTCAATTAAAAAACACAACCCGAAAATATCAAATCGATATTTTAAAATCAAAATCGACCAAGCTAAGAGATAAATAAACCAAAGACAAGATAATCATATTATTGTGATAAAAACATTAGTCTTTTTAAAGTTCGTGCCTTGATTTTACGAAGAAAACAAAAAAAAAACATTATAGTAGTCTGCTAACTTTTTAACGTGCCTTATATTGATTCGTATTATAATACTTTTTTTTTTTCATAAAGTACTCGTATATAAGTGTAAACGTAAACATTTGTAACTCTAATTGTTATTAAGTCTTAGCATCGTTTATCAGCTTAGACCTTCTTAAAATATAGTTTAATTTAGTACGTATTAAAGTTTTTATTTTTATTTTTCGTAATTGATGAGTTTCAGTACTTAGCGGGTATTATTAACAGCGTTTAACAATAACGGTAAAAATGTATTCGGGGTTTTTTTTTTAACGGTAACGATTACAAACGTGCTATTGAAAAATCCATTTAAAATCACTGAAAAGTTATATACGTATATATATATATTATTTTTTTTTTCAAGTTTACTCTGACTGAAAATTAGTATCCAAATTGGTAAAATGGCTCGGAAGCAATAAAATTTCAGAACCTTTGAATTTTCGTAACGTTAAAAATGTATTCGCGTTTCGTACGGATGGTAAATAACGATCATAAAAAATACGTTTGAAGTGAAATAATTAAAGTCTGGTTGAAAAAAAAAAAAAAAATCCGTAATATTTAATATTCTTTTATACTCTTGTTTTTACATTTTTATAGCGATATTTCGGTATGTATCACTGTATCACGGCGTGGCGGCCGGTGAATTTTTAATGGGTGCGTTAATAATATAAACCAACAAATTGGCGTCATATTTTTATAATCAATCGCTTATAGCAAATTCGTTCTTACCGATTACGTTAAGTAATTAATAGCTACATTTTATAGATGATAAAAAAAATAAAATAAATAAATTATAACAGAACAGTAAATTAATTGCTAAAAGTCATGTTATACGTACGCTATACCAATACGGTAAATAATAACTACGCATCTATGTATACACTTTGTCCGCGTTATTTTACAATCGGCGTTTTACATAATTTTTTTTTGTCGATAAATATTCGACCCGTACGGGTCGCAATACATTTTTCGCGTGTACGACGCAACAATGATAATTGGCTCGAGAAAATGTAGGTAGGTACTTTGACGATTTGTTTTTCGCAAATCTATTTACACGTGGTAGAAAATATGCCAAATTTATCGACGCGCATTGAATGACAACATCGACCGAAGGGAGCGCGTCCACTAAAAACGTATACCTCGAACGTTTGAATATAAAATCGCATAATCGTATAATAGTACCGAAACGTTCGGGATTTTTCAATAATTCCGTTGTGTCGGCAAGAGGACGCGTCGTTTTAGATTTTAAATCGAGGTGTAAACCATCAAGAAGATCACATCGTTGTACACTGGGCTATTTATAAGGATGAAATTAAAAGTAACGTCTTAAAAAATCGGTGTACAATATTATTACACCGAGTACACATCGCTGCTGTAATAGTAATAAGTAGGTTATGTATAAACGTATGCGAATATTTTTTATGAAATATAAATAATTGATATCGCAGGTAGAATAATATTAAAACATTTTTATTATCAAAGTCGAACCCATTCAATAACGGTTAATTAACCGTTTAAGCTAATAGCCGTTTAGAAAAAAAAAACGCACGATAACGGTTTGAGCGTATACGCGTGTTTGTTGTTTGATGATTGGTATAAGCATTAAAATAACGGCCGTGTAATTATTAATCGCCGACTGTGCGAAATTTACATTCCGAATTGATAAAGCTAAAAAATATAACGGAAAACAGCAAGTGAAATTTAAAATGTTCGGGTCAACGTTACGGCGCAGTAAATAGTCCTCAAAAACAGCATCCCTGAAAAAAAAATGCACCCCCGTGTCCCGTGTGCCCGGTATTGATTTGAATCTTATCCTGGAAAACATAACGTACCGATTGTCTAAAACTTCGCCATCGCTCGAATCTAAAACAGTCAACGCCCACGGTAACAATTGATTTCAATTAAACTACGTTTTCATTTACATAATAACACGCCTGCCTACGGTAAACGTTTACAAAAGCGTCAATGCGACGATAATAATATAATATTATAATAATCGTCGAGACTATTGTCGCTCATAAACGGCTGAAACGGGTATACTGGCGCGTAACGACGAAAAAAGCGGAGCTCTAAATTGTAGAAAAATTACATTTTTTTCAGACAAACGCTCTCTATTTTGACTCAGTCGTCACTTCTCATACAACACGAATTTGAAAATTTATATCGAGTAGCATATCGTTTTTCGACAACACTTTCTCGAGCATCTGGTAAAAATACACAAAAAGCGTCGGGTGAAAATATTTAGCGTGGACAATCGGTAACAAATAATCGGCGGCGAGTACTCACAAAAAGTATTTATTTTTTCATTTTTGCTATCCCAGTGCCTAGTTTTTCCAAACCGTGCCAAGTGTTGAATTTTTCGAGTACGAGTTTTATACATTCGTATGTGTATGACTTAAATCCATTGGATTATTTCTACCGACTTCTATGATTATACTAATCAAAACTAAAAAAAAATTCCGATAAACAATTTCTTATATGAATACGTGTTAGGTAGGTACAACACACACTCGTACGAAATTCGCGGCGAACCGAAATGCGCTAGAAATTATTTTTCGAATACGAATTTTAAAACTCAAAGTGACACGGTCGCAAACCCGACTCCTATAATTATTATATTTAATTATTTCGTTTTTCAACGCGTACACGACTGCAAATCGCCCGTGTCAAGACGAATTTCGGACGAAAATAAAACGAATAGCATAAAAAAAGACCGCTATATTATTTCGTGCGACACAGTTTGCGTTTCGTAGATGAATGTACACGATTACTTAGAACACGATCTACTTTACTACTTTTTGTCGATTCGGACTCACACGAGTCGTCAAAACCTATCGCTCAAATTCGTGAATACAATCGAAACTCGGATAACGCCAACGGATTGAAATTTTAAAACGAATTTACTTGTCGCTCGATTGGATAGACGTAAAATTGGAAATGTCTCGCGTGTTTTCGACACGGCTTACTTACGATTCTCTAGTCGCACAATTATCTCGGTCGTCACGTTTTATCTAAAACGTTTATTGCTCGTTGGCCGAATGCTTGGGCGAAAAGTTTGTATCGATACACCTAACCGTTCGAGTGGTCGAGTACGAGTACGCGCGGATTTTTCTCTTATTTTTTCCCCACTCGAGCCACCGAAAAAACGAGCACACTCTGTCCGGTAGTTTTACACTGACCGTACGGTCCGAGCGCGTTCTGATACGACGTTTAAACAGTATATTATAGCTTCCGGGGGGGGAGGATTAATCTTTGCGGAAGAAAAATTATGAGGAGGAGAGCGTACCGAAGAAACGTCAAGGCTTTTCGGGTCCGCCAAACCGCGATTAATTATATTTCGGGTCACCGCCGCCGTCCGGGGGTGGGTAAGTCGGACCACGCGATGTATATATATATATATATTTATATAAAAACAATATTTCGCCTTTTCTTTTCTTATCGCGCACGTCGCCGCCGCCGCCGCAATTGATCAAAACATCTGCGCGAGCGTCTAATAAAACCCGTAATTGAATTCCACACACAAAGAACGACGACGGTGCTCGCGGACCGGAAGTTTTTCGTAATTACGACGACGACGACGACGATAATAACGTAATGTTTGTGTGTGTGCGCGTGTGTAATGCAAAATAAACGTATATTATATTTATACGTGTATTTAAAGATAAATCGAGCCCCCGCGCCGTGGGAGCCTTTGATGTCATCGCCAAGCGCACGGCGGCGGCGGCGTCACGTACAGCTGCTGCAGTCGTCGCGCGAGTTTTTACCATGTCAAAATGCGCGCGCGTAGACATTGTTAATAATAATTGTGATTATATTATTATTGTAAAATCGTATTTTAATTCGTCAAGAGCACGCGGGGGCGGGCGAACGACGACGACGGCGCCGCGCCGGGCCAAAGCGTGCGGCGAGAGAGCTTATATTATATGAATCGTCAAAACTTGAAACCGTTCAAAATCTCACGCGTACGCGCCAGAAACATACACGAACGCGTTACTTTATTATTACTGTTACTATGATTATTATTATTATTATTATTATTACTATACGTCGCCGACGCTAAAACGTCGACACGTTTTATCAAACCTTTCAAAAACACGCCGAGTTCTCGAAACGTTAAGACCGGTGTGTACAATTACCTGCAACAACAACGTCGTAAACTTGCCAGGTATCCTTTGTTGATTTTAGCGTTTAATTTTTATCGCCACGTCACGCTCCGTGTGTTTTATCGCCTCGATAGTCGTCGCTAGTTCGTTCGTCGAGCGCACGCTCGATTTTCGTTTTTCGTTCGATTCGCGGCATGTATACGATGTTTACAGCGAAAGTTTACAGCTTGCACAACACTAGCGCGCGCGCTCGTATCGTCTACACATAAAAATAAATAATAGACGCGCCGCCGCGCGTTGAATAGAAACGCGTTTTACAAAAGTACCCCTCGAAGAATCTCATAGCCGCAAACGGTCTTCTAAAAAAGTCAAATTTAAATAAATTATACTTTATATAATATATTTAGCTCCTAGGAAATGTTTTTAGTCTTAGAAATATTATAACTCAAAACGATTCGGTGTAAAAAAAAAAAAAAATAGAATACGAATCGATTTGTTAAAATGTATGATAAAATTACAAAGTTAATGTTTAAAAACCAAATTAAAATTTCCGTTAAAATATCCAGAAGAACTCTAGGATTTCGGATTGTCGTGACATTCCTATCAAAATATGTCTTCGAATCTCCTCCGGTGTGAACCAAAATCCAGTGACACCCAAATCTGAAGATGTCTAACTTTAAAAGCACTTTAAATTCGAACGTGAACCCTTTGGGACTTAAAACCTCTTACTTAGAGCCTCTGAGCCGAACACTTTTCGGTAGGACGGTTTGCTCTATTAGATTCACAACATTATTTTGACATTGATTAGACGCGACCACGTGATTGTTTAACCGATATTTCCCCTCCTCTAGAATTTATCGATTCAAATGAAATGAGAATTCGCGCGAATCAATTTCTAGGGCTTTTGAAAATATTTTCATGATTTTATTATAATATATGGATAATCTGTATTATGATATTTAAAAGAGAATCAAGGTGTTTTTATTTCGAAGAGAAATGTATTATGAAAATAAATTCAGTTATAAAAAAAGCTAACTTACGTCGACTAAAATATAAATATATATGTGTGTGTGTGTGTGTATACGCGTACGGCACATCTCGACAGCGGCGGAAACTCGTTAAATATGTACAAATAATTATCCACCCGAGTCGTTTTGCAATTTGTTCAGTTATGTGTATTTAATATATATTCGCTACGGAACGGAAGCGCCTGTTATTCGCAATATTGTATTATATTACACAACATCGCGTGGTGTTGCAGAGATTTCATTAACGCGCCAATAATTAAAGGGGTAATTACTAGGCAGCGAAGGCATATTCGCGGAAAACAGACTGCTTTTTTTTTTTTTCGACGTTCGTTTTTGCGCGTAAAATCTACATCGTTACATTTTACGTTAGGCTGGCGCATTGGTGACGCACAAACGCAATTTTATGAGGTGAACGATTTATTTTAATTATAATCAACTAATTTCGCAAGCAAATAGATTAAAATATTCGTGTGAAATATTATTGAAAAAAAAGAAAAAAACAAGTCCCTACTGAAATCTACGGCGAAACAAGAAAACCGAGAGAGAGAGAGAGATAAAGAAACCCAAAGGTGATTAAATACAAATGATAAATCATCATTCATCATTTTTCTAAACGCTATACCGAGTAAAGATCACGAGGTCAGTTAACAGCGTTTGACTGCAATACGTATAATTAACATTTATATAGCACAACTTGATAAAACGCAACGTCGTCGCTGCAGAGTGAAAAACATAATAATTTTAAAACTCATTTTTATTTTACTGATATAACTCAGTGTTACGATTTCGGATTTAATGTATAAAAAAAACTGTTGTCGTATTTTTACTGAAATAAAAGAAAAGAACAAGAGAGGTTTGAGGAAAACAAAACGACCTCGCAGAGGTGTATATTTTGGGGAGAGGGTTAACCTAAACGTCACGTACCCCGCAGTTTGTGAGCCACTGGTAAAATAAATATAATAAATATCTAAAATAAATAGCTATCCTATATAATAGTAAAAAACACTATAAAACACTAAAATCTATAAACTCGTCGCTTCGCTCGCAAAATAACGATCTCTGTGAGAGAGCACGGGGTTGAGATCGAATTAGATACTAATGAGACGAGTCGCCGAGAAAAATGCATTAAGAACGAGCACGAGCAATAACACGGTAACCTTTAAAATACGAATTCTCCGGATTCTAGAATACCGTTGTTTTACGAATAAAATGACGACGAAACATAGCTTGACGAGAAATTGTGATCGAAATCGTGACCGGCGACGACGAGGGGCAGGTACGTTTCGAACGGCATTCGGATTTTATACATTTTTCGATCCATGTGGATTTTTCGGCGGAAATCCGCGAATTTCGATGCGGAAAAATACTTCAACGACTTTTATAGTAATCGTGGATTTCGAATTAAAAAACACCATTTCGCTGCTCTCGTCGAATAATTCCGTACGGATCTGCGTAGCGGGGGAAAAAAAAAAAACCGTACACGTGGCATCGTTCAATATAATATAGTGGCTCCATAGAATTACGCGACGCTTATATTGTGTACGATATAATCGACTACCGTCGATAATGCACGGACGACAATGCGCATAAGAAAAATGTGAAACACGTGTGTGTCGACGAGATAATATTCGGCGTCGGGTTTTCAAATATCTTTCGCGCTGCAAGAGTGTGCGCATACACGTACATAATATAATAGCTGACTGAAAAATAGTTATCGGGCGAGCGACTCCGATATTCCTAGCGATCCACTCGAGTGTACCGGAATCGTCTGAACAAACGGTTGGACGGACGTCTAATATAGTTATTAAAACATAATATGTCATCTAATCATTACGACGACGCGACGAATTTTTCGACCGCCTGAAATCTGTTGCGCAATACTCGCGTACCTGTTATCGAAACGTCCGACGCGATACGGCGAGCATTGTGTCGAGTAAAACACTCGTACCCAAAGCGGACGATAGAGGCAGATAATTTCGATCGAATCATAGCCGCGATCTTCCACGTACTCTACACGTCGAACAGCTCGGAACAAATTGTCCGTTCACACTGACAAAACAGAACAGAACAAGACACAATAATTCTGGATTTATTTTTTGCCATTAAACGCCAGTTGTCAAGACGAGTTCTGACGAAGACGGCGTCGTTGTACCGCTTACGTGGCAATTTTTAGTGAAAGTAGTAACGATAAAAAACGGAAAATTTTCTTAAAAATATACTACAGTTATCGATTTGTCTGGATCGCGTGTCATTAATATGGTATAATTTTCGTATTGAAATGAAAAATATTAAAATAAAATAACGTGTTCGCACGGAGTTCGGTGGTGTACTATTCGTAAAATAAACCGGTGACTTTGGTTTTCGTACTTTGATCGGAGCAAAAAAAAATAGAACCGGACCGATCACGAGCGATCATGTTTTCTTCTGTCTTGCCGTGTTTTGATGTTGACTGATTAGTGTGCGCACGTCAATTACTTTAGACATGTTATAACAGCTGCGAGCTGATCCGAGCAGCTCGGAACAGTTTCGCTCGTTCAGTGTGCGCCCGTCTTAAAAAGTGTTTCGACGTCGTCGTCGCGAACACGGATCGGCGATTGAAAAACGCCCGAGTCGACGGCGATAACTCGAGGTGCAATCGACACGCTGAGATCCTTCTCCGAGGACGAGAAAACGCATCGGCGGCGTGCGCTGCACGTACTCGGACGAGAGTAGTCTCCCGAATCGTCCTGCGTCGAACTTGGATCCGAGTGCGGCGACTGGAACGGCAACGGCTTCTCGAGCGTCCCGGCGACGATCCGCCTCAACAGCGGGACAGGTGAAAACCGACCGACGGCCAACAGAGTCCGACGAAACCCGTCCCAAACGCGACGCGACCACGGCGGCGGCTGAGGTCGATCGAATAGATTACAGTGGTTCTCAACCTTTTTTAGTTCACGGCACACTATTATACATCACAAGTTTTCACCGCACACTCACGCACTGACAACCACAACAACTTCGGCAACTTCGCCGAAGGCATTATAGTTATCGCCACGCGCCTATACATGTATCGTCCCTAGTAAATTGAAAAGGCATTTAAGTAGTAAACATAGCCATCTACTTGGAAAAGATAAAAATTACTTCAGTCCACTGTTTTCAATATTCAATAACATTTCCCGCGGCACACCGGTTGAGAACCACTGGAATAGAACGACGACGGCCCGCTCTGGCCACGATTTCCCGGGTCGGCGGCTCCAGGCACCGGGACGCGGCGGGACGGCGGCGGCGACGTGAACCCGGCGCACAGCTCGCCGGTCAAGTCGCGCCGCGCGTCCCGCGGTCGTACCGTCGCACAATCGTCCAGCCGGTAGCGTTGAGCGTCGATGAGGCCGTTTGCCGGAGGGACGATTTCGTCGGGTCGTCGCCGACCGTCGCCCGCAGACAGGCGTCCGCGAACAGTCGAAACGCGACCAGACACTCGGCGAGCCGTTGCGAGCCGCCGCACGTGACCGGATCGCCACCGGTCTGCAAGTGTTGATCGACGGCGACATTCGTTGAACGTATTTGATTTACCGCGAGTCCGACGTCTCAAGATGTTTGAACACACAACATACGTTTATCATATTATTATTATTAAACAGAGTTTGTCAAAACAAAATAAAAAAATGTTACACGTCCACGACGTGGGTATAGCAGCGGATACGATCGGTAAATGCCGCAATACAATATTAAATAAAACAGATATATTAGTTCTTTTTTATACTTTTGGGAGGAAATCAAAAAAAATCAAATTTTCAATCAACACCATGTGAAGTATGTAAAAATAAACAAAAGATGCCTCCTAATTATCGCTTGAAAAAAAAAACTTATGCAAAATAAGAGTTCCGTTTTTTAATTCTCTGATATATGACACAAATTTCGTGCTCGAAAAGTATCGTTTTAGGACGATAAAAAAAAAAATGCGATCAATGTGAACGTGGGCATTTTTTCGTGACGACTTATCGAGGACATTGTTTCACCAAAAATCAACATTTTTATTTTCACAAACTTTGTGTAATTATAAATTCGAGCTAACCAAACGAGCCGGTATTATTGAAAATTGTGATTTTCAAAAATTAAATATATAAATTGTTGTACCTACATCGTACACGACGAATAAAATATTAATAGTATAAATTATGTTACTTGGAAAATTTAGAAAATTAAAAAGTTATTTAAATATCATACGTATTAAAACAAACGGAATAAATTATCGTTATATGATTGCTAATATTTTAAAATATAACGAGAATAAATTCGATCGAATAAATAATTACTAATTTTTGTAAATTGTTATTAAAATATTGTTTTTGTACAATATTTTAGAATATTTACTCGATATCGTATAATTATCTGTCATCGAATATTATTTTTCTTTTTCTAAGGGCAGTGAAGCCACCCCCCCCCCCTACAAGTCGACAAGATTTAAATCTCGTGGAACGCCGGTTTTTAATATATTATATTCGACGACGACGACGTCCGTATTCGTGACACAACACTATAGGTCTTTGTACCACATTCTCTTTCTTGCCATCTTATACACACACACGCGCGCGCGCGCACTCACTCGCATACAATGACAATAATACCGAGTCGATTCGTTTTCTGAGAAATCGAATAGAATACGTATAGTCTCGCGAACGCTGGGCGAACGGCGTGGCGGACGTAATCTGGATAAGCGGCGTGTTTACGATGCGGACACCCGCCGATGCCATAAGGAACGACCCAAAAATAACAGTGACAATAATAATAATAATAGTAATAAAAAAGCAACGTTACGGTTGTAATACGACGATTAATAATAACAATGATAATATAATTTTTTCGTGCGGATAAAAAAAAGATTGCTCGGAAAAAAAAAAAATCGGCAAAACGTTTTACGGGAAACACGATAATACCATCAAAATAATAATGCGGCATTATAGATTTTTTTCATACGGCCATATATAGATTCCACATTACACGCAAATCATGGCGAGGGTGTTTCTCGTGCGTTTTTTTTTTTCTTCTTTTCTCCGCCCTCCCCCGAAACCTACCCCAAATTATTATTGTTTCTTTGAACACACACATGATGGGGTAGCGCATCGGATTCGGCTTCTGTATACGCACAACGTCACAGTGTCGCGCCGAAGGGAGTGAAAGACTAACGTACGATGTAAATATATAAATAACAGAAGGTCCCGCACACATATAATTTAATGCTATCGGTTCTTCGGAAGTCATGTGGTGGCCATTATTAATATACGATATATATATGTATACGCACGCTTTTGAATAAAAAGGCAGAGGGACGATGATAAAAAAAAACACACGCTCTTGTCGTCTGAGGAACGGTGGTGGTGGTCCGATGGCAGTGTCCCCTGTCGAAACCGTGAAATCGATTAATTATTGCACTGCGACGGGGACGGAGACTGCGGCGGCGGCGTAACGACAAACACACACGCGCGCGCGCGCGCGGACGGACGGCAACGGCTAGAAAATAATAAAGGACGTATTATTATTATTATTGAATGAAAAATAAAATAATATAAAAGCACCCGAAATGAAAAGGACGAACTCCGGCAACCCGTTGCCCCCGGGAAGTCGATGGAAAAAAAATCTCCGGGGGTTTCTTTTTTTTACGAGTTCACCATAGGCCGCGCGAGCGATCCTTTATTATTTGTCCTTTATTACGAGACGCGTTTCGATGATTTACCGGCATAGTCGGGTACCGGCCGGGTAACGGTACACCGGCTGGACACTGCTGACGACGACGGGGGCCCCGAGAAAAGGGTTCGCGGCAATGCCCGTGTCTTCAAAGGTGTGTCGAAAAAGGTCACTCGGAGACGGACGCAGATTTATCGTCTTGCGCTGTGTGTTGCTCGGTCAATTGAGTCATGTGTGCGCTATCGAACGGATAAACATTGAAACATACTACTAAACGAAAAAAGAATAATAGACCCAAATCGAACACAATATATGACTAAAACCGAGATAACGGACGGACTCGGCTTTATTCGGTGTATTTTATTAGATACTGTGTGAAAAGCATGTCCCGCAGGAACGGACGGACGTGTCGAGACGCGACGAGACGTTTCGTAGGAATTCCATTAACGAGTGCTGTCTCGGAGTCTTTCGTTTTTGTATTTCGTGTCGCTTTTATTCGACGAATATTCGGCAAATCGTTTTGCTCGGGCAGTAAACTCCAGTTTTAGAACGGTTTACGTTCATAGGAACTCGCCGAAGTCGCCATCGAAGGTGGCAGTCGAAACGAGAAAGTCTAAAACAGTAAAAAAAAATCTTTATCGAGCAGGTATTTTTTAAACTATTTATGTGTTATTTGTTTACATGCGTCATGCTTGTGAAATATGTTCTCGCGCATTTGCATATTGTAATTTCGTCAAAAAAAAAAAAAAAACAAACATTACACTCCGACGGCGAACGCGAGTTCCTCCGAGTGCTTCTGTTTTCAGTTGTTCGTCGTTATACATTTCGCGCGCGCGCTATAATGCGCGAGTACATTTTTTAGTAAAATAAAAATTTCCCTCGACCGTATTATGATAATTTTTTCATCAACCGATTCGACTCGTCTTAAATCGTTCGATTACGTCCGTTTTACGGACAACGTCGTCGACTGATCAACCATTGTTTCCTGTCGATCGCTATCGAGTCGTTTGAAAATCGCCCCCCCGCTAATAGAGATCTCGGCGTACGTATCAGCCGTACTCTGACGTAATAAATTGATACCGATTTTACGGACCGTCGTCGTCGGCCCGCGGGGAGAACACGAGTCGCGCAGAAATCTTTTCGGCGTGAAGGGGGCCGTTCGCGCATATTTTTAACGCGCCGCTGGATGAAGTCTAGCCACGCCTAAATGGGTGTACCGGCATTAAACGCGAGACAACTACAACAGACGTGGGCACTTTTTCAAAGTCTCGCACGACAACGATGATGATGATAATATATTATAATGCGTTGTCGTAGCTTGTTTACGGCGCGTTACGAATAAATACCGGCCGCCGCCGCCGCCGCCGACCGACCGACCGTATTATACATATTTTATTCGACGACAATAATAATACATTTTTCTTCGAAAACGTTTGCGCTTTGTGCCACCGGGTTCCGTGGCCGATATCGTTTTAAACGTCCCGGGGCGTCTCCCCGGCCCTCTGCGTACACAACAAAACGTGCTTATTGCTTTGAATACATATACGCGTATATATACATATATAAATTGTTATTATTTTCCATCGGGAAAAAAAAAAAAAACGGACGGAGAAAAAATAAAACGCTTATAACGTCACCGTGTAATAATAACAATAATAATATGTTTCAGTATAAAAAAAATCGGTGAAATCCCAAATATACGCCGCCGCCGCTGCACCGAGAGACACGACAGTATGCGTGCGTTGAGCCGATTAGAATGCGGTATTTTCTAATTTAATCACCATAATCCTCGCATGTTTATACGACGTCGCGCCATGTATAAAATATATACATACAATGTACGATTTACGGTCTCTATATAGGTTCTCGGCGTATTATGTCTCGTCCACGAGCATATTTCATCTAGGAAATTATAGTCCCGCGCGTCGTCCGTCCATTTGGCGTAGGTAACGTCTTCGAGCGTGTTTATCGCCACGATAATATTGTGATTTACACGCTTATTAAAAAATTACTTCCAGACAACACTCGTGCAAGCGGCAAGGAAAAGAGGTCCTGCGCGCACATTATAATATGTATGTACCTCTATCCCGAAACAACGGCGCTGAATGTAAACCATATTATAACGCGCGTGGTATATCGGTTGCTTTTTTCTTTTTTTTTTTACTTTTCACACTTCGCGTGACTAAAAGTTCTATTAATTGATTTTTCTATTATACAAATTTAAATATTACGGTACATTTAGCGTGATAGAACTACCTTTCTATACTGTTAGTTGTATACATTCAGAAGATGGCCAACGGTTGACGGATTCGACTAGTAGA
Source organism: Drepanosiphum platanoidis (assembly GCA_948098885.1). Taxonomy (NCBI): domain Eukaryota; kingdom Metazoa; phylum Arthropoda; class Insecta; order Hemiptera; family Aphididae; genus Drepanosiphum; species Drepanosiphum platanoidis. The sequence goes on along the minus strand of OX402528.1, from coordinate 28,757,014 downwards.
TTTCAAGATTTTTCATTTTCATTTTTTTTTTTTAATTAATTGAAATACCTAAGAAGTAGCTACTTCCCACTTGTGTTTTGACGTTGTTTCATTGCGTTTTCTACGTTTTGTAATACTCTCATAAATGATATAATGCAGTTCCCTAATATTTTTTTCTTCATCAAACAGCGTATTGCAAACGTTATGTTTTAAATTGTTTATTATTCGTTTTCTGGTTATTCTGCGAGTGATTTGACGACTTGGTCGATTTACAATTTGGTTTCATAAGCTGGACCATAATTGAGTTACGTATTTTAATGAACGTTGGCTTGATTTGTGTGCGCTGAAATTAATTTACAAGACCCATATCGACTAAAACGGAGTAATACGATTTTCGAATTCAATAAAAATCTGAAATATATAAAAAATATAATAACTATAAACCAGGTGACAAAAATAATTCGACGACAAAATTAGCAAAATATATAACTGATTTTAAACGTCAGTGCATCAAAGGCCATCTGCAATGATCGAATCAGTCGTAAACAAAGTACGACACAAACTTAATTAGAGTGAAGTTTAAAAGTTTATTATACCATTAGCTTTTAATGTAATCAATTGCAAATTCAGCAATGCATAAGTTTAACGTGGGAAATTACTTTGAATTATCTCGTTAGAACATTTGCACGTCTGTTTATACGCACACAGGGTGACCCGTTTTAGCGAAATACTTTAATCTGCGTTGCGCACAGCCAGTCGTATTCATTAAAGTTCAAATCGTTTGTTGTACACATTACGTCTCGTATTTTAAATTTCCATCGATCGGTGTGTTTTAAACGAAATCGGTGTCTTGAACGTACAGTTTTGTCAATTTTACCGTTCGCTTTTGATATACGTATTACACACGCGTTTACCGTTTTCTCATTCGAAGTCCTTTCAAAATAATAATATTATAATATTCTCGGCTCGCAGCGTTTACACGCAAAATCGCAAGTACTAATTTATTACCGACTCGTTATTCGTCTTTTCAGAAATATCGTGGTGAATTATTGAAACGCGCAATTTTATCGCAAGATTTCAACACAGAAAATATTATACTCTTCAAGGACTCGGCCGACTGACGTTCTACGGCCGATGCGAATAAGGAGCTCGGGGCACAATAAGATTTTAGCGGAACCGAGCCAAACAAAAGAAGGGGGGAAAAAAACGTCACATTATAATGTACGTACGTACGTATTATTAAGTTCGAGTTTAAAATCATTATAAAATTTGTTTAATCGATTTTAAATATACATATGAAAACCTACATTTTTATTCTAGAAGTTACGGGTGGTTATTGCTTTTATGAGAATTTTCAAAGCAACAAACCGTATCAATATTATTTTACATCATATGTCGGGATATTTTTTAGACTTATTCTCGTGTAGTTATTGTGCCCCGTTAGTGAAACTAATGAATATTGAATAAAAAAATAAAAGACATTTGCTAGGGATTTTTAAAAACAAAAGTTATTCGGTATATTATAAAATTATTTTCAATCTAAGTGTATACTATATTTTATTTGTCCATAGTGTTTGTATTGAATTATCGAGGTAATTTTTTACGAAATTATACTTTTTAGGCGCCTAGTGATCTTAGTGATTATAGAGAAGACAAAGTTCGAAAAGAAATCTCGATCACGAAAGAACGAGAAAGCACACAAGTCCAGAACTAAGAGTCCGCTCACCCCGAAAACTAATCAAATTTAACCGTATTAAAACGTAACGATTGCAATTTAAAACATTCGCATCGGCAGTCGCGTACGCGTAAAGTCTGAGAAAAACGTTTTTTCGTCACTCGAACGCGACGTCTCGTATTTTATCGAGAACGTCGATAAGATGAAAATATTGGTATCCTGTATCGAAATCGGAGAGACGTGTTCGGAAAAGGACTAGAAAAATAATAAACCAAAATACATATACCGAAATCAGGACCGCCTCTTCAGATTGAAAACCTACTGCTCCGGGGTGGGTGCTCTTGCGGGTCGTGGGTATTTTTTTCCCCCCTTAAATCTTCCTTTATTTCTCGCGAAAATATCTCGACCGTTTTCCGACCGACCGGGATCCGGTCTAAGTCGCTTTCCAAATGTCGCGTTGTCGACCCGCCGCGGTCGTTGGCCCGCGTTCACACGATCCACTTCCCGTCCGATTTAAATGTATTTGAATGGCCGTACATCGGCACTTGAAGCCGGTCTCGTCGGACCATAATTCGAGTGAGTATACGGGCAGATCGAGCAGATTACGGGCGGCAGGCGAATAAAGCGCCCGCAGACGAAAACGTCAAACGCAGCCAGACCGCCGCGCCGCGCCGGAGCTACGAATATACTCAAATTAGTATAATTGTAAATCGGACAAAAGTGGTCCGTGACCTTTTTTTCGCTCGAGGTCTCTCGTATTTTTTAATAAACGTATTATTTATTTTTTTTTCTACGACGTATTTCCACTCCCAACTCTTTTGGGATCTCAAAAAACTTTTGAGCTTCTTGCCGTTTCGTAGTGATTTTCGTAATATTTCTGTTCTCGTCTCCGGAAACTATAATATAATATGTACTCGTGTACGCGGCGATGACCTTATCCACCAGGCGAACGGACGGACACGTTTCGCCGTCTATTGTTTGACTCGCACGCCGCGGGCGCTTATTCGCACGGCGAAAACAAACCGGTAATAGTTTCGATACTTCGATAGCGAACACTGATCAGGTAATAGACGTCTCGGCATCGCTGCCTTTGTCTTGAACTCGAAAGGCGCGTGTTCGATGCACTGTGATCGTTTGAAACTTTTGATAAGCCATGAACATTCGGCGACGTTGTAACGAGTACATTGTAGTCGTGCGAGTTCAATAGCATCATATCAATCAACAATTATTATGATTACTCGGTACTCGAGATAATTCGCCTCGCGTGTACCAAATACCTGAAATACCGTGGTTCGATGAAAATCCATAATGTTCAGCGTGTCTACACGCGATATGATAAGTCAAGTGACATTTATGGCCGATCGGGACCACGACGACGTATGAATCCATACATTTTTACTTCCACACACACGCGTCGATTTTAAAGTTCACAAAACGTCCGACGTATAGTTGTTTTCATCGCGTTCTTGCCTGAAATAGTACCCGCGGTTGTTTTTCTGTCGCGTGACGGCTACTATACGCAGGCGAATTCACGTCCGATTAACTGCGCGTACCAGTTCGTTTTTGTTTTCGAGGCGACCTGCGATTTTATCAATTTTCTAGCGCGCGTTCTCGAGACGCGTTTCTCCGGCGATCGCGTAGGCGTGTGGGTACGTCGTCGTTCGTCGAATCGTCGTGGTCACACGCGCCCGTCACGCGACGACTTCATAAAAAAATAATTGATAACGTCGCGCGACGCGGGAGACGGTGGCTGCGGGGACATTCGAGTTGCGATTTGTAAAACTAAGGACTTGAAATTCGGACGGCGGCGTGGGCGCTCGTCGGAGAAACGTAGCGGAAAAAAAAAAACGACGGCGATAAAAAATCAAAAAAAAATAAATAATCGTCAGTAATAATAACGCTCCGGTGATTTATTTCGACGTCCCGCGGCCTTCGCGGGAGACTACTTGACCTACCCTGATATATTATAATGGTGTTTTTATTATTACGCGGTGTATGTAAATCATATTCTCTCCGTCGCCGCGCTAAGGATGTCACTCCAATTAGCCGGATCCGGGAATGTATATATTTATATATTATTACTATTCGGACCGCGCGCTGTTACCCGCTCGCGCGTACGACGCGCGGAGAAGTCGCCGCGGCCTGCACGACCGTGTCGGTGTAATATTTTTTTTATTTTGTCTCCGGTTTTTTTACCCCGGAGATCGTAATCAATTCGAATCATTAGCGACCTCGATAAAACGTCGACGCGCTGCAGGCCAGTGACGTATGCGCCGGGACACGTGGGGAGTGCAGTTCAGGTTTCTTTGGGTGTTATTTTTCATGTTTTATTTTCCTCGTACCGACCGCGAGAACGAGTGATCGAGAGAGGTCGCGCGATCCGCGAGCGAGGTGCGAAGATGTCGTCGACCGTTTTCAATAGATACACTTCGGCTACAATCGCACATGTTATGATGACAGTAGTATGACATCATACTACTACTGCGCGGTTCGTGAGAAAGTCGTAAGTCGACGGAAATTCGAGAACGCGTTGACGTTACTGTAATAAATAAATCCGGCACGGTGACAGAAATAATAAAATCGGCGATTTACGGTATTCGGATGATCGGGCGAAGTGTTATATTTTTTTTTCTTTTCGAACTCATAATCTCGGGACAACCGGTTTACAGTCGGTTGTTACAACAAACATTGCGTGTGACCGTGGGCTCTACCTACGAGTAAATACCGAGTTCTTTCTTCTGAGCACGTACGGACTGCTTTTAATCATAAACCGACCGAAAATCGAAAAAATTCTAAAATTCAACGTTGAGAAGTCACATTATTTAAATGAGCGCGATGGTTTCGGCAGGTGAATGTCGTCTAGTTCGTTCATTGGAGATGTCGTCCGTTTTTTGAATTTTCAAAAGTTTTCTAGTAGAAAAACTCATGAAAATTGACGCGAAACTGCGAAATTTACCTCCTACAACGTGGACTTACAAGCGAGGACAGGCGTAACTATACCGAACAAAGTGCGGTCGCAGACAAAGTCGACTAGAAAAAAAAAAACCCTATAGAAAACCCGTTTTCCGCCCGTAAACGCACGTCAAAGCACACCTAGTGTGACCTTTTCACAACAATTAACCGACACGTTACTAAAATGCGCGCAAATGCCCTGAAATATAAACAATAAAAATCACCCACCGTCATATAATTACAGGAGTTTCAATTTTCAAAACGCACTGCTCTAAATTTGCACCTTCGCCGCACTCGTTTCATTGTGAACCCACAGTTGGACATTTTTCTATCTTTATTTCGCATTGACTCCTTCATTCCATCACTACTCTACGCACATAATATGTGAAAAAGTAAAAGTTGTTTGAGTGTTTTTCCCTATTACCTATTTATATTTTGTTTCGACTACTCTGCCTCCTCTGCGTATTTTGTAGCGCTAAATTCGGTGCGCTTTGACTTTAGACCGCTGCACTGCAACACCTTAATTTGGCTGTTTAATTAATATTTCGCAAACTCGTGGCGCCGCGACTTCTTTCTCACTCGCCTACCTATTCGATCTGTCAGCCTCCAGCTCTTTACGGAGACGCTAATGCATTTTCTCCCCTCCGAGGACCAGAAGTTTTTGTAGATTCTTATTTATTTAACGCCGCCGTAGTCTCACGGCCTTACAATAGATACCGTACAAATACAATAATTATACCGATAGATGTTATTATATTATATAAGCGTTAAAAGTAAAACCTATTTATTTGGATATTTTCAACGTAATAATTTCAAACAATATCCTATTGTTATTCGTAAGTGTTCGTAAATTTTTAACATAATAGCTCCAACGAAAATATTAAACTTTTAACGGCTCGATAAATTTCATTAATTCATTACAACTATTAAAACACCGCGCAATGATAATGTTTTTTTTTTATCAGGCCCATTACTGGGGAGAGTGCGGTTACTAATTGTCTCCCCCCCTCCTCCGCCTAAAGATCGAGGATGGTAATAATTTTTTTAATTTGTTTAATTAATTTTTATTCGTTTAACGCTAAACACCTCCCCTCACTAAAAGTGATGAATATAACGTCTAAGTGTCTCGGGCACGACATTTCTAAACACGAACCTAGTAATAAATTTTATTTTTTACTCGAAAAAGATATAAACTGTTACAGGTAATTTTTTTATTGTATTAAATACTTCTTATTACTTCAAAAATGTATTTTACCGGTATTCATTGTTATTTCTCAGAGAGACTTATTCACTCAAGAGATAATAAATCTCCATTAATTCTAATTAGTAAACTCCTATTTAATAATAAAATACCTAATATGTTTATTTTTTCAGCAAATATATTTTACATAATAGTGTGACATATATACGTTAATCGTTAATTCTATTAAAAATGTTAGAAATTATTTTTTTATTTAAAATTACTAATATTCTTGAAATTAATATTCATTAATCGAATTCAAACTTTTATTAATTTTTTTTCTATTCAAAGTAATTTATTTAAAAATACGGTTGCAGAGAATAACATATGTACGTCATACTCTTACATTGTTGTGCACGAGTTATTTTTTTCTATGAGCTGGCTTTGTTTATTGAAATGCTCCACAAAAGTCTTCAAAGTGAGTGACTAATTATTATTTAAAATATAGTCCAAGTAAATACGTCTGAACGGCAAATCTTAAAACTTAAAAAAAAATTTTTTAATAATATGTCGCAGTTTTAAAAAAAGTGATTTAAGGTATTTATAACTGGCTAAGATTGTTATGTTTTAGATGAGACACGAGTGACTTTAAATTCAAACACCTAATTACGCCTATGTGTATGGAATAATACATTATAAAACATATACAACTTGTATATAATTTATTTAAACAATTAATACTTAATAATTAATAAAATTATAAGACTTAATTTTCTTTTCTGTTCTGCCGATATGATAGTAAGTTAATTCACCAACAGTTCAATTAAAATTCAGCTACAAGACCATTTAATTGCTCCTGAAACAAACGGAGTTTATTAGAGGTAACTATTAATAACAAAGTAAATTTATTAAATACCATAACTCTTTCATAGTGTTTCTCTCAAAGTTTCTAACCTTTTTAAACACGAAAACATTCTCTCCGGTGTAAAATTGTACAACATAACATTTTAAATAGTTTAAATGTTTTTGGATAAATATGTTCGCTGCGCTCTTTGAACGCCATTGAATTCAGTTTTTGTTGGTCTCTTCATTGTTTTGAATTTTTATATTCTACATTTATAATTCCGGATCTTATTATATCCATATCAATTTCAGGTAGATTGAATTTGTATTAACAGCCCATCGTGTTCAACTGGTGGATTGTTTGATTTGTAGAAAAACAAACACTGGAAACATTAAACATAAAAAAATAGTAAATTGTAACATATATATTATAAATTATACATATATAAACATACATATTGTTTTTGATATATACTTACTATTAAAAATAATATTTCTAAGTTCTAAAAATCAATCTTCTAGCCGGTTCATAAAAATATCAACGCACGGAATAAATACATATAATTATTCCAAAAATGTTTTCAGTTCAAGTTCTCCTTTTTTTCATTAATAAATGGATTAACTCAGCTTTATTGTCTCATATTCAAGCAATTGATTGAAATAGTACATCTAAAAATTTAGACATACCTAAAAAAAAATTAAAATACTAGTTTAATATTATCATTAGAAGTACTTAAATAAATTTCATAATTATAAGTTACTTTTGTTTTTCTAAACATCTTTTGGAATTCAACAACTATGTTTTATTTTAGACTTTTAAGTATATTTAATTTTTTGACAACAAATCTGAGAGCTTCTTTTAAATCTGTTTATTGAAGTTGATATTTAAAAATAGTCCATATGAGAATAAAACCTAAAACAATAAACAGAATACACCTAATTTAAAAAAATTACTTACTTATGTAGTAAAAGACTTATACATAATTATTATATTTACTTTACTAAGACTTGTAAACATTTTGAAAATTTTGAATAATTTGACTTCAACAAAGTATTGACATTCATAGAAGAGGTAACTACAAATGAAAATAGTTCAACAAAATCATTAATCGCATCACATTGTTGCTAACCTCAGTTAGGTTTAGGTATACTTTCATAATTCACCGAAGTTCAACTTCATTTGTTTTAGATTGATCTGTAATTAAATGTTTCATAAACTTAATTCTTAAAACATTAAGTGTAATTAAGTACTTAGTAAGTATAATATTGTGACAGTAAAATAATTGTACAATTATTATAAATACATTTTTACAACAATACTTACTACCAGATGACATTGAACCAAAATCTCAATGGATCTTACGAGTAAATTCTTGTTGGCCAAGTATCGTTGGGCATTCTTTAATATGAGTTAAGTTAGGTTTTTGACTTTCAATCACTTGTTCATTCCTAAATCACAAAAAGAGTTATCATAAATAAAATGTAAATAAATAGATAATAAATTAAAATTAACCGTGGAAGATAAAAACGTCGAGCTATTATTTATTTTAAATCATAATTATTTTAGTAATTATACAAATAATACAATAATATTAATCAAAACATTTTGTATTTAAAACTTGCTTTCATTCGTATAATCTACTTATCATTATAGAAATGTTAAAAAACTAATCAGAGTGTTTAGCAACGTTAACTTGCAATATTCATATTTGGCATGATTGTTTAAAGTCTTACAAGTTGAAAATAAATAAATATAAAATATTTAATTGAATGTATTATTTATAATGTGTGTTAAATACCACTCGAAACTCACTTTTGAAGTTTTCTTAATACTGCCCATTGATTTCACGACAAACACACAGGCCACCAATTCTACCATTTTTTTGGATAAAAGTAAGCAAACTTTACAAAAACCGCCTTGTTTTTCTTCTGAATACGCCGACCGATTGTATAAAACAATGTAATCTACGGTGTTGAAATTTAAGATTTTCACTTTCTAGTATTGTCATTCTTAACAATTAATGTGAACGCACAAGTGTCTGAAAAAATCCATAAATTAGTAAAAATCTGTAATCAATTAACACTACTTATAATATTATATTGAATTACAGAAATATAATAATAATAATAAATTTACCTCGCGATTATTTGACTTTTAAAGTCAACATTTTACTCGATTATTATACTTGCCGGAATTTTTCGGCACCCTTTAAGTATGGTTATTTCGTCGTATGCATGCAGACGATTCGACATAAAATCAAGTTCAGTTGTCACTCGGTAATCCGAACGACTGGCATTTGATTGTGTAGGAATAATACTGTTGTCGTCGTCGTCGCCACATTTCATTTGGTATTATAGAAAAAACTAATAGTTTAGACATAATTTTCAACACTGAAAATCGCCATTGTACACAAGACTGAACGAGACGCAATCGCGCTCGTCGTCCGCAGACTGATTACGAATGTAAAAAAAAAAAAAAACATTTTATAAATAAATTCGAACGGCCGATTAGTGATAAGAATGTTACTACTCGCGCGTATGATTTATCAACGTCGTAAAACAAAACAACTCGATTTATAATCACTCTTTCAGTCGTTAATAAAATATTATTTCGATCTCGTAATCTTATCAAACGTGTATGTTGCCGCCCGTGTATGAAATGGCTTTAGAGAAAAAATTTTTTTTTCTCACGAATCCGAACAAATGTTCTCGAGCTTTTTCTTAAAACCCGATATTTTACATAACGTTCCTCGGGGAAAAATCGGTAATTTGATATTATCTTACATTATTGGTTGCGGTGAAATATTTCGTTTACCTTATGAAAACAATATGAATAATGAAACGCGCGATGACCATTGAACTTGATAGACTGTGAATAAAGTATAGAATTAATAAACGCCGTGATAAACAAATCGAGATGATAATCGAGATATAATCTTAATAATTCATTCTCCACGTGTGCACTATTAGTCATTTTCTTCTTTCGATCCGACTTACAAGTCGCGTGTTTTCTCCGCGGAAATATCTACGACGATTCTTGCGTTCCGATTTCACACGACTTCGTATTGATCTAGAAAACCGCACTGTATAATAAAACCAGAACACTCGTTCGAAAACAGACGTCTCGTACGAAATGATGTTGTGAAACGTGATGTTTTAAATATTTTTCGGTTTTAATTACGAGATACACGAGTATACTCACTGTTATAAGGAGGAATGGTGGTATCGCAACAACAACAAAAACACCTGCATGAAATATAGATACACGATAATTCTAATTACAAATATTATGTAATATCGGGTATCGGTTCATTGTTTTTGCCACAGATTTTTAATGTTTTATATCGGCGGCTCGTGCGTAGTATTTTTAATAAATAGGTATATCGTCGAAATTCGAAAACAACTTATATCAATCAAATGTTTTTATCACTCACTTTACCAAAGCATTCGATTTTACTCTAATGTAATTCACTCGACGGTTATCAGCCGCAGTTATGCTCGTGACGTTTTACAAAACAAACAAAAAAAAAACCCCAATTATTCCATTATTCCCATAAAGTCATCGCGTACACGTTATGCACGCGGTCCGGACGATCTATTCGATTTATTTACAAAACTTTTTAGAATTTTTTTTTTTTTTTTTACAACAATCAATAAACATTGTTTGACTCGCAGCTTAGGAGACATAAGTAAAAAAACGTACACACACACACACACACATACACGTGTCACGTGTATGCATTATTACTTACAGTTTTTTTTTTTTTTTTTATAGCACCATATACATTTCCTACACCCACGCTGTGTATAATTTTATGGGTTGTTTAAAATAACTTTTTACCACGTGAGCAGCAATGCGCCGAAGAAAATATTACGGTTTAACAAAAACGAATACGCATTATTAAAAAAATACAAACATAATGATAATTTTATTTATTTAGGTCGTATATTCAAATTATACCTTGTCTTTGATTACGCCGACGACTGGCTAACGACTCCGAGAACGTGCGCCGTCGAAACAAAATGTTGTTGTATCGTTATGGACGGAGGGGCACCTACTCCGCGAAAAAGAGAAAAAATTAGACAAAGCCGCGCGGCTGAAAAATAAAACGCCGCGGTAATAATAATATGTAATATCGCGTGTGCGTATATACGAATATTGTACAAACTAACTATTGAAGGTCTCTTTCTTTTATATTTATTATTATGCGGAGTCCTAATTAGATTTCACTCGGCATTGGCCGAGCCTGCAGAGTAAATAACTCGAACCTTTTTTTTACCTGCCCGAGTAAATATTATTCCACCGAGTCTCGAGGTCTAATCAAAACGGCATGTAAATAATTTTAACTGTATACATAATAATAATAATATTATGTACGACTATAAATATTGTAGTTGTCCAGAAAATAGTCTCGACAGTTTATAATTCCGTATTCTCTTGTAGTTTATTATTATTGTTATTATTATTTTTTGATTATATTTTAGCGATTCGAACTCGTTTGCGTGTGTATTTTTTGTGTTTAAACCGCGGCGAATGGCGAGCAAAATAATTTACTGTAATCCAATGGCGATAAAAGTCACTCTTGTGCATTGAATTAAGCGGTAGAGTTACGGTCGTGACATTTACACCCTGGCGCGACAACGGCTTCCTATTATGATTTGAATTTTTGTTTGTTTGCTGCTTTTTTTCTTTTTTTTTTTCGTGCTCTGGTTTTCTCGCGCGTCACGTTGATTAATATTGCGTGCATGCGCTCCTCACCATGTGCTCTCTCTACGTAGAAATCTACAAGTTACACTGAACGACCGAATAATTTGAATGTAAATTACTTTACGACGTATTATGAAAACGCATTATACACACGTCACACCGTAATAATACAGACTATATACGATTTATATGAAATCGAGTTTACGTGTAATAATATTATATCCTCGGTAAATTTTTATACATTTTATACGGTCGTTGATAAGTTATAGTATTTTATTAAGTATCTGTAAAATTAAAATTACACTATTCTAAACCATACTTTACAATTAATTTCAGAGACGAGTCTGAGGTTCAGTGGGGGCGCCATTTGGACAAAAAAACTACTGGGCTAGCAAATCGTTCCAGAAATAAATGAATCGTTAACACATCATTTTTAATCAAATAAGAGATTATGTGTCCTATTAGTACACGTTATGGGAAAAAAGTTAACGGTGTCACATTAGAGTTTGATCGGAAGTTATAGTGTTTCCCCGCGTTCTCGTCCACTTTAACCACTGCTCCTACAAAACCTATTCAGTCGGCGGGCACCGATGCGGTCGGCGCACATATAATACGTACAATAGTTTCTTGTGTTGTACTTAATTTCTTACGTACGAAGTGAAACTTTCCTTCACACTTTATAAACACAGGCTTAGGACTGGCAGTGAATATTTTATAAAATATCGACCGGCGGCGTGTTTAAAAGTTTTTTGTTTTTTTTTTTTTTCCAAAACATTTTAACCGAATCGTCTAACAATCGGCGGCGCGTCCAGGGGGACGAGGGGTTTATGATCTACCTATTCTAGCTAGTCGAACAGGTACTTGCGGCACCAGGCGCCGACGGCGGAACACGGGCCGCCGCCGCCGCCGCCGCCGCTGGCGCTGCAGGACTCGATCGCCCTGCGTCGTCGCTCGGGATGCCGCTCGTAGCCGGGGGCGGGAAACGCCTGAACGTACTCGGCCAGCACCCGTTTCCTGGCCGCGTTGAACCGCTTCTCCAGCTCGCCCACGTCGACGCGCACGGCCGCGTACGCGCGGGCCACCGCGGCGGCTCTTCGACGGTCGCCGCGGTCGTTTCGCGACGCGTGCGCCACGTCCGCCATCCTCGACTGGTACGCTCTCACCAGGCAGCCGATCTTCCGGAACTCGGTTTCCAGCCGTCTGCGTTCCGCCGCGTTCGCGTCCGACCTCCGCACCCCGGTGCTCAGCTGTTTTTGCACGGCTCCGCTGACGGTGGCCAACGCGTCCAGTATGATCAGCCGGGTCTTATCCTCGTCCAGCCACCGGTCGGCGGTCCTTCCGTCCAGGTTCAGCGCCAGCGAGCACGGGTCCGCGGCGGCGGCGGCGGCGTCGTCGCTCTCGGCCAAAGAAGGGATTAGGTTTTCGAAGACGCGATTTTTTTTCACCGTGTCGCAATCGCCGCCGCCTTCCGACTTTCCGCGGCCGTCGTTTTTGACTTTTCGACTTTTTTGACTACTCGGCGACGGTGGCGGAGGCGGCGGCGGCCGCGCAGGCTTTGGCCGTGACGACGGCCCGGCCTTCCGCGGCAAAGACTTCAGCGGGGTTGACGGCGGCGGCGATCGATTCATTTTGAAAGCGACGGCAAAACTTTTGAAAATCGGCTGCGATAATAATATTATTCTCGAGCACCAAACGACGATCGTTCTCGCGCCGCGGAATGAATATTTTTATTTATAATAAACGATCTATTCAAATTATACACAACGAGGAGCCCGTGTCCTCGCGAGCAACGATTTGTCGTCGTTTCAAATGGTATTATATAATATGGCACACGCGTGTTTGTGGCCAGCATTACATACTTACGGCGAAAAAACATCAAACAATATTCGGCGTTTTGTTTTTACACTACACGTGTAGTACGCAACGCATAGTATTTTTCTATCGTTACAATACGATTTGTGTTTTATTATCATGTTGAGTTACGCTTTATGCATACGTATTTAAAATATAATTATCGTTATTTTTTCACCGTTTTGTTATTCACTTTTTTTTTTTTTATTATAAATTAATTTTGTTATTAATAAATTTCACAGAAAATTCAAAATTTTCAAATATCATATTATAAATGGTACAAAATACAGTCTAAAGCTTTTGAATATTATAGACTTTTAATAAATATAATCGGTACTATACTTACGGACTGTCGATGGGTTGCTGTTGAGGTTCGGCGTTCGTATTGGCTTGTGAAATAAAGTAAGCATAGTAACGGATATAAAAATTCACTCGATAAAAACCATTAAAATCAAAAGTCACGATAAATAAAAGTTTGATCGGTCGTCGACGAGATAAACAATTATAATTTACGACACTACTGTTGACTATTACGGAGAAAAACGAAAACCGCAACGTTAAAAATCGAGAAGAACTTTCTTCGACCGCCGTCGACACGAGACTGATCGTCTGGTAAGCAGCTGTACTTTCGCGTGTCACTCGATTGCGTCGAGTTGTGCGCGCAGCCCGGCTGTCGTTGGTCGGGTGGCGCGAGCAACTCCATTGGCCTTGTCATCCTCATAGTTATTAGTGTTTTTATTTTTTCTATTGTTACATGATTTCGTATTCATAACCAACTATTACATCATTTTAATGACGTAACTACTAATTACCGATCTTTTCGATTGTTATTGTACGTTTCCGGTGCAAAAATCACGATTTTTTTACGGGACAGCAAAAATTTGATTTCGCTACCTCGTGAAAAAAAGTAGGGTAGCGGCGTCCTTCGCTACCCGCTTTCGGTGCCCATGAGTTTGTCGTTGTCTTGGTAAACTAATTGAAACTAAAAAAAAAAACATTAAAATTTTAATAACTTATTTTTTTAACACTTCTATTTGTGTATTGAAATTTATTTTTACCGACATAATATAATATTGTATAAGATTAATTTTCTCGGGAGGAAATTCGTTTTTACGCCCCGCGAACATAAACTTTTTATGTACAAATGTGTGTAAATGAAAAGAATGAAGGAGGTTTAGAGCTTGCAAGAAACTCTTTGGACTTCCTGTAAAAGTTCGGTTAGCTTTAAGTTTTCGGTGTAGGAAAGCTGCGCAATTTTTAGTGAATAATAGTTTCGCCTAAACATTTTCCCCACTTTGACCACGTGCTTTTATTAGCAGTAATTATTGTCCTACGAGTATAATGGATTTCAATAGAATATTTTTCGATTTAAAATTCGACGATACCGAGTATTAAAACAAGTGATTTACACAATTCGCGTCTGTTCGGTATGAGGCTTTTTAAAATCTACATTATCTGACAAGACGTTGGGCATCTTTATTAGGCTCATCTAAAGATATTTGACGAGCGCCGGAGCCGTTACACAACAGATAAAAATATTATTATATCGCGGCACGATAGTCGGATTATTGTTATTATAAGTAATAAATAATAATAATAAACGTTTCAATAATAAAAGCGTATTGCAAAACGTTTGAAAAATTGTAGTTTGTAAACACGGGACACTATTATTTGATTATTAATCACATCGCGTGCGTATGCGTATTATTGAGACGGATTCCGGATTAACAACAAGAAAGGGGGGGGGGGAAAATGTTAAATTTATTTTCACACATTTATCGGCTCGAAACGCGAAGTTACAAATCGAACTGTCCGAGTAATGTTATACACGGATATTCGAAAAACGTACCGACACCTCTTGTAAAGTACAAATAACGATGTTACCTTTTAAACGCCGTTCGAGCCGCCGCGCCGCCGCCGCCGCCGTCGGGTAGACGTTTTTGTTTCAAATATTAAGTGTTTTTTAATGGCGCCGTGACTTACTATGGTCGAATAAGACAAATCGACCACATTGAAGTGGCCCGTCAATGCGGGAAGACCTCTTCAATCAAATCCGAACCCGTTAGCCAACACTTCTCTCTTCGCTAACACTTATCATTGTAAATATTTTAGATTCAAACGTAAAGCGTATTGATTTTATACATTATAATACGTACGCATGTTTAAATTCGTAACTTTTCGTCGGTCCGATTCTCAACTTCATCGATGGGGTTTCGGTAAACGGCAAACGTTACCGTTTCGTAGATAAATTGAAAACGAAATTTACCATATTATATTATAATCGTACGCCGATAAATCGATCGAGTGAACAAATCGTTATGTGATATTGAAAAATTACCAAACGACTTTTGTCGAGCAACGGCCTGCAGTTGGTTTTTTCGGAGGTTTCCCCTTCGAACCTGGTCGAATATAATAATAATATTGTAAACGAATAAATCGATTAAGTATAGTAAAAATCGTCACTATTCATAGCTACTAATATTACCGGGAAGTGAAAGTTTTTCGTCGAGCTGGGCGTCCCCCAGCGTGTGTTTTTTGATTGTCGTCGGAGTTTTTTTTTTTTCGATTTTCTTTTGAAAATGTATCCTGCGATAAATCTGCGATCCGCGAATCGGATCGGAATTTACTCGCGCGACTCCTCGTCGCTGCGGGCGCGCACGTGCGTTATTCCGGCCGTCGTCGTCGGAACGCGCGAAACTATATACGATAACTCAACCGCGGAGAGCGGCGCGTGGCGAGGGGGCGCTCCGAAATCCATAATAATATGGAACGCTGCAGCCGGAATCATCGACGATAACGCGGCAGGGACGTTTTCCACAGACGAACACGTGGGCGACGGAAATTGGCAAAACCCGCTGGGCCGGTCGCGCAAAGTGGTCGCTAAAAAAAAAAAAAAAACACCACATTATCGCGATTTAATACACGCGCGTCCGTATCGTGTGCGCGCGTATACAATGTGTGTATATTATTATTACGTTACTGTCGTCGTAGCTGTCGTCGACCGCGCCGGATGCGCCGCAGCGAAATGTATTTATAATAATATCGCACAAACGCGCACGTCCGACTGCTCCCCCGTCGTCCGGGGCTGTAACCGAAATACAATATGTATCCGAGATACGCAAACGAGTTACATTCATTTTTGTAACTCGCGTCTTGTGTGTTTAGTTACGTTTTTTTTACGAAAGCCACTCGTATTTAGATATTTTTTCGGAAGTTACCTGTAATCAAAAGATTCAAGTTACTCGGATATTAATATAGGTTTTTTTCTCATTATTTAAAATCTAAATGGTCTGAGCACAGCACATTGTACGTAATCGTCCATCGTCGGGGAAAACGTACACAAATAATAAATAACATAAATAAATAATGAACTTATATCTTATAATATCTGAATAATATGTAAATTACTGAATCGATAAAAATATATTGCTTGTAGAATGATTGTGTCATTTTTTTTGTAAGAATTAATGTTTAATGATTTAATTCAAAACGCTCGTCTTTTTTTAATATTATTTGTATAGTTTGATAGTAAAAATAATTATTTACAATTAAAATGAGCATTTTGTTTTTAGAAATTTCGATGTAACTATTGCATTTGGTTACAATTTTTGTAAGTTACCGTGGTAACTCGCATTTAAATTTCAGAGCAACTTGTAACTTGTATCTGGTTACGATTTATTGAGTAACTCGGCCAGCCCGTCACGTATACATAATATTATTGTACGCGTAAAAAACGGCGCTCGCGCGCGCGTCGGGTAGGGGGGACGCTCGAACGAACGTTCGTAATGTAAAAACCGTACATCGATCATTGTTTAAAAGTTTTGAGAGTTTGAATTCCGAGAGTCACCGTCAGTCGTGTACGGTTATAAATCATTCCGATTCTCGCGTTTTAAACGATCGGGATACGAAAAAGTATCCCGTCCGTTCGTGTTTTTTCGTCCCGCCGAGTATTATAATGTTTCGAACCGGGCGGTTTTGTTTTTCTATTCGTTTGCTGAACAGCGAACACACGACAATATATCGGGCGGCTTGGCCGTTTAGTATTTTACGTACATTTTTTTTTACGTTACATTCAAATACAATAATTATAGTTTATTGTTCGAAATACGTCTAGAAACCGAGAATTCAGCGCGCGCGCGCGCTCGCAGAATGAGCTTCCTAAGCTGTTGTTATGTTTTGTATAACATATTTTCACGTGCTAAATTAAATTAATAGTGAATTCTCTTGCTCGTAAACTAGAGGATAAACGAAAACATTATCGAGCACTGACCGTGAGTTTTGGCGCCCTGCTGCTACTATTTTCTCTTTTCTAAAACGCTCCCGCGCGATCGCTATCACTACCATCTCCCGGCTTCGCGTCTGTACTGTATTATTCACTCTATGACATATTAAACTTTCGCAGTATAAATCAAAAACAGAAAAAACCTTCAAGTACAAATTGAAAAGAACGTTAGAACAGATAACTTCGTAAAGTTTATATCACGAGACGTCGCTTATTGGTTATTAATTTATCGAATACTGGAAATAAAATGATCGGAAGAGAGTCCGATTCGTTCGAGTAGATACATAAACTTATAATGTTATCGAAGCATCTACAGACGTACTTATTTCATTTCACTAATATACCATATTACATAAAATATACTATAAGTTTTTTTGAAAAAGACAAGCACCTTTAACGCTCTCGATACAGCGCCGCCGTTGGCTATATAGATTTTTTTTGCTTCCAATGTCAAACCAGACGCGATATCTACGGTTAACGAGTAAACCGTGTACAAATCCGTATACAAATAATATTGTTTGGAAATATGTGTATGATTTCTTTCACATCTGTAAGTCGAATATTGCCAATAACTATATAATAAGGGAAAGAGAAAAATTGTAATTACTCTTTATATATAGTATTATAATAATATGGTACTTGTAAAAACATCGAAGAATTTTATTATTATTCTTTGAAGAGAGTCTTTTATATACGTATTTCGTTCCAGCGCTCAATGGAAAATATTTAAATGTAAAGAAAGTCAGACTTGTTCACTTGGAGAGAAAAAAGAAAGTATTTTCATTAGTATTTTCAATAATCTTTGGTATCGTCGATACTGTACATCGAGTGACTTTATTTCTAAGTTTTCGATAGAGAGAGAAAAAAAATAAATAATTTTACTCAATCCTTTCGTGGACATTTTAATCGCTAATTTATTTTCCAACACCGACGAATAGTTATGGAAATTCTACTTTTTTCAAAAAAACCCCGCGGTCAAAATATATTATATAAAAAAAAATCAGTAAAACACAAAATGTGTAGTAAAAAAATCATCGACCGACAACTTTATAACAAGGTAAATGTAGTTCATTCGACGAATCCCCCGCACATATTAACCGACTGTGTATACGTACACACCACGCGCAATCTCACTCCTTACATTGATTTCGTACATGTTTTCGTATTTATTGTTTACACGCGCTTTATAATAATTGTTATCATCACCGCCGGATCGTATCTGGAGAGATGTTGTCGTTTAGGGGAGAACGATTGACTCGGGACCGATCGATGTTACCCATACGGTCGTATGTTACTCTGACACAGATACATTATTACACGGTTCAGCTATTTTTACTGCGTACGGCGGCGTGTGTCTAGAAAACGCAATCGACGTGCACTCGGCAGAGGCAGTTATGCGAACAAAAGAAACTGTAAAAATCAAATATTTAAAAAAAAAAACCAACGACTCTTCGTCGTCACCGAACATTTTACGAAACGAAAACACGAATAGAAACACACAATATTAAAATATCCGAAATATATTTTCATTCGTTTAAAATATCTTAATGAATGTGGTTTATGTATAAATATAATATTTGGAAAAACACTAACGCCTCGCATTGGAATTGTTATATTTTTTTCTTTCACATCCGGTAAGTTTTTATAATAAGAAACGATCGAAATCGATTCAGTTAAATACAGGCGAATTTCGCAGTTCGCGGACCGCTTTTTTTTTATCAAACTAAAGTTTAATCAGACCGCTAAAAGAATTAAATCCATAAGAAATGTTTGAAAACTTTTACTCCAAAAAATGTATGCGCAAAACGAGGGCAAAAAAAAAACTCAATTTAAATTGATTAAATTACTCCTCGAGAAGTAATATCTATTTTAATAATTATATTCCATCGTGTCACTCAAAACTATTTTTCACTTTATACATTTTTCTACTCTTAACAATTTATTAAACCGAGTTCGGATAAATTGTAACAAGATCTGTGTATCGACAAGGCCGACGCGAGCAAGTTAAATTATATTTTTTTAACTCATAATATACATAAAACACTTACGAGTACGACGAGTAAATTTTGTAAATACAGTTAATTTATTGTAATATTATTTTATTCGTAATTCTATCATTAAAACGGCCCGTTAAACATAAAAATATTAACGATTTTTCAACATCGTTTATTGTATTATATGTTAACACGATTAGAATTATTATTTTATTTTTTTTACTCCTAATAATATTGTTATTAAAAGAGAAATATTTCATAATTATTGTTCGACGTTATCGATTTTAATTATTGTAGAACAAAACATATCACAATAAGAAGGTATTATTATTTTACACGTACCTATATTAGATTTCGATCACCTGTATTTCAATAATTTATTTTCTCACAAAAGTCGTCTGCGACTCGCGGCGGCGTCGGAATCCAATACCAAATCGATAACGATTTGAACAATGTTGCGAATTCACTAGTTTTCGAATATATTTCGTACGGAAGAGTGTTGGATTACGTTCATAGTGTTTGAGTTTGCTTTTTGATGTTAGAGTTCAGGCGCGGGTCACTATTACATGTGTTTCAAAGTGTTTTTTTTTCTTTTTCCGTGACTTAATTACCAACGAAAATAAAATTCCAAATCGACAAACGCATATGTACGTATATATTGTTGGTGTATACACGTGGAATAAAATGTTCGAGACCGTTATAATTGTTAACACGTAATTTAAAATAAATGTTACGCGATTGCACAACGTCGGTGGAGTGCCAAAGTAGATAAATCCGTTGCCTGAGCTATAACAACATCTGGGAATACTGACGTATTATTATATGGTAGTCGTGCGACGTGACGTCGTCGGTAGAGCCTGCAGAACAGTATTAATGCACTGTAATAGTATCTGTGGATGTGTTTCGTTTAAACGACTACAACCTAGTAAGTAACCTATTTCACAAGACATTGTTGTAAATCACCCGAACGAACGGTATCGCCGGATCGTCCCCGGCGATTGCCATCAATGAGCCTACGGAAAAGAAGAAAGAAAAAAACACGTCGACGGCAGATCTTCGAACGATATTTTCAAACGATTATACCTACGATACGGTTTGATTACTTTAGTCGGTCGTCCGTGCGTATAGTCGCCGACGTAACTATATACCTCTTTATTGCCATCGTAATTTATTTTAGTGAATCGCCAACGAAGTGTTTTAATATTTTAATGCTGTATACATAATGTATACATTTTTCTAATAAAACGTTTTACGATCGGTATATTCTCGACGCGCGGATCTGAACCTAAAAGTAAACAATATAACAATATTAATACTCGCGAATTGTTTCAACGTCGCGTATAAATCGTTAGATTAGACCTACTTAATGACGTTATTTTATTTATTAAAACTTACTCGGTGTTTTTTGTTTTTTAAATTTATCACAGATGACTTGAATAATATTCACGAGATGAAAAATTCAACGATTCTCGAGTTTTGTTTAACGAACACGTCGAATTCACGCAGACCGCCGGAGATTGTTCGAGAATCTGTGTTCGTTTATGTCTTAGAAATATTTACGCCTTCTAAAATTGAAAAAAACAATCGGTTAAATGTTTCTTCTAACTTTAAATACTAAATCACACAGCGTGCGAATACATTATTGTGGTTACAGTAATTGTTATACATTTTGAGAACACATAAAAACCGGCACTGTCCAAGCTGCGACGCGAATATTTTGTCCATCGCGATCTCGGATTCTACGAGCGAACACGTTAATCTTGCGGCGATGTACTGTCACGCGATGTTTGTCCTTCGAGAAATCTAAAAGTCCGTCCGAGACAAGACTTAAATAAGTCAAAGCCGGCGTTGACTCGACGCCAACGTTACGATGTTATTGCGCCGCACGTACCGAATAAAATATTACGCCGTCGATTCGGACGGATTCAATCGAGTTCAATTCGGGCCGCGACCGTCGACGATTTCGCGGTCGACCGGAACACGGTAAATAAGGAATGACCAAAGACGAACACAAACGTGAAGAAGACAAAAACATTTCGATACTTTTCTTCTTACATTCGAATACAATTTCGAGTGGGTATAATTTCGTCTTCACGCCGCCGGTGTATTTTTTCATTCGGCCGAGAGTACATTTTTGTTTCTCGACCTCGAACTCAGATATCTCGACTCGATTACTGGATTTCGTTTTCCACGACGACGAGATGGTATTTTTCATCGAAAACGTAAGATCAATAATGTACCGTAAGACCTCTCTTTGTAGTGGACAGTGGCGGGAAATTCAAAAGTGTCCACTACGTATATAATATAGTGTAGCACAACCAAAAGAGTATTATAAAAAATATAAATAACATTTATATATAGCGAAACGTGTAAAAAAATAAAATTATTTTGTACATTTAAAAATCGGTAGAACGACTAACAATTACCGAATTATACGTACTATTTTGTTGCGACATCGCATTATATCGTTGGAAATTATAATATTATTTTGAATACATTATCGGTTTTCATGTTTTCCGTCACCACTTTCGGGATGCGTTGTTTTTTTTTCGACCGTCCGCCGGGGGATAAGCTTTTCGAAATCAAAGAGCACTCTTTATGAGTCTGCGCACGGCACGACCGCACAAAGAGGATCGCGCGAGCGCGCCCGTCGTACACACACTATATTATATACGTATACATAGAATATGTCGCGGTGGTGTTTGCCCCGGTCGGTCGTCGACAACGACGACGACGACGACGACGTTATCGTCATTATAATAAGGACGAGATTTTTTTTTTCTTTCGGTACGAGCTTTGCTGCGGTCGCGCAAAGGACGTCAAACTCACGTTAAAGGACTCGGTTGCGCGTGAACGCGCCGCTGCACGCAAATACGTGCGCTCGGGTTTTTGGGCACAAAGGGTTCGCAATTACTCCGATTAGCGCGCAGACGTGCCCGTGTACCGCGACACTGACGACGGCGGGCGGTCGTCGAGTTCCTCTCGGCCACCATACATACACCTAACGAAATTATTTTTCGTGCCGTTCGCGGAATACCAATTGGATTGATTACGACAAAGGAGCCGGGGCGAGCGACCGGGCGAGGAGCAGGCGAGTCGGAGAACCGCGCGGGCACCGTTAATTGTATAATTCGATTTGGGAGATTCTATGAAATAAGACGACCGCCGACGATATACCGCGCGCGACTGCGATACGACTAGAAAAACACGCGGGCCGTCGATGTACACGTCGATGGATCGATAGACAGGTAGACACGGCGAGCGGGGTCGAAACGAGATCCAGGTCTCGGACCAAATTATTTCGTTCGCTTCGTCTCCGTCCGGCAATAGAAGAAATAAAAAAAAACTCCTAGTCGTCAAAAAGTCCGACAGTTTTTTAATAAAATAATAGACAAACGACGACATCGCACTCTTCTCGATGGATTAAAATGATTCGCGAAAACACGATTTCATTACGTATTTGTTTTCTCGACTCTTCGACAAACGACAATTATTTCTAAAATCGTGCCGGCCGAGAGCCCTCTGGCTACCGTCGTGGGACAGAGAGACAGAGAAAAAACACAGAGGACACCCCTCGAACGGTAGGCATCAAACAATACATTTCGACGTTCGGTTGGTATTATGTGCCCGCCACCGATATGATAAATCGTTAATTTTTTCGCTCGTTTCGCGGTTTTCTGATCTAAATAATCTCGTGCAGGTTTTCTCCGAGCCGTTTTCGTGTTTTATGCTTAAAATCGATTTCGGTTTCCGACATCGTATTCGGTATTAGTTTCCACGACGATGCCAGCGGGATAATAATACGTAATTATACACGCTTTTCCGTACGGTTATGTTAAGTTTTCTCTCTTTTCTCTCGACAATGTCTTGAGATATTTAAAATATCCTTCGGAATAAAAAAAAACAACCGCGTATTACTTTGTTCGAGTGGTAAATAGATTTTCTCGAGCGCGCGCGTATAGTATTTACTTATTTTATTTGATTTCGACCCGGACGGGGTTATACGTATTATACGTAAGGAATATCGATTTCGCGTGTACGATAGAAAAGCGAATAAAAGGTGTTTGGAATTTTATGTCGGTAAAATTGTTTGTGCGCGGATATGAAAATATTATTTGAAACGGGTAGACGAAAATAATCTGAAATCTTCGACTGTTTCCGGACGGAATGGTTTTTGTACTTATTCGGTACGAAATTTTCATAATATTCTAAACAAAACATTGACATTTTGAACTGGAGTGTTGAAGCAAAAGCGCTCGTTGTTAAATATCTATTATGGAAGCGTTCTCGGGAATATTCCCTTTGAAATACATTCGAAAAAGAATTCGTGTCGAAGGAGATCATTCGTGTTTTAAGTAAGACGACATGAAGAAATATATTAGCATCGATCGAACGTCCCGGAAACAAAACTACAGTGAATAATAATAACGATAATTAAAATCTGAAAACAGAGAGAGAGAGAGGGGGGGGGAAATGTAATACGTCATTAGAAATGACAACAGCGTAGATCAGTCATGCTTCGATTACGCTGGAAAGTTAATAACATTTAAGATGACGAGGATTTTTTAAACCTACTCTATAATCGAAGAAAAAGTATGGAAACAAAAGAAAGAAAAAAAATGAAATTCGTTTACAATATTCATGAAAATCTTTTTCGTACACACCTGTAGCTTTTTCTTATTTTTTTCCAGTGTAGCGAGAAACAAAGGATAGCAGCGCGCGATTAAATAAATTATTATGACACGTCGAAAGGTAAACGTCCGTCGTCGCGGAGTAAGTCGCGGCGCAATCATATTATAGTTTAAAATATTGAACGCGAAACAGACATCTCTATAGATGCCATGGATATTATGTTCTTCTTAATACCGACGATGCAAAACCTAATTTATTCTTTAATGAGAAAATACAATCAGTATAGGTATGGTATTACTGAATTCATAATAAAGGCCGCGCAGAAAGTCATTTTGTACATTTCCCGTTTTGCTTATTAAAGTAGACTGATGGGGATTCCATATACTTTAATATTGATTGAACGAGGACACGGCGTAATACTTTCCGGCACGGTGGATCGTTAAACTCTTAACAACGACGTCGACGCTGAAAACGTAACGGTAGCATTGATTTTTTTTTTAACGTTTAAAAGGTGAGGGGGCGGAGAGAATCGCACGTGAAATAATAATTTCCGAATCTCTAATAAACGTAGTTACTGTTTTCGGAACCGTTGCGCGCGCTTAGAATACAATAATTGCAAGTCACTGGGCGCGATTACGTGAAATATAATTTCAAAGCATTCGGAACGTCATTCGACTGAATTTTATACGCGCACCAACACAATCCATACGAGTTTTCCGGGTTCAGTGTCGGAAGGCTGTACGGCCGCGCGATTATAACGATTAGAATTACAACAATTATCGCGATGCTGTATTATTATACTCGAGTGTGTGCGATGCACATTATGCGCGCGAGAATAAATTAAATCGTTGGATATTTGACGAAAATCGTTTATAGTTTTACGTGTACCGAAATCTCGTTCTTAATTATTATTTAACCTTGGGTGAGGAAGGAATAACGCTTATTACCGAATATCCTTCTAAACGATGATATCACCGGCGTTTCGCGTCAGTCGCATTTCAAACGAGTACGTGATTAGAATAGTGACGACGAACCCAGAGCGGCGGAACGCTCGACGACGGAAAAAATAAAAACACACTTTGTTGACTAACGCGCGAATGTGTTTTCGTCGAGGCGAAATTAAACGAGTGACGAATACGCGTATTATTTTGAAACGTAAACATTTGAACGCGCGAGAAAATGGTAAAAAAAAAACGAAGGTAATTCTTCGCTCGAAACTGCGCGATGACCGCTCGAAAGGTAAATATTTTCGATTTAAACATTGGTTTACGCTCCCCCCCCCCCCCCGGAGTTTATGATTTGCGTTTTTTATTTTCGTTTACGAGACCCGCTGCACCGCGCGACGTCCAAGTACTGCAGTTTCGTTCGTGTTTTTCCCGTACCGAAAAATCAACAAAAATATCCTTCCGATTTTAATTAAAATATTGAACTTTTTTCCTTTTTTCCTTTTTTTTTTCAACGGGTCGATGCAGTCCGATGCAGATGTTAAACAATTTAATTGTTCGTCCCGTTACGGGCAGGAAGGAGCAAAAAAAAAAAAAAAAAGAGTGAATACTAGTCCGCGTGGTTCTTTGATGTCCTCTCGCTCTATACCGGAGTCGTACGTTTTCATTTCCACAACAATATGCTTCAGTAATTATTATTATTATTATTATTATTATTATTACCGTCATCTCGTTGGCGTACGCCGTAAATCGTAATCGTTTAATTAAACAAACGTTTTGTCAGCGTAATAACCGTATTGTTTTCGTCTCGTCGTTTTCAGTTGAAAAATAGGAACGTTTTATATTAACAACGATTTGTATGCGTGGTTTGCCAACCTACGTCACTTTCCTTTAACGTCAAGCCTACAAACAACACGTTGTTTTCATCTCGTGACGTATAAAAAAAACACACACACACACACGTTCTCGTATCAGTCGTCTAGAAATTTCGAATTTAAAGAGGAGAACTCACGACGAGTAATATATTTATCTCGAACGCACTAAACGTAATATTTCGTGTTGTTGTTTTTTTAATTCCCGCACGAGTCCTATCGCCTTCCTGTATAATACCTACGTGTCGTAACTCGATCTCTATAGGGGGGTATTATTTTAATTTTTTTTTATACAGTCGTGATGTGTTTATCGACGTCATTAAGCGTTACGAAAATTAAGACGTTTTCGTTTCCAGAGGAAAATAAATACGAAAAAAAAAAAAAAAGTATTCCTAACTCATAATAAACGTATAATAACGTACGTTTTAATAAATTGTAGTTGTACTACGTATAATAGCTTTTTTTCCGTCGGACCGAACGAGTATGGGTAATTTGAAACACACGACGCCGCCGCCGACCGTCCGAACGACCGCGAGTGGATAAACGACGTTATATTGTTTCGTCTGGAGGACGACGACGTGTGCAAGAAGAAAATACGCGTCGACGACGGTCTGCGCGAGACGTAAATCCTATGCGCGATTCGTAAATTATTTCGTATCGTTTAGGCGGCAATTCATGCTGTTCCCGTCGTCGCGCGAATTTATTTCGTCTCGCTCAAAAGACAACGTCGAGTCCGTTTTACGCGCGTTCGGCGTGCACTCTTTCGACAAACGAAACCAATCAAATCGTATCCGAAACGTTATGAAATAATAGTAAACATTGAAATATCTTTTTCCGAAAACGTAATATAAAATAATAATTATTGTCAGAGCAATAATTATTTGCTACTACCACCTACCGTTTTCGCTCCGTTCTCCGCTCTTCGTGTTTAGTAAACGTGACCTGATGCAGATGGCCAACGACGTGAATTATTGCCGACGTGAAAATATATTGTCGTGTGAAACCGAAAGAGTTGTTGATGGTGTTTTAAAAGTGGTATTGACCTTTGAAAAAACACGGTTTAATTGCGCTCGCGTACGAATTTTTCATCAAATGTGTAAGTGTGAACAACACGTCTTTATTTCATTCCGTTTCGATACAGTTTTTCGCATTATACTGCAGTGGTTAATTTCAAAACGCGAACGTATACGTCTCGCAGCCTTATATAATATTATACGTGCAGAGTTGACACAATACGACGATTTCGCATCCGAAACGTGGCCGTTTATAAAATGAAAAAAAAAACAACTTTATTATCCCATCTCGAAGACTCGAATACGCGCGCGCGTCGAACGTATTATTTTTAGTTATCGCGATCCAAAGACATTATAATGTATTACTAGAATTTATTTACGGTCCCGAGATTTTAGCTTTAAAATAATTATACCGTTTCGAATAAATAAATAACCAACTTTTAGCGCGGCTGTGTGTAATTTGGATTTATAACGGTATCTCCGGTTGACAAGCTCCGTCGATTCGACAAATATAAATTATAAAATTAATACTTAATTAGCATTTCAAACAGAAACGGACGCGGAGTGTTATAAATCTTACGCCGAGAGACATTATCAAGCGAGAGTATAATAATAATAAAGGAGCGCGGAAAACGGAACGATTTTATTTTTAAATACACAATATTAATATGCGAGGGAAGTGGGGGTACTTATACTACCATCGGCTTAGAAATATTATAATAATATTTTATGGGCTCTGCGTCGAGCGTTTCGAAATTCGAAACTCGAATAAACGGAAAATAATTACGTTAGGTATTTTATTATACGCAATACAGTCGACTATGATATTATTATATTATGATATTATGCGCGCGCGCACAGTTGCAGACCTACGGTAACGCGGAGTTGAGAAGGTGAAAACAATTTAGATTCGTTAACATTTACTCGAGATGCCGAGAATCCTTAAAAAAAAAAATTATTTTCGAATTAAATGTTTTAAATCGAAGAAATTTGAAAAAGAAAAAACGTTATATACGTATATATTTATGTATTTTTTTTTTTTAAAAACCAATTGTGTTTGACTATTAAATTCATTTTATTAGTCGTGTTTTCTAAAGAACTTAGTGATTTTAATAAATCCGTACCTCCGTTGCTCTCGATATTATAATAATATGAACCGCTTTTCACCACTTCGCTCGTCGTATCGTAATGCGTCGGAGGTCTTCATCGTCGCCGTGTAAGCATATCGGAGATTTATCGTATCGATTTCAATCCGTTGTCCGCGCGAACGTCGAAATATCGCCATCGACTTTTGCGTTCTCCGTCGCGGTTTATCGAAATCCCCCGTTCGTCATCTCGGAAGACAGAAATCGATTGTTTCTGCAACGTTGATTGCGATACTAATGGGAATTCGAACCGACTCGTGTGCTGCGATGCACTCACATGTACAAAATATTTTTACCCCTGAAAACTCGCGCGGAAAAATCGAACCATTTCCCCCCCGTCATATAAGCAACGCGCGCGATACCGTTTTTTTTTTTTTATTAAAATCGTAGGTAAACGTTTATACAATAGCTGGCACACGTATAATATGGTTCGATATGAGAAAAAAAAAAAAAAACAAAAATAAATAAACGTCTCGACGAAGACTATAGAAATTCAATAACGTTATATCGTATAATACGAGCAGGTTTATAAGCGCACACGCGCGCCGTATTCTCTCTCTCTCTCTACGCGTCTTCTATATAATATCTATACCGTGTTGTTTATTAAACGACAAAGTCAAACGAGCCCGTCGCACCGTCGCGCGTCGTCGCTATCAAACGAGATCCTCCTACTCGACGTTTCGCGTTAAACCCGGCCATTGCCTAATTATTGTAAATAACAATATGTACGTCGATAATTCGTTATTATTATGTATTTTTACCGCGCGGTTTATATGGCTCCGAGTCAGCGAGTGTACGTAATATTTTAAAAAACAGAAACCGTATCGCTTCAGCGGAACAAAGAAAGCAGCCGTCGTCTTCTAGTAGACATAATAATATACGAGTGGGTAGGCGAGCTCGTGCACGCGCGCGTCCGTGTAACACTTGAAAAGCTATAAAAAAACCTAAAACAACGTGTAAAACTATTTCTCCCGGTTCTATATTTTAAAAACGAGAGACCTCGTCGTCGTTTGCCGATTCGATACAATTCGCTCGATGGCCGCCGCCGCCGCCGCGATAACAGGATTTTATGTCCCCGGCCGAACACGACACACGAATCCGAAAACTTCGCGTTAAGCACGTACCAATAATACGGAGCACATAATATTATTATGTATGCGGTGTGTACACGACGTTATTATTATTATTACCGTACGGCTGTCGAGCGTTGTGGTGTCTAGACACTCGGCGTGCATTCTTATCAATTTGCGGGGCGGTGCTGTTGTGTACGAATGGGAAACACGATTTTGCTACGCGCGACACCGTTACGTTATAAAATCGTACGCGCGTTGTTTTTTATTTGTTAATTTTTTTTATCACGCGGCACGTGGGAACCGGTTTTTCAACAAAAAAAATGTCAATCGATTTTTACGACGCGGTGTGTATACGGGTAATTAAAACCGACGTCGGAGACGAAACAACAATGATTACCTTGGCCTTCGCGGTCGTGCTGTATCGTTTCTTTTCCGCCGTGCATCTCCCCCCCCCCTCCCCCGAGAGGTCCTGCTGCAACGCGCCGACGACGTCGTCGGTGACGTTTTTAATAAACGTTCTAAATACGCTACGCTACGTTCCGATCACGTGGATATATCGTGTAGTCTTCCGTCGTCGGGAGTCATCTTCTGAGTATGAAAATCGATTGACGACCGGCCAAACGCCTGTGAAGTGGTCCAGACAAAACGGTATGTTGTAATAATAATAAGAATTATAATAATAGTACGGCTGCGTGACGTAAAAACGGAAAAAAGCTGTCCGACCATGACGTACTTACTACACGAGAATGAGCTCGTTTTTCGCCAGTTTTTATTACTCTGTCGGAACACGAATCGCCGCCGCCGCCGTGGCGTTAAGAGACAGTGAAAATGTAGTTCTCACTTTGTGTAGGCTACCCGGCTGGAAGTACTTCGTAGGAGATTTTCACATCGTCGTATAAGAAATCGCTAAATTCAAAATAAAAAAACAGATATTATGCATAGTAAAAAATAAATAATTGTTAAATGTTGTGTTAGAGAAACGCGAACCTAACCGGTTTATCGTTAAATTTTTCTGTTTTTTGTCAATTTTCGTCAGTTTTTCACGTATAACTTTTAAACTGTTGGCAAATTCGAAAAATGACCACTCTAAAGTGCAAACTAGATACGATTTGTTACCAGAAATCGATACTGAAGTTGAAAATTACTAGTTTTCGAGTAACACACATCACGATTAGGTTTCACTCAGATTCTAAAAGGTTTTAACTATAACTATTACGATGAGTTACAAATTAGAATTTGTACAAAAAAAGTAGTATTGTTAACGCGAACATAAAATTGATTTTTCTTACGATAAATACTGAAACTTTCACGAATAACATTAATATTTCATCAAAATAAATACGAGTACATACGAGAAACCCAATCGTGCGCGAACAAATTCAAATTTTCAGCGTTCTTTTTCGGAAAACAGTAAACCGAAAATCGTTTGGAATCGAAAACATCACCGGTTTGTACGCGTTATTAGCCCGATGATCGTTGTGACCATATTTCCGTGTTTCGGTCTCGCTCGAGTCGAAAACGTACGTCGTTTACGACGATTAGCCGATAGCCGTCGAAAAACGTATTCTAAATCGTTCCCGTAATAAAGTAAGAACGCCGAACCCGAACGATGGCCCCCCTTCTCTTCTATCGCCGCGCACTGAAACGTAAACACGGGAATGCGCATCGAACAACAATAATTGGTCAATTTCCTAGTAGTGCTCGAGATCCTATGCGGGATCTAAAATTATTCACATTAAACGTTTTATTTTTATTGTTATATTTTTTTAAATAACATTTAATTTAAACACACACGCGCGCGCGTCGATAACGATCAGATTCGAATTTATAACGTACGACGACCGTCCGCGGGGCTCGTGTGTTTTTTAACAACACTCCATTACAATAAAACGATTCTTAGTCATTTTCTTTATTTTTTTTTTTTTTCTCTCTAACCCGGCACCGCGCCATCATCAACTGTACTCGACGACGACGATGATGATGATGATGACGATGATATCTCTTCACCCCATCAAACCACGTTTTTTATTAATCCTTTCCCGGGGTGCAGTAAACTTTAATCGTCGACTATCGTGTATCCGTATTCCGTATACACGTACAATATATATAACAGATACACATCATAAGCATAGAAATCAACATATACCTGGTTCGGTGTTTAAGTCACTGTGCCTTTTGTTCCGTTGGCAATTGCATATTCATTAGTCTGCGGAGCGGCAAATCCGAGTACACATTTCTCAATATTTACGACTTCCACCGGCGCACGATAAAATATATAATAATATATTGTACGTATTCGTTGTTTACAAAACAGCTCGCCGGCTTTCGCTCGATTTATTTCCGTTAGATTTTTAATAACAATAACAATCGTTTCTCATAGGTTATATTATATTAATAAAAATTATAAACGACGACCGTCTATCAATAGGTTCGTCCGAAATACGACCGAGTGTAATAATTATTGCGCATGTTTGGCTTACCCTCACGTAAAAAATGAATTCTTTCATTCTGAAACATAACATTATAATACGTATAACGTACAGAGACGCGCGTAGTGAGCACACGTCAGAGACACGATGGTTTATTAGGTTGCTAATAGTGTTTGCGGCGTTCGCCGCGTCCGTCCGTCTAATCATGCCCACGGAAAGTTTTTAATGACCCGCGTTGGTAAATTTTAATAAAAACAAAACCACATGACACATTACATCTACTTAAAACGCGTATATGAACAGTAATGTCAGTCGTAACGAATAAAATATATACTACTGTTTCGGTGTGCTCGAACAGAGTTTGAAATTTAAGCCACGAATTTGACCTTAGTTCTCGCATTCGATGCTTAGCACCTCGCGTAGCCCGCGAATATGTAATATATTAATATATATATATATGTGTGTACATTGACGAGTGTAGTCGAAACAAAAGTTCTACCGAGAAGGATTAGTTTGTTTGACACGTGGCACGTGTGCGTGTGTGTGTGTGTGTGTTTAATACGAGAAATACACGGTGTTTGCCCATAGTTTTGTACACGACGAGTAGAAAACTTTACTACTGATATTAATCTAAAACGCCAAGACGTTATATATACCGGCAGGGAACGCGCGGCAAATATTTAAATATCAATAATAATAATAATAATAGCGACGAGCATTTGGACCGTAAAAACCGTAGGTATTAATTTATCGCCGACGACTCCGTGGAACGTAGGTGGCTTAACCTATTTAATATGTACGCGCACACGCGCGTGCGCAGGTATTCTCGGGTTCGCGCGGTAAATAATATAATATGTGTATGCCGTTCCGTGTGTATAATAATAATAATAATAATAATAATAATAATATACGTGTATATCCGTCGAGGACGATGCACGACTGAACTCGCGTGCGTTATTGGATTTATCGCGTACCGGAGGAAATTACAACGCGGACGATTCGCATATTGTAAACCTGCAGTCGAAACGAGCGCCGCCGCCTGCCTCCGCACTGCAACACGCGATGTACATACGTAATATTGCGCGGTAATGGAGACGTCATATCATTATTATGTGTACACCGAACAGCTCGTCCGGAATGCGCGGAAATGTTTAATTTGTCGCGCGGGGGAACGCACACGAAGACACGCGACGATCGAACGGAACGCGACGAGACGATATAAACACCGGCCGACACAATCGCGTATAGTCATTACACTGCATGCCGATAAGTACTTTTTGTACTGTTGCAGAGACGTTCCTCGATATTTTTTCGACCACACGCGTTTTCGCAATCACGCCACCGATCCACGTGCGTCGAGTACAGTCCGAGAGTAGGACAGAATAGGCTACGCGGAAACGTTCGCTTCTCGAAACTTCTCTGCGATCGCGAAAGCCGCGGTTTGATTTCAACAATCTAACTACATGGACTTCCTTCATTTACTATTGAAAAAAAAAAAACCCCGATATTAAATGGAAAATTCACAACAAATCAAAAATAACATCATGATCGATCAACAGCCATTAAATTGAACAAAAACAATAATAATAATTAATTGGTATGACTCAGTAGCAAACCAACTCGACTAGATAACAATATTGGATAAATAAATACTCAAAAAAAAAAGAAACGAAAAAAGGATGGAATCTTTTTCAAATCATTCGTGTCGACTTACTCTCAAAAACAACCTTCTTACTATTCCGGTATGACGTATCGAATCGGTGATAATGAATTCAAATGTAAGAAAAAAGTTATACGCATTGAATCGATCGTCAACATTAAATGGAATTAATCGTCGCGTGATTCCCGAACACCACGAAGGGGTTTCAAAACTTCCCACGATATGAGTATAAAAAATTCAAGAGGTGAAGAATAAAATATAAAATTTCTGTTCGGTCGGGTGCAGCAGTTAAAATGCACGCGGTAGTTCCAAGAATAATAGCTAGAGATCTACGAGCGACGTTAGAACTTCATTGTACGTAAAGTAATTGAAAAAGTCCTTGAAATAATGCATTATTGATAATTTGTTTTTATGAGCTCATGGAAATTCAAAAAGTTTAATTAGGTATGTTCAAGTTGCCGAGGTAAATGCGATTACAATAGATCCATTTATTTTTAACAACCTCTGCAAAGTTAAAACTGTTGAAAGTTATAGCCGCCGCCGGTTATGATATTTTAATAACATTTTGACAATACACACTAGTAAAGTCGATAATATTATTGAACGAGAATATAATATTCGAGAAAAATATATTTAAAAAAGCTGCTGTTCGTGTTATGATCCTTAAAATTAAAATTATTACTCGAAGTAATTAAATGTTGATAAAGGCGAGTCGACGGCGACGCGAAAATGTATGAGAACGTTTGAATTTCTTACAAAACTCGAAAGTGAAAAACAAACGAACACCTCGAATACGTTTAACGAACTGTATTATTATTTTATTTTTTTCAATCGAGCAACAGTTATAGAGAGTCTTAGAGCGGCGGCGCGCGCGCCGACGACGGTTTCGAAAAGTTTTGATGTAGAACGATAACCGCGACGTAATATCGTCCACGCGTTATTACGGCCGGGACGTCGCTGAAAACAAAACACACTGCGCGCAGTCGATCGGAATAAAAACTTTTATCCGAAATCGCAGTCCGTTTCTCTCGTATATTTTCTTACGCAGTGCGTGCCGATACCCATTCCACGCCCCGCGCGCGCGCGCTCGCGTTATTCATACGCCGCGGTACACAATAGTGTCACGTTTCGTGGATCTCCCGGTCGAACCGACAAACGATCGATAAATCGTCACAATATCGTACGAGACGATAACGCTGCTGCTGCGGCTACCGGACACAATTGAATCGTCCCGCATCTTCGGTTGAACGAACGCGCGGCGGCGTTTGTGTCGCAAAGCGGTAGTAGTCGGCTAAACCGACCGGTTTGAAAGGATAGAGGCGAAGGCAGAGTCGGCCGAGCTCTCCGACGACGGCGGAAATCGGTGTCGGGAATCTCTGGTGCTCGAAAGAGGGCAACGGATAATACGGACGCGCGGTTTTTTTTTTTCTCTGCGTCGCCGCGAGGTCGATTTCCTCTAATCCCGTCGCCGCCGCCGGAATACAATACAAACGAGATTATAATTTTATGCGCGTGAAAACCGTCCGGTCTCTCGTACGCCGTGGCGCCCAACACGCGCGCGCGCGCGCGCGCGAACGAGTAGCCGAAAACGTCCGGAACGACTCGAACGCGTGAATTCCGTTCCGACGTATAGTATGGGGGTGACGAGGTTTTTCCGACACTCGGGCGGCAAGATGAGAAAAAAAGTACCAAACGGTATCGCGAATAATATTTGCGTTTGTTTTACAAGTCGACCGGTGGGCAGAACACATAATATGACGTCGACGGCAGGGTCGTTGTGGAGCAAAACGTCGCCATACGAAAAAATAGACGCGCGGTGAGAAATAACAGTTGCGACGACCGTGAAACAAGCGTGTCGGAGGCGTGATACCAAAACGGTATTGTAGAGATCGAACAAATCCAAATCACAATATTATGAAATTAGAAATTATTATTTTACTTTATTTCTATAAAGAAAGTTGAAAAACGAGCGTGACTTCAACAACATCGATTATTTAGAAAATTTAAAGTCTTTGGCGTTTTTAAAGCACAGATTATTATCATAATTATCATTATCATCGATATTTGTCCCGATTTAAAATTCAAAGGCTAATGAGGAAAAAAAACGTGACTTTGAATTTTTGAAACTTTTCTTTACGAGTGAGAAATATATTATGTAAAGAGAAATTTTGTACATACGTTTTCTAGATTTCTGGTCCGACCAAAACGATTTCATTTACATTTAACGAAAAAAAAAACTATCTCTAAAATCTATATGTTCGAAAAAAGCAACATCTTTTGAAAATGTGACCATCTCTAGAAATTACACGCGTATCTTGTGAACATTTTAAATCTCTACAATCATATTATGTTTTTGATTTATAATAATTTTCTTAAAAACTTGGTAAGTTGCGCGATCATTTTTATATAATCGATAATTATTTTAATCAATATTTGACGAATATTCAATATAATCAATATAAATACGAGGTATTACACAGATTTTTCCGTTTTTCGTAATGTTTCGTAAGTTTTTCTCGGTTATAAGGAAACGCCGGTGGGGTTTACTAAAAAAAAAAACGACTTTTTCACCGAATCAAACACACGACGGCCCTCACAAAAAACTACAGCCGCGATTATTATCATTAATATTATTTCGGCCGAGACGTTCGGCGATTTCAAAACGTTGTCGAATGATATTTCCGCGTACGAATTCGATTCGCGGGCCGTTATATGGATCGCACGTCTTTCCTCGTCTCTCGACACGACCGAAAAGGAAATTCATCATTGACCCCGTGGCCCGTTTCATAAAACGTCTCGCGCCGCGCATTCGTTTTATCCGATTGAGCTGCAACGCGCGCACGTCTCGCGACTACGGCCGGTACCTCGGGTGTTCTCCCGCGGCTTAATCGAAACGTATACGTTACATATTAATATATAACAAAATACAATATGTATTACGTTAAATCGTATATTATTATTATTATTGCGTTTGTGCGTGCGCGCGCGCGCGCGCTCGGCGATCGAGATAGTTACGCGTCGAGTAATCACCGCCCCGCGTACTGTTTTCTAGGTACGGATGCCGGCGATTTATCTCAATTTAGAATAATCCGAAAACATATTTTCCGTGCCGGTTAACCGCCGCGGCCGGGGAAGTCGATCAATCATCCGAAGCCTTTTGTGTCGGATGTATAATATTTTACACACACGCGCGCGCGCGCATTATATTGTATTTTACGGCAACGTTATTAAGAAATTGCCGGGGCACGGTGGTCGCGGCGGCGGCGGCGGCGACTACGCTTACCCTTTTGGCCGACGTCGTCGTCGCCGCCGTCGTTCCATCAAAACCACGCGCGTTATCGTATATAAAATAATAATCGTATATAATATATATACGTGGAGCAACCCTCGATCGGGTCCGACAGTGGCTTGCTGCTCCTACGCGGCCGTCGTCGTCGTCGTCGTCGCCGCCGCAACAGTACGCCGAGCGGAAATATCCAACAATAATAATAACGTTACGGGGGGGGAGGGCAGTATGTATGCGATAAAAGTCGTGCCGAGATCGAATAAATTCCGCAGAGAGGAGACCCGATAGTAGTTCGCGTCTGACATTTTGCCCGCGACAAATTCTTGAAAATTCTTGAAAACGC
Source organism: Drepanosiphum platanoidis (assembly GCA_948098885.1). Classification (NCBI taxonomy): domain Eukaryota; kingdom Metazoa; phylum Arthropoda; class Insecta; order Hemiptera; family Aphididae; genus Drepanosiphum; species Drepanosiphum platanoidis. Next base: position 28,720,153 of record OX402528.1, on the reverse strand, counting down.
GATGGGCTTGTTTTACGGATTTTTCCCCGCCGACGACGAAAAAATAGACCAGACCTGTGCGGCGAACGGCTGCTGATCGGTTTAAATATCGTCGGGAAATGTCGTATTGAAATACGATAAAAAAAAAAAAAAAGAGTACAATAAAAATAGATTCGTGAAATAATCACCGTCGGAAATAATACCGTTCGAACGTTTGTTCGACGACGACGGGACGACGACTGGAAGAGTTTAGCCCTTCCCGTGACTAATAATGACTCGTAATACCGCATAATACGACGTATTGTAACCGTATACGCGCGCGCGCTTAAATAATACCGTCCTGCCGCCGCCGTCGTATTGTGAGCGTTATGAAGTTTTGATAGAAAACGGTCGCGCGTTTTTGAGCCGTGCGCGCGCACACTGTGTCACACTTACACAATACGCGACGTATGCTGTTTATAATACAGCCCGAAGGACAAAGGATACGCGCGCCCGAGATATTATATTGTCGACCGCCGTTAACCCTCGCCACGTCCACGTGTCCCACAATGTGCACGGTCCGTGTGATTTGCGACGGTATCCTGCAGCTGGGTGAATTTACTTATTATTATTATTATTGTTGTTGTTGTTATTATTATTTTTATTATTTGGCGGACGGTGAAATATGAAAATGTATAAGCGAGACGGTCGATGTGCGTGACCGCGAATGGAAAGACGGCGATTCGCGATGAAATCATTCGTCGACACGGGCCCAACGAGAAGGGGGAGAAAGGGGAAATTCGGGCGTTTGGAAAAAAATACCAAAAATATGCTCTGCGATACTATTACGCTCGTATCACGTACGAGTATATAATGTCCAAACGACTTACATTTAGAAGTATTTTATACTGAAAAAAAAAACTATAACTGCGGAAAATAAATAATAATGTAAACGCGCAATAAACGATTTTAAAATCGTATATTTATAATAATTATATTTTAATAATTTATACTTAATAATTGTATTTTAATTGTCACGCTATTACCTACCTTGTAATATATTTGAAACTGTCCGAGTGATCATAGCGAGCGAGTGACTTCGCCGCGCCGGTCTCTAAACGTATTTACTTCCGTCACGTGCTTGCGTTGAGATTATTCTTAAAAAAAAAATAAATAAAAAAATGTGAAAATTTAAAAAGAAAATCACATCAAAAGATATATTTATCATAGTTATTATTATATTACCTAAATGAGATGAAAATACTTTGAGTTTACTCAATTTTTATCCCAGGGCCGGATTTCTCTGTCGACGGCCCTACGTCGGCACTCGCGAGCAGTGGTCCGCGGAGCCCCTGGAATCCACGACAGTGATTCGGTGGCTCTGCGGACTCGTCCGAATCGAATAAAATATAATTTTTAGTCAGTCGCATTGGCCCCCACTTTATATCTATTATCAGGTACTTGTCCCTATTATCATCAGACGGGAAAAAAAATTATGCCTCGGCCATTTTTCGTTCACGTCTATACACCACCGTGTTCGCGCGCGTTATGAACGAATTATAATATTATATATTGTAATTATGTGCTTTGAAAATTGAAACGAATTCATGAAATGCCTACGTAATAATATAATAACATACCGTGTCGCGTCTCGTATTTCACCGTTTGACCGATACCCACCATTTTACACTATTAAATAATGCGTACATTATTATAATATTAGGTACGATTATTAATGTCAAACGAGTTTTGTTGGCCACGAGAAACGAATGACGGTACCCGCGGAACCTAATTTATAATGTAATAATGATACAGGTAGTCCGCACTAATATCTCATTATATTTTAATGGTTTAATACTTTGGTCAAAGTATGTTGTCGGCAACAAAATAAACGTGGACCCGTCGGATTCGTTGAAACATCACATCGTCGTTATATGACCGTATTAACTTTACACGATTTTATTTCTTCTTTTAAACACATAATGTAATATATCATATAATATGAAGTATTACTCGGACAGTAGGATTAAAATTAATTACTTTAAAGTGTCGATGTTATAATTATATGAAACGAACGTTTTGTCAAAATGTCACAACAAACTGAACGTCGAAGCAACGCAATAGGCATTCGACTTCAATCAATCCAAACGTGTTGATTTATAATAACTTGTTATGTTTTATTTTAATTTTTTTTTAGGTAAATAATATATATTTTCTTACCCGCGTTATTTGAACACTGTGGATGGGGCAAACTCGCGGAGTGGTGTGTAGGAGATCAGTTTGTTGAGAAATCGTGCGGCGGTCGTAAATTAATCGGAATAATCGTTCGTCTAAACATCACTCCCGTGTAATGTGAGACTGGCTGCGCACGAGGGCGAAAACAAGTGACGGGAAGAATCGCCGATTTCCGTCTTAAAAACGCTTCTTTTTTTTCCCCCCTTTCGAAAACTAAAGAGAAACGACAACATTATTATTATACCTGTTCGTAGATGGAAACGCGTCTTAGGTCACCACCACTCGTGTGCTCGGTCACCTATTGTGTGCGATATCACGCGTATTTTCTATAATATAATATTTTACGTATATACTCGTATATATATATGAACGAATTTATAAGGTATATTATACTTCTTTCGCGTATAATAACAATAATAATAATATAATACACTGCCGCAGCACTTACAGAACCGTTTTCGAGTATTACAGCGCTGCACTCTTCGCGAGATCGAGATAATATGAAAAACACTATGGCATTATATTATATTTCTCTCTTTTTCCAATATCCATCGAGAACAACCCCCAATAAAACGGAGTAGTCATGAGGAAAACCGGTTATATTGTCCCACGACCCGTCGAGAGCATGTTTTCCATATATATATTTTTTACGTAACACTGCGATAAATGAAAAGTACTTTGATCCGTCAAAATTCAATCGTTGAAAATAATTTTCTTCGACATAAAATCGACTATTATTATTATTTTTTTTTTTTTTTTTCGATAATTACTAAACCGAACTATTTCGCGATCGCAAATGCGGTGTAATATTAAAAAGAAAAATAGAATATGATAATATTAATTTTTCGTCGTGTAATATTCAATGTTAATTTGTCGCTATATTAATATTATTTCAAAGTAAACAAACGATTCTCGTATTTCAATTGAAAGTATCGTCGAAATCCTCTAATATAACGGAAAAGAAAGTTTATCCATTTCCGTTCGTAAAAAATATTAACCGTTTATAATCAAAAAATATATATTTTCCAGTACGCACCGTTAGAGTATTTATTACGTCGTGTGTTCGAAGAAAGTGATAGGTGTTGTTTGCTTTGGATCGAAATTCAAAAATCCCGTCGGTTTCGATTTCAAATCTCTTTCCAGATACGTCGTGAACACGAAATTCATCCGAAAGCAACAGACCCCGAACGCGGTCAGTCAAAAACGAGTGGCGCGTGAAAAAATTATTATCGCGTAAATATAAAAAATACGCGCACGACGTTAACGCGTCGCGTACGATAATATTAACCGTTTCGCGAGCGCTACGGGTTGAGGTAATATTTTCGCGTTGTCTTTTTTTTTTTTGCCCCCGTTCGTATTATTCATAAACTATGCATACGCGCGCATCGATTACGAGAGAAAAATTACGTGCACCAGATTTGGAGAAAATCCCATTAAGAGCGTTATGGTAATATACAAAGGGTTAAAATCATAAATATCAAAGAGTCGCGAGGGGGCGAGGACGAACTTTTATATTCACACGCACACACGCACGCATTAAATACGGACACATACGCGGCGGATAGGTCCACAAAAGAGAAAAGTGACAATGACGTATGCGATTCCATACGAGCGGCATATATGTATACAACACACACAACGGTGTGTATATATATAACTGCATATGTGGACGTACAGCGTGGAGTGCCGAGCGTTAATGGGATAAAAACGTAGAAAATTACGAATAATTCGTCATATTGTTGTCGCGGCGATGGGGTTGAACCGGAAATAATAATAAAACGACGACGGTTTCGAGGAGCCGATATTATTATCGTCATCGTAAGCGGCGGCGGCGCGGCGTCCCTCCGTTATGATAATATATTACATCAAAATATTTCGTATTGTATCGATCACGCGCGCGCCTGTCGCCGGAATCAATTAAACGGCGATCGAGTCGTGTGGCGGATCAGCCGCAGCAACGATAATAATAATATACGCGAACCCGTCGATACCATGGCTTGTCGAGGTTTTCGACGAAAAGGTTTCCGAATCGTTCAGTGCAGTGGGGCGCGGGAGTGAATTTTAACTTGACACATATTTGCAGGCGAATTTATCGAGACGTACGCCGCCATTCCGCTGTCGTATAGTTAAAACACACGTCCGACATAATACAGGGTGGGGCAGTGAATCGGGCGATTTTAAAATAACTATAAAAACCCAACGAGTATTTTTTTTAACAAATATATATTTTATATAACCTGAAAGTATATAAAATAGCATTAAAGAAGTGTTAATTTGTTGTTTAATTTTTATAAATGATATCTGCAAGATGGGGCTACGAGTCATACAGCTAGAGTGAGTATGAATATTCTAAAAGATTTGTTTCCGAACCGCATAATTTCTCGAAATGGGAATATTCCGTGGCCTCCACGTTCGCCTGATTTAACGGCCTGTGATTTTTTTCTGTGGTGGTATATCAAAAGTAGAGTATACCAAACACCACTAAGGACACTTGATGATCTTAAACAAAGAAAACGAGAAGAGGTGACACAAATCTCACCGGAAATTCTGCGAAACGTCATGACCAGTTTTCAACTGACCGCCTTTACGAATGCTTGCTTCTAAATGGACGCCATCTTGCCGATATCATTTATAAAAATTAAATAACAAATTAACACTTCTTTAATGCTATTCTATATACTTTCAGGTTATATAAATATATTTGTTAAAAAAAAATACTTGTTGGGTTTTTATAGTTATTTTAAAATCGCCCGATTCACTGCCCCACCCTGTACAATATGATACATCTGCAGTTTATGATGACGCGTTTTGAAACAGAGATATAGGAGAATTCGCGTATTCAAAAGTAAATTCTGGTCGTCCGAAAAACCCAAAAATTACGCCACTGGTTCAGTAATCTATCGTCCGCGGTGCCGCCGCCGTCTGAATCACGCGAAACAACTCGCCTGACGATCGCAGCTATTAGAGGTCATAAGATTATGCGTTTTTCGCTGGGCCCACGCAAAACGTGTCGAACTACGTAAATCGACGACAACGATAATGTCGTAAGAGTAAAAAACACAATTATTACGATATTCTCGACTTGGTGACGTCGAGACCAGGTGTAGTAAAAACAAAAACGGAAAAACGTATAATAGCCGCGGCGCGGCGGCGGAGGAGACACACACGATGGATTCGGGAAATCGCGAAAAGCCCGGAAACGTTTTAAAATATTCATTCTCGTTACGTTTATCGTCCGCGGAAACTACTCGGTAACGGCAAAATATATTCGCAAAACTAAAACGTCGAACGGATGTTTTTTCATTCGAACCGCACGTGCAATGTTCATTCCGAATGATTGCCGTTTAATAATATAAATACATTTGCGCAACAATTCGGTATTCGTACACAAAGTGGAAATAATTAAAACGCATTCGCCGCCGCCGCCGCATAGATAGCGAACGCGTGGATTGTGCAGCCGTGCAGGTTTATTTCACTTTCCTTTTTCTTTTTTTTTTCATTATTATTATACGCTTCAGATTATTATTATTTATGTTTATCGCGCACAACAACAATATAATAATTACTGTAAAACTGCATAATTGGTCAATTCGATACCGAACGATAAACCCGTCGCTTTGAACAACATCCGAACACCGGCGTCGTTAAAACAAAGTCATATCTACGATTCCGCTATACGTTCGTGTATAATATTATTAAAACTCGGATCTTTGTACCGAATAAAATCGATAATTACACGCACAAATGTACGTATGTGCTTCGACAAACTAAAAGTAAATAAAAACCTGCTACTTTTTTTAAATTTTTTTTCTTAGAAAGTATTACTCATTACTTATTACTCATTACTCGTTAAAATCGCATAAAATTCAGCTTCATCAACACATTTTAGAAACAACGTAAACATGATTATTAAAGTCATAATTTTTTATTTTTTAACAAAACGTTCGTTTGCCGAGGACATTCAGTCAAATATAATTCAGACAAAAAAAATCTAATACGTGTATTGAAATCGATTGCAATATTATGTTATATGCCTCTTTAAAAATAATAAACGAATGGAAATAGAAAATGAATATCCTCGAAAACGTTGACTAAAAATACCTCCCCCCCCCCCCCCCGAGAAAAAGCATATTATAATCTTTATGCGACAGTACCGTCGTCGTTTTCAAAATGTTCGATTCTATTTGTTTCAAGTGTTTAATAAAGAATAAAATTATAAAAATTAAAACAATATCGGCTTTTTTTTCCTATCGAGGCAAAGATCGGTTATCATAATATTTCACGTCAAGACGTGCGGAAAATATGTTCCTTGCCGCGAAACATGTCCCAAAAACTAGAAAATATCGACATTTACGTTGGCCAACAGTTTTCGTTAATTAAATCGATTTTATTTTACAAAAAACATTACTAACCGTGTTTTTGACTTGAAATAAGAGATAATATTCTTTATAATTCTATTATTTCACGTACACCGACGAAACGCGCGTTCTAATGCTCAGAGTATATCATTATTATCAAGACGTACAGTCTTTTTCACTTTGTGACATAATAATAATAACGCTTCCACCGGAGGTATATTTAAAACGCATTAACACCCATTAAATTATATTATATTTTCAAAAACCGTGAAATACGCGATGTTTATTGTTTGGCACAAATTTGTCTCATTATTAAAACCTACGCGCGACCAATTACGTTCACGCATTCGGTCTGAAAACAGAATTTTCCATCTATTTTAATGAAAGGAGAATTTCCACGGTCGTCATAAATTCTGACTCGCGGCCAGACATTCGCTATAAGCAAAGTTCCTGAGAAAAAATAGTCATAATCCGAAATAGAAACTCTTATTTTAAGTCGACAAACTACGAGTATAATATCATGCCCTTTTTACAAACATTTTTTTTATTAATATCACGGAACGCATTATATTTCACGACGAAACATATCGATGGCTGACGGGCCCTCCCCCCCATGCTCAATATTTATCAAAATCATTACACTATGGCCATTTTTCTCGGAACTGCATTTTTGTGCAGGTATTGTTTAAACGTTAAATTTAAAAGCACGAAAACAACATGATTTAATAAAATCTATAAATTATATTTACCATTGCATAGACTTGCTATTTATTTTTTTTGAAAATCCAAACGTATTGGATATGAAAATAATATTGAAATGAAAAAATGTTACTAACCAATAGTTTCTGTTTATTGTTAAATACAGAAAAAAATGTTTCAAAACACTAACACGGACGAGCTAAATAGTCAGACAATGAGTTTGATAATCTAAATAAAATGTGTTAAATAATAAAATACGATATATTATATCGATTTATTATTTATTTATTAATGAAAATAAAAATGTGTTTGGCTTAAATAACTTTAGAAATAAGCATTACGAGTAAGAATGTTTTTATTTTTTGCAAATATTTTAAAATACGAGTAGGTCATCTGTGAAATTCGACTCGCGACTTTTAACCTCTTACTCGAAAAACGTTTAAATATAACTTTTTCACCGGATAAATAGATTAAAATGGTAGCAAAACTTTCGACGGGAATATGACGCGATATCATCACGAGCACGATGTTATTATTCTATTGACAAACGGCTATCGAAACGCACGGGAAAATGAAACAGACGCAACGACATTATGTTAACGATATTCAATTTTTTACATTGCCTCTTGGCGTCATACGTTTTTAACCATTAAAACTCGTTACGTAATCCAACGGAAAATCTAAATAGTCTCGCGGCGATCAAATTATGATGGGTGGGACGCCGCCGCATCGCAGTACGCGTCGTTGTTTTTTAAATCGATTGATTTATTTCCTCGCCCGGTGACGTTTTTTATTTTTTACCTCTATACACGATTTAGAGCGAATTCTCAGTTCAATAATAATATTGTTTTCACCAGAGCGTATAAAACATATCAAACGATTTTCCCGCGTAAAACATTTCGGAAAATACTACAAGTATAATATGTACTATACTACTTGTAAACGGTACTTTGAAGGAATAATAATTTTCCGAACGGTTTCTCCGAGAACGCGAAAAAGCAGAAAACGGCGAAAACATTGAATCCTTTCGATCGATCGCGGTCGTATTTAGTGATTTGGCCGTGACAAACGTGACAAACGCAGACTTAAAAATTTCGTATTTTAGGACTCGGTAGTTTGATTTAAAAGACGAAAAATCGTCTCTCTAACGTATTTCACAAACGAAAATAAAGTATTTCGCGCGCAGTGTGATAAATAGATAAATTTTTTTCAAAGAGTATTTGACATTCAGCTAGCAAGGCGACTGCTGCGTTGACCTAAATTCTCGTAGGTGTGGTGGAAAATTGTTGAACACGTTCGCCCCCGGGGCTGGATAAAGAGCATCGTCGGGGGAAAATTCATCATCGCGAGCCATTTATTGTGAAAAGAAAAAAAAAATTGACTCTACTGAACCGTATTATATTTTATATGAAAAACGTTGTATAGATATTTTATTTTCAGGACGTTGAGTTATAACTGGCATTATAATATAAAGTTATCAGTAAAATATAGTTTTGGTGAGATAACATTTTTTTTTTTTTTTTTTCGTATCTTTACGTTATTTTTAATAAATATTTATAGTCGTGTACCTTCGCGTTATATTATTATAATGTTACGCTTTAATAAATTCGACTGCCAAAATGTTTGTTTTTTTTTTCATTTCAAACGCTGTACGAAAGCGTCGCGCGCAGTAATTAATTCGAAACTCCGCGGAATGCTTGGTGCGACGACTTTAACGACTCCGACAACGTTTAATCATATCGAAAAAATTGTTACGTTTTCGTTTGGTAATCGTCGCGTGTACTACTACTTTCACGGTCAAGTGTTTTTAAATAAGTAATTAATGATGTCGGATTTAAAACCGACATTTTGTTGTTATACAAATGATGTTACTAGTATAATATTACTAAAAACGATTTCGGGTTCGATCCGTTTCGAAATGAATAAAATAGGGTTTTAAATAAATAAGGTTTTTTTTTTTTTTTCTAATGAACTGTGAAATTTATATTTTATGTTAACCTGTTGTTGGCGCGGGAAAAACATGTCGATAGTTAATTGTTTAAAAGACGCTTTGGCAATTTTAGAGTTTCCGGTTCCGTTGCCAAACGGGGAAAACGTTACCCTTATAATTGGGTAGAATCGAATATTTTGTTGTAATTATCCGCCGTACGCGATCCGATCGCACCTGTGGCGGATTCGGAGCAAATCCGCGCACTCCCAAAAATGTTCAATACGTGAGATAAACTATAATAAAACTTTTAAGTGTTTGGCGAAACGGTTTTTTTTTCTTTATTACTATTCATAATATTAATCATTCGAGTGCGCGCGATCCAGTTTTAGGTGAGAACAGTCTGATAAAATAAAATATGAAACCAACGACGACGCGGGGATGACGGGGGCGAAACGCCTGCTAGAAACATTTTCGGCGGTGGGTTTTCGAAAAAAAAATGTAAATCGTTTGTAAACGGCATTTTTTATATAAATTAATTAATATATTACGTATGGTTTGCAAGTATTTTTGGGAAAATTTGAAAAAACTATTGAATTTGTAGGTCGGGTAATTTATTCGTAAAATCTTTCCCGATATTTGTGGGAGGGGGAACTAACCTGCGTTAGCGCCCGGGGGAGGATAAAAATACACGATCGAAAATCAGAATCCTTTGTCCGACGACCGTGGATCGCGCGTCTCGGCCGAGAGACTAAACTTGTATCGAAGATTTCTCGTGTGTAGCGGAGAAAAATTCTCACACATCAGAAGCGCGTTGTCATTTATACCTCTCTTTTTCTTAATCATTATCGTCACGAACGAAACAATAACGGGTACCATATGGGTACGGTAAAAGCGTTTACGGACAGTTATAAATAATAACCGTGGCCCCGCTAATAGGCACCGTTAAAACACGCCCAAGACAGACACACCTGAGCCGCGACAAAAGTACAACAACAGCCATCCGTCGCGGCGGGCATAACACATTGCGCGCGCGTGTGATATTAGTTTTCTATTAATCGTCCGACAATACGCCTGCCCTGGCAGTAGTCGTCGTCGTTGTTGTACGCGGAGTCAGTCGGACAAAAAGATATTTTCGGTATTGAAAATAAAACGGTTAAACACGCGTCCGGGACTCGGACTCGTGCGCTAATACATTTTAAATGTTCGTATCGTAATGATATACGGGTACGTCCACATGATTTATTACGAGTATAAAGTTTTAGCGTTGACGACGTACGATTTGAAAATAACGATTTATTAATTCGGTGTACGCGCGCAGTATACGAGTATAACGTACGTATCTCTAATATATTATGCACGAGCATAATATACTAATATTTACAACGTTTAAGAAGAACACTAGGTAGGTTCGAAAAAGTTACGTCTTCGAAATGTCTTAAATATCGCGAAGAATAGATTTTTTATCGGGTTTTTTTTTAGTATTATTTGCCGGTCGATTCGACAAAACGTACAATGAACAGTCGTCGCGTCGTAGTGCTTAATGAAAAATGACTTTAACGGCGATTTAAATAAAAATTCAATCGGTAACTCGACGCGTTTTATATTATAACTAATTCACGCATAGACGTTAACTAAGTGAACTAAACTAAAAGCGAATGCTCTGCCTATGGAAATTTTAGAGTGCAACACGGGGCGAGTGAGAACTTAATTCAGGCCGGGAGATTTAAATGTATTCAGGCCACCCACCCGTTTACCAATTAATTAAAAAAAAAAAAAAATGTTTTCTCGCTTAAATCGAATCTTACAATACCACGTGAAATCTTTTCGATAATTATTGATTTTAATAACAAATCAATGAAAAAAAATAAAAATAGTTGCGCATATTATTATTATTATTCAAAATACTTAACTGCAAGTAAAAGAAAACGATAACCGTGTAACAATACGCATTTAACGGTCACATAAGTAGTGTCGGACCGGCTCCAAAAGCCCCTGGTCAGAAATATCTATTAAGAGCCGTTACTGGTTCAAGTCAATGGGTTCAGAAAAACAGAAAATGTTTAAAACGTTAAATATTATGCACTTTTCTAGTACGCGTCTAAAACTTTCATGGTTTTAAAGTATATTTTACAAAAAACGTATGGTGTTTTTTTTGTCTAAACTATTACTACGTTTATTTGTAATACGATTGAAATCAATAAATTTTCAAAGTAAAAATTATTTATTGAAAAATTAAACGAAAATATTGTTTAGAAGCTATTATAATAGGTTTTTTTCACTACTAACTGAGCAGTTAGCATGCGAAAAAATTGACCATGTCGAACTACACATACCTCCCCACCTACCCGTCTATAGACTGTAAATAAATATAATAATTGGTACTACTCACGGACTGTCTGCTGTTGAGGTTCGGCGATCGTATTTGGCTTGTGAAATTAAGTAAGTATAATTACGGATGGTAAATTTCACTCGATAAAAAGAATTGAAATCAAAAGAAAAAAACGAAATAAAAAGTCGCGAATTTCGAAAGTTAATCGTTAAAATTAAAAGTTTGATCGGTCGTTGACGAGATAAATGCTAACAACAATAAATGAACGACACCATTACACGTTGACTATATATTACGGAGAAAAATAAAAACTGCAAAGTTATACGTAATCGAGAAGAACTCTCTGAACCGCGGTCGACACTAGACTGATCGTCTGCACCGTGCGTACTTTCGATCGCGACGAGTCGTGCGCACAGCTGGGCTGTCGTTGGTCGGGTGGCGCGCGCAACTCGGCTTTCATTGGCAGTATTGCACTGACGCGAAATTTCCTGCAAACACACACTTATTGTTATTACTCATTACTATTATTACATGATTATTATACTTTTGTTATATAATCATCGGCGTCATTATTTTCATGATTACATAATTCTTACTTTTTTATTTCATTCATAGTTAGGTTATTAATGTTATTACTAATACTATAATATTGTTACATAATTATGTATTCATAACGAACTATTTTATATCTGTCGTATTCACTATTTATATACGAGAAAAATCTTATTCAGACCAACCTTATAATATTATAAGTCATCTATTAAAATCGTACGTGTACGAATCGAGGTTTAAGGATCGAATTTTTAGTGAGCCTAATTTTGAGTCTGGGGATGCTAAAGTTCCCACACCCCGACATCCCTCTAGTCGTCTGCAGTAGAAAATAGAATTTGAAACGAAAATTTTTAGTTAAAATTTTATTGCGTCACTGAGTTTGCTACACGGTCTGAGATTGACGAACATGAATCGCGGTTTGTAATAAATAATCCAATGACACAACGGATCCACCGTAGATTATCCGTTGGAAAGCGACGAGATTTTTACAATCTTTGAAACGGTATTTCCGCACGACGTAATCTATCGGTTATATTTTTGTAGAACAGATTTTCATTTTTTTCATGCGTAATCAAGAAATATCACCGACGCGTCGTCGGTAGAAACGATTTCGGCCGGCGGCGGCGGCGGCGTGTTCTTCGAGGTTTCGCCGTCGTATCCGGCGTAAGATATTTTTTCATTAAACGTTGCTGAAATATTCACACGGACATATAATAATTATTATAGTTTTAACAACTGTTGCTATTGTATTTCAAACGGTCGGTCGTCCCCGCCGCCCTCTTCTCTCGCACACAGACGCGCAGCACTGAAATTCGTAGTCGAGTTAAGCTATAGGTACCCAATGCAATTTACGTTATCGGCGAATCTATTTTGTATGGATTCCTACAACACGCGCGCACACATTGTATACAGTTTTGTTATTATTATTATTATTACCATTATTCTATTGTGGTGTGATACTTTGTTTATTCGATATCCCGTAAGGGAGCATTATGCGAACATAATTCCATACGAGCGACGTAAACCCCGCGCCGCGTAGGTATTATATTATATCATAATGAACAAATTTAGGTTCCGACATAGATTTAGCTGCAGGCAGGCGCGCACGTTATAATATACACGTGTGTGTATATTATTTCGAGCACACAAAACCGAGGAAATCGATATCCGTTTCCGCGTGGGATATTTTTTAAAACGTTAAGATTGTGTTATTGCTTAAAACCGCGGTGAATAATATTAATTAATAATATTTTCAACGTATTTGTTTATCAGTACCGCCGCCGCCGCCGCCGTGTCTAGAAAAAACAACGTCGTATCCCATTGCCGTACGCGTTTCGATGGATAAACCGCGTCCCACCCGCAACGGGCAAATGCAGCTCACGTCGTGAACGCAGAATTTCAATTTTCGAATCGTTTGTGTGTGTGTGTGTGTATACGTATCTAACGGCTAAAAATCCGAACGCACAAAAGTCACACACGCGACTTGTCCAATACGTATTTATATCATATATATATATATATACTAGCTGACCCGGCAAACGTTGTTTTGCCATATATTTCCAGTGAATTTTGCAGTATAAAAAATAACTGACTTATTGTAAGTGCGTGGCGACGACGGCGTCTACGATTGAAACGAAAATTTTGTGTTTTTTTTTAATTTTTGGATAAAGCCATACGAAAATCCAATTTCGCGGGCAACATGCCTAATTGACGAACATTCTGGTGACATACAATATTGTTAAATTATTATTTGTAAACATATAAAGTAAATTAAACATTGATTTGACACTTATTTTATTATTTACAGTGGTTATGAGCAAAAATTTCATTAAAAAAAAATGATGCAAAAATTCAAATTTTGACTTACTCTAACTTGGTCAGTTTTGTAGATAGAAAAAAACTGTTCATACAAAAAATGTTTTAAAAAAAATAATCTATCCGAATATGTAGGAAAAAAAAGGGTGTTCCGATTTAAAAAAATGTAAGTTGTATTGCGCATGCGCAGGCCTTAAGTCTTAAAAATTTGAAAATCATAAAAAAATGTGTATTTAAGTACTCCCTAGACCCTCTAAAAAATTCACTTCAATACAAAGTCATCCACCAGAGATATTTAGTGTTACCATAAATCGTGATCACACTGTATATATATATATAACCGTTAAATTTTATCAAAATCTGTTCAGTAGTTTCGGAGTTTATCGGGAACATACATCGTGACACGAAATTTATATATATAATATAGATTCTCTCGACGGAGAATTCCACTATAAACTTAATGTAATTGAATAAAAAATTTCGAGGAATTTCTATTGAAAGGCATCGGGTGACTTTAAAACGTACTGTACCGAAAAGAAAATTGTATTTCACATGTTTTTCACCATCGAACAGTTCGGTTTTCGCGCGTATCGTATAGGCTATGTCGTAAAAGAAGAAAACTCACACGCATTGTGTGCCTTTCAAATTAGGTAATCGTGTGAAGATATGATATTATAATACAAAAGCATGCGCTCGTCGATAACACTTTTATTACTTAAAATTTCGAACGCGTCGAGTAACGGTTTTACAGTGATGATTTTTCATTATACTGTGGTTTTACATACGAGAAAGTACTTTTAACGGGTCCTAACAATTCGGTTTTTTTCTATAGACTTTCCGATACGAAATAAAAATTTAAAAAATCACGTTGAATTTATTTCACGTTTCCCATTTGATTTATACTCATTTCGAACAAGTCGGTTATTTCTGCGTCTTAAAGTTTTCGAATAGTTTTTCGTAAGGCCAACACTTGGCTATTTTTATTAATTTTGCAGGCCGTCATTTATTTTCTTTCGTCCTTAGGATGTTTAAGAAAATCGTTGCTTTCAACATGTAAATAGAAATTCTTAAAACGATTAATTCGAAAATACCTAATGACAACCGACGGTATTGCTAATTCATATAACGGCTTATTAAAAATATTTAATTTACAATAAAGATCAATACTCATATTTTTTATTATAATTGATATTGAAAATTATGTTTAAAACGATTTATTGTCGGAACGACTAGACATAATTATATTAGTCGTGTGCAACGTGATGCATTGACGAGAGATTAACGAGACTTATCGATTAATTGGGCAATTTTAAATTTCCGATTATCAACAACGTGTCGGCGATATCTAATTAATACGGTCTCGTGATTTCGCAAAGTAAATCATCGTATAAGACGTACGGTTTAATATATTTCTATAATTTTTGCGACGATTATATTTTACTCCGGCGCACACAATTGTATTATACCTTACTTCGCAGACCGGTATTTCGTTTGTTTCGAATGGAAAAAACAACGGATTTCTGTGGACGATTTCAAGGTTGAAATAACAAGCCGCTCTCGGTTTTTCCGGCCGGTCGATATTTCACCGTGTCGTTTTTGTCGTGTACGACTGCTAGGTGCTCGCGCATTGTAACGCACATACTCGTACACTCACTCGGCTGTTGCCATCATACGTTATTTCCACTCTTAATGATAACATAACGTGCCGGCGTGTCCGCGTTGCCGGCGTACGCGCGTTATGACGATTTATGTTAACTAGAGAGAAACAGCGAATCTCTGCGGGCTCGCTCCTTAAAAGCATTGTGAAGTTCCGGAGTTAAAAGGACAAAAGCCCAAAACCATAACCGTATGTTAAGGAAAGTATAACAAATGTGCGGTCGGTCTTTGTACACGACGCGCGACACCGTACACGCTCGCAGTAGACATTTAAAGTATTCCTAACTGCTATATACGTATATATAATATAACGCGCGCAAAAACAATATAATACGCGTGTCATAACAATAATGACCGCGGGTAATATATAACCCATCTGATGATGGTCTCGCGGTATTTCGGAGCATTTCTCTGGGAATACTTTTAGAAATTTCTTCGATTCCGTTCATCACCGCAACACAACTGTACCGCAAACGCGAGCGCGCGCCCTTTTGTGCGTGCGCGAAATAATGGCGCCCGGACAAGTATCGCGGAAGTTTCGTAGCTCTACTGCGGGGCAAAACGATACCCAAAGACGTCGTCGTCGGCGCGAATCACTCGTAGTAAGAGAGAAAAAAATAAAATAATCACACGGCGTAAACACGCGCATTATTATTGCGTCGATAACGTCCGGACGAGACGGCCGACCTAACCTTCGGTTATCTGTTGCCGAGACGTCCAGCCGGGCGGCGGCGTCAGGTCGTTTTGGCACGCGTTGCATCACCGCGATAACGAGAATAGCGCCGCCGCGCCGCGCCGGTGCACGAATCGTCATTGCGATATCAATAATCGTTTTTTTCTTTATTTTTTCATATTTTTTTTTAATACCGATCGTTAGGAAAATTGCATTCTAGCGATCGTATACTATTTATGATCTTTAGTTTTGCGACGAGCTTTTCGAGCTATAGTAACGATAACGTCGCGCTGCAGCATTTTCGCATAACGTCCTTTTTTTTTTTTTTCAAATTAATATCGCCGTTTTCATTCTCTCTCTATATATGTTAATAATTAATTTCGTCGTTTTGTCGAGAACGGTACTTTCGTATACGGCGCTGTGTTTGTTCAGTGAGCGCGCCGTGTTAGATGGGGCGAACGTCATATCCGCATGTTTACCGAACGTGTAAATACTAGGCATGGTATTAGACATATTGTGATAAAATTGGCGAGACGGCCCCTTTGCTCGTGCTAGAACGATTGCACGACGAAACGGACCATTCGGCGGCGGCTGACTATCTTCGTAACCCCAGGTACGCTGAGTTATTGCCGTACTGTTGTACGAATTACGAATCGTACGATTACGCCGTTGTTTCTGTTAAACGACCATGATACGTTATGCCGTATCCGTTGAAATCAGGACGTAAGTTATTTTGCGCGACGGTTTGATTTGTCGATGGCTGTAATCATATTTTATTGTAATTATTGTTGATTATAGTGGTATTTTAGTGGTAAATATTAGTTATTACACAAAAAGTTCTTACGTTTTTCTTTTTTTTCTCCGAACGTTTCGATTGTAGGCTAGAGACATCGGCTCACACGAGCATAATATGAAATTGCATTCAAACGAAAAATATATTATAAATCCAACAAATTTTTAAAAGTTTTTTTTTCGAATTCTATTTCGAATAATTAAATGGAATTTGAAATATTTAACCGAGACCGAGGAAGACACTAAATATATATAAACTATTTTCGCAATTAAAGACCTACGAATACGATACGACTCGTAAAGTACAACTTCCCCAACCACCCCTATCCAATTCCGACTTTGCGCGCCGATTCCTCCCTTTGATTTGCGAGACCGAGTTTATGCGTGAGATGCGGAAAACAATGGTCTCAAAGCTCGAAGGCGACCGATGTACGTATTCACATAACAGACTGTAAAGTAATAGTGCACAGGGTGTTGGAGAGAGAAAAAAAATACAATGGACATATTATTATGTGTAACCGCGCGTTGTATTGTTCGTACGAAATAATATTCGCTTTCGGTTTTCGAACACTTTGAATCCGTCGCTTTTCCGTCCGTCGTAATTATCTACAGAAAGCAAACACCGCGCCGCGGGATCAAATCTTATCGCAGCAGATACTACGTCACGTCATCTTGTAGCGTGGTTATTAAATTTATGTTTTCGAAAAATCCATCTAACGAGCCGCGGCGCAATGTCATCGAACGCATTATTTGAAACTAGCGTGTCAAATGCATTTTATTCGAAACGTCTTGTGCATTACACGGATATACAGAACAAAGCAAACGAACGTGATCGAGTTAACCAAGTACGGTCGCACAGGGTTTTTGACATTGTTAGCACATTGTCTTTACGGTCGGTAATTAACGCCGTCGTTAGGATAATGGTTTACAACCACGTTTTCGGTTTTTTTTTTCCCGTTTGAATGTTTGTATTCTTTTCTATTTTTTTTTCATCTATGTTTTACACTAGTTCTTTCACCAGACTACAGTTCATTTATCATGAGACGTCGAGAAGATGTCGCGCGTATTTCCATCCGTCGATGAATTTCCCACGCGCACAGGAAATAATTGAAAAGTTAAATTCAATAATAAAAGAGAAACAACGTTCTAAATAGGCGATAAAACGCGAACGCAAATGGTTTATTTTACACGAAATCAAAAGAAACCGGACGTAAAATTTACAAGATCCCGACTACGGAGCGGACACTAAAGACATGCTTAACTATTGCGGTCTCGTCGTTTCGCAGGTTTTCGTTCTTTCGACCGGTTTACCGTACCGTCCGCGCGTGTTTCTTTCACGTTCAACCCCCGTTCGTTTTATTTCTTTTTCGCCCGAGCCATTCGCGCAGACAGTTTATATATATATATATATATATACAATACATAGGTCTACACGAACAACAAACACACGCACACACAAATATACATGCAAAACAAACAGGCGCGTCCATTGTCGCTCCCCTTCGGCGCCCCCACCGGTGTACGGCGATCCTGCGCTCGCGAAACGGTTGAGTGGCGTCCTGTACGGGGGAGCAAGAGGATTTTCGTGCACGCAGCATCATCCCCGGACCGAACGGCAGCGGCAGCAGCCACGTATATAGTCCGCCCGAGGACTCGCTCATTATATTTATATACATGTATATATATGTATATATTATATATACGGGATCTAATTACGGTTGTTTGCTTTTTGGCCCGTGCGGGAGCCGGGGGATTGCAGCCACCCGCCCGGGCGAGTCCCGCGGGAGATTTGCCCGCGTTTTCTGCGGGTCTCCCGACGAGCCGTTTCGCGGCGCACATGCACTCGCGCGTATACCGACCGCGGTCGAAACACGCCGCGCCGCCGCCGTAGTTTGAGCCAAATTTTTTCGCCGCACTTCGCTAACACCACAAGTCGCGCGTCGTTGTGAAACCGGGGGCATATTATATCCGCGAGCACGGCGGCGCGGCGTTTCCGAGACAAACGACGACGATTCCCCGGGGAGGGAACTCGAAAAAAAAAAAAAAATGATAAAATAAGCTCGTTAAACAATGCGTTCGGACAATAATGAAAAACAAATAATTTTAATTGTATTCCGTTTCGTAAAACATAATATGGGTACGCCGTAAATAACATTAAATGCGCTCTGGTCGGAAACGGGCCGAAAAACACGAACGTTCGCGTTTGTCGTTTTCGATAGCCGCGGAGCACTGTCTCGCACTAATCGATCGGAATGTTCAACGAAACTACGCGGTTTCCACCTGTTGGAAAAATCCAACAAACCCGAGGAGACTGTACGGTCTGCGTCATGAGTGTTTTTTCAAAAAGTCTTCTCCTGCTGACGGGAAATTGAACGCACACCTCCACGATTTTTTCGTTGCTGACGATTCGTGTTATGTTTCGATGATATTATTGCGAGTAGGTCAATCGTTTTCCGTGGCCATTGTACTTAATAAAGACGTTCATATCACGTAAACGTTTTCAACACAAATCGTTTTCAATAAAGCCGTAATCTTTTTTCGTCGAATGACTGGATATCGAGTGGTGTACTGGATCGAAAGGTTTGATAATATTTTCAAAGTTAAAATCAAAAAAAAACAACAAACGTTCTGAAATAATTCGTTTTAATAATATGTACGTTTGGTAAAAAAAAAAAAAGTACCTTTTTTCTTATTGCCGTGTCCTTCTTCGCACTTTTCGACCGCAATTATCAAAACTATTTCTGATTATAGATGTTTTTATGTAACTTTCGTGTCAATCGAAAAATATGTGTTTATATCAAGAGTTTACCTGCGCATTTGGCTAGCCGCGCCCATAAATGGCGATATCGGAGCCATAAAAGTTGTAAAAACAAAAAAAAACCAAGATGATAAAAGAAAATCTATTGATCTTTTATTTGTATACAACTCTTTGGTACTTATCGAAACAATAACGATCTGAAATATTATTTGAAAGCGAGTCGATTCCTGCGTTTGCACAAGCACTAAAATACGGCGGCGGTGCGGTGTGAATCGTACACACGAAATACGTTTTATAATATTTTCCATGCGAACATTATGTACACGTAGGGGGATGTTTTAGCGATAAAGTATGACATGCAAACAAGAAGGCCGCGCGTTAGCCGCGCGTATATATTATTCGCCGTAAACCTATTTTAAGGCTCGCGAATAAAATATGGATAAACACGTACGCTGTGACTTGGAGAACGGGGCGCGTTCTCTTCCGGAGTGTGTTGTTTTCTCCGCTCGGTGGTTCGGCTTCGTGTCTCAGGCGGGTCGAACGAGAAGAAACCCGCGCGGGCGAGACGCGCAGAGCGCGGCAAGAAGGCACATCCGACTCCCCACAGGGTTTTTTTTCAAATCGTTCAAACAAACATCGTAAATATATAACTATTTTTATAAACGAGTATATCGCACTCCTAGAACAAAACTGCCACAACTCAAAATTCATCAATTTTGAGTTATGACTACTGTTGAATAGAGATAAATAAGCTCTATAAAATGCAACAACGCCACATTCAATATAATTTTTCATTTAGCCACTATAGAGATGTGTCAGTATTGAATTATTTAAATGTTAGTTAATTTTCAATGCGAGAGAGCCATATTTACTTTATGGCTGTATACTTATTTTAATTTATCCAAATTATCACTCTGAAGTCAAAATTCAAGACTGCCTTATTTCGACTTGTGGCGTTCTTGCACTGAATAAAAACTAATTATCGTGTGATATGTTGAGTGCAAAACAGCAATATTTAGAGTTGTGGCAGTATTGCATTTTATAATAATTTGTGATAGTGCAGCCACAACACGAAATATGACTATAAAGTGGCCATCTAAAAGTCAATTTCTGTATGCAATACAGTCACATCTCAAAATATGGCAGTCTTGCGTTTACTTGAAAAATTGTAAATGGCCACAAGTCTAAATTTTCGGGTTTAAGAGTGAATTTCATAATATTTGAAAAAATAATATTGTAAAGTATGATTGTAAGTATTTAAGTGTTGAATTTCAAACGCATAAGTAAAAAACTCATCAAAATATCCTAGGTCCAAACTTCAAATCGATTTTTCTCAAAACTTTAAATTTCGAGTTGTGGGGCAGTCTTGTTCTAGCAGTGCGATGTGGAATATCACGATGTCTACGGTCTACTCGACGCTCTCGTTTTCTTATTTTGAAATTTTCATCCGACAAAACTTTGACGTAGAATCCCGAACGCTATAACGTCATTGTGTTTTTCCTAAACGATCGCTTTGGCTTCGATTCGATCCGCAGCACGGGACACACAGTTTTACGAGACCGATCCGAACCGTCTGATCGTTTATTTCGATCCGGCGCGGCGCGGCGCGCCCGTTCTCGGCGCGTTTGCGACACGCGGCCGTCGCACGCGTCAGTGCGCCGGGTCTACCGTTGCGAATAGATCTTGGCACCGGACTATCCGTCGCGTCCGTGTGGCTCCGCAGCCTCTGGAAGGTGTGACCGCACAAATGCATTTGTCGACGATAATACGAACGCACGCCGCCTGCGTGACGACGTCGTCGCAACACTGCGCCGCCGCCGTGTCCGCGAAATAATAACGTTGTATAAAAAAAAACCGCGTCTCGTTAAATACCACACGGCGCGCGCACACGGAGAACCAACGTCGAATATTCGCGCGCCGCGACGGCGTATAAAATATCGCACCGGCCGCCGCGGGACATTTCGTGTAGGTCATATTGTTATTATAAATATTATACGCCTCTATTTATTATTTCGAAACGTTTTTCCTAACGCGTGTGTATCGACGTGAGCGTTCGACCGGTCGACTCTCGGCGTATCGCGCACACGTTATTATCAATTCCGTCAGTCTTAATACATATATTACGTATATATTATATTAATATGTCACGCGATATATTATATACCTACGCGCATTAGGTATGCGTACACGCGTCACAAACGATTACACGCGTCGCGAGACGGTTATTGTTTTGTTTTTTTTTCCTCGCCGTCGCGCTCGATGCCGTATTTACGGAGGGGGAGAGGAGTCCAGTACTCCTGTAAGAAAATGACGATTAAAGAAACCGAAAGGATAATATCCGAGGATCGCGATTCGTGCAGATACGCGCAGACGCGGTTTTTTTTCGCGGCCGTACGGTTTTTAAGAAAAGTCAACGGTCTTCAATTTTCCAATGCCAAATATTCATTTTCAACTATCCCCGAATAATCGTTGTTCTCAAATTCTTCTAGAAGAAACTCTAGTTCATCCTCGGATGTTATGGACGAACTACTTAAATCCTTTATATCTCCCTCTCCCAAAAGGTTTAAAATTTGGTTTTCGTTTAGTGCCATAATAAAATCAAAACACAACCGACACAACACGACAGCTCAAAATCGCTCATACATCGTCAAAATACAAATACGTTGTGATCGGAATAATGTAATAAAATAATAATCCCAATCAAAAGTACCTGAACCTCCCACTGTAAATAGGAATCTTAGGGATATATTTGACGCTTAATATACAAAAGTAACAATAAGTATATGTCTATTGTATCATTGTTTTTGATTTCTAATACCAAGAGGCAAGAAATGTTTGTGCCGTCGAAAACGGTCGTTGGGTAGCGCGGGAACTACCAGTGCCCATTACAATGGACATACGTATTATATAACTAACAAAATAATTGCTAAAGGTGAATTCTATTGGCGGCATAAGGTTCTTGATAATATTTATGATCTAGAAAAAAATACGCAGTATAGCCAACACTAATAATTTAGCTATAAAATGAGAAAAAAATTTCGATATTTTTGACATGCTGTAATACACGATGTTTTTTTTTTTTAATTACGTATTTATTGACAAGAATTGATAATAGTTAACGGAATGAAAATATTTTTATAATGTTCTACAGAACTTATAGATTGCTATCAATATTAAACATTACCAATATTGGTAAACAGTAAGTGTGGAAAAAATTATAAAGTCATGTCCATTGTAATGAACAAAGGTAGTGAAAGGGTTAAATATGAGTGTAGCGGCACTTGGCGGAATTATATGTTTTAATTTAGGTTTGTAAATAATTGAAACGCACAGTACCATTATTTGTGAATTCTGTGCCTTTATTTTAACTTTTATCATATTTATAATAGAATATTATATTTATTTACACTTTTTTCGTGTATTTATTATAAACTATCGTTAACGCTTTTTACGTAATTAATAATTATCATTAAAATCCGGTTCGAAGGACCATGTAGCGGCACTATAGGCGGAACAATTTATTTTGATTTAGGTTTAAATAATAGAAACGCACAGTACCTTTTGTTTTGAGTTCGGTGCCTTTAATTTAACTTTTATCATTGAAGGCTTGCCGAAGACTGGTCTAATCTGAAGCCGTGCGGCGGCGGCGGCGGCGCCGCCCGGTCTCGATCAAATCTCAGTCACGTAACATTTGGTAATTATAATGAACGAAGATAACAATTTTGGTATCGAACAATGAGAGTGTGAAATTTCAGGAGGTTTTCCACCGCGCGGCTAAACCGTCACTCGCGTGACCACTCTGCAGACCAGCAGTTATATAGGTTTTCGGTAAAAATCAATAATATTATTCTCGAATCGTTTTCATCGCAAGAAATCGACGACGACTACGCGCGATCGATATTTACTACGCGTAACTAATTATTAATTTGCCCGAACTTTCGCCTCGTCCAGACAACTATCAAACTTTCGGATCCCCCCACGGAAAAATGTTAAAAATACGCCACTGTTTGGCCGCAGTACGGGTTTTTCAGACGTCGCGTTTTGACTATCGACTCTACGACGACGGCTCGTCTGAAATACGTTTTGTACACGATACGCGACGATCCATCATGCGCATTTGATGGCAAACGCGTATTTAACGTCGAGCAAGTAAATACTAAACGTCACGGCGCGTTCGCGCCTCGTCGCAGAGCGTCACGCGACTTTTATGTTTCTATTATTTTTATTTTATTTTTTTTTTGTTTGCCCGACGCGAATCGAATAAAAATACCGCAAACACAACATACACACACACGCGCGCGCGCGGGCGCACACAAAATCGGACGGTTTTTTTTCTATCGATTTTTCACTAAATATAATATTATTCTGACGTACGCGCGCGCTCGTAAACGAGCGATAATAAAATAACCATTTTCAAAACGTGTCGTCATCAGTCATCGTAACGATTCTGTCGTCTAATAATACGGATAGTATTCGTTTTGAATCGATCTCGAGTGTTTGCGTTTCAAAATCCTTGAACGTTTCGAGTTTGTAGCGCGTTCCGTTCGAGTGTTTATAGGTACGATGCGGTACACTATAATTTACGCAATGCGTACCGACGACGAACGTTTTTAACTGTTGAAAAACTCGACGCTAACGGCGGCGTTTGGTCCGCGTTTTATTATTAGCGATCGTCACACGAGCAATGTCCACACAAATAATAATAAAATAAAACGCCCGACGACGACGGTGCACATAAAATGTGCTCGCAATTATCATTTTATGTAGTGAACTCAATGTGTATATAAGTGTGTATATGTATATCAAAAGCACTCTCTGAAATTCCATTAGGTTTTTATTTTTAATATTCGGTCCGTCGAAATAATTTCCAACGAAAAAATCTCGAAAACTCAATGCGAAATGGCTCGAACGTATCCAACAAAGCAATTGTTTTGTTTTTTTTTTCAGAAATAAAAAATTAACGCGCCATAACAATTCATTTTCAATTTTCAATCACACGCACACACACACACATATCGAAATCGATTACGGACTTAACTGAAATACGAGATTAAGTGAGCCTTTAATGTTCTATTTTCTTTTTTTTTTGTTTATTATTATTCTGATCAAGTTGTTTGATAATGTAAAAGTCAAATAAATCAATTGAATTTCATTTGTGACACTCTTTTAATACCAATTTGTTTTTGTTTTCTGTAAGATATCCATCGCGCGTTTACTTCGGAACCGTTTAAATATTGCCGCACCTTGGCCACCGAGGCTCGAGGTTTTCCGGCGTCTAGATTTGCCGCATAAATACATAAATCACGTTAATCTGTACACACTTTCGGAGCTCTCGTTGTGTTGACATTTTTCCACGGACCGTTCGATAAATAACAATTTCGCCACAAAGAAGGCACACGCGCACAGTTAACGATAAATATCCGCCCGATGACAATGCGCGATCGAATAACAATGGATGAAATAATGAAATGAAATAAATATTATATTCAGCTCTCGACCACGTCTTTGCGGTTTACGAGACATAAGAATGTCGCAATAATACGTTTTATTTTGAATTCATATCAGAGACATTTAATAATATACGTCGAACTACGCATCGCATTAATAACGAATGCGTATCGTAAAAAAATAAAAGCAACAGTTTACTTTTAAATTCTCCTCGGGTGTACCCCGCGATAACCGACTGTTGGCATTGCTTGCGCTCGGATTCGAGCAGTCGAGACGCAAAGATTTGAACGCTGCAATAATAATAACAGTATAAATCATTTCGATAGAATTATAATTATATATTATATTTGCGCTCGATCGAAAATCTCATCTAGAAACTTGTTCGGTGAATTTAATTAGTTATTGGACGACGCCGATGGACGAACTTCTCGTGGCGACGCGAAATAATTACCGTTTAATTTCATATAATTAATAGATGGCTTTTTTTGATTTTGATTTATGACGGGTTAAAAGTACCCGTGTAACTTTTTTTGAACGAAATACTATAATGTTATTATAAACTCGATTGTTTCGAATCGAAAGAGAGTAAAAAGAAACGGAATAATTAAAATATACGCGTACGTCCTTAGATCGTACTTTCCGTCGAAACCTACAGCAGATGAAAAGGACTCGAACGGTATGATATTTCTTTGGTGACGACGAGTAGTAGTAGTAGTATCTCGCGTAGTGTATCGAATAAAAGGCATTTTGTTTCGTTTCTCGCAAGACCGCGACGACCACCGTCGATATGACGTATGCGTTTACGTGGCGAATGTTACTCTCTAAACGTAAAAACCAAAAATTCTTCGAGATTGACATGGAAATTGTAGACTGAAAATGAAAGGATTCCACACATTGGTTCCCGACAAGCGACGCGCGTGTTCTATGCGAACGGCGAGTATTCCGGCGCACAAACTACTATATAATAATATAACCGATAATGTTG